>JAMJFZ010003035.1:1395000-1940000 GCA_026225945.1 Cricetomys ansorgei
GGGTGCCATCTTTAATTGGATTTAGAAAGCTTCGGGGAAATGGGGTTTTTGAGGATACGGAACAGGGTTATGGCTGCTTCCAAAAGCATGGCCCCTGATGTTCTAAATTCTTGACTTTGAAGACAGACCATTGACCCGTTAGTTGCTCCTTCTGAGCTCATGGCTTAGGATGTCTTCCCACCTTACAGTCATGGGCTGGCTAAATCTTCATAGTCTGTGTCTACAGCTCCTCATCGTTTCACCTGGCTCGAGTCCACTACTGAGGTTAGTTGTCATGAGAGGACACCACATTTCAAAGAATCCAGAAACGCCGAGCGGGGAGTCTGGCAGGAACGACCCGCTGGGCGGGACAACCCAGGCCGCGGTGTAGAGGCTGTTCACTCGAGGGGCTTACTTTTCCTCCCTTGCCGCGGGGATGACGGATGACGGAGAACAGGGGTGAGAGGGCGATTTCAATTACTCTTTACTTTTAGGGAAGCGGCGGCTGGATTAGGGTAGCGACCTCCGACCCTTTCTGTGCCAGCTTATAAGCCTAAAAAGCTTCATTCCACTTGAATTCATTCTTCGTACCGGCTGATATCCTCTGATGTTTTCCACTGACTATTTACCTCATTTTTATAAAACATTGTAATACAGTTTATTTTTATTTTTCTCAATGAATTTTCCTAATTTCAAGGAGAGAGATGAATTAAAGGGAAACGGTTCAACAGAAAATCCGAGCTGGTAGAAATAAAAACCCTTAGTGTGCACAAAAGGAAAAAAGAAACCCAGCAATTTTTTAAAAAAGTGATTTAAAAATTCTGAAATATTTCTCACATGAATCTTAGTATTAAATTTTACCCATTTAAATTTTTTTAAAAAGTTTTTTGAGTAGGAATTTAGACTAAAGGGGAAGGAAAGAGCCAAACTGTCTCTCGGCTGCATCTCCAGTCAGCCCTGTGGGAATCAGAGCTACGTATGGTCCACACCCAGTCACCACGTACGTGAACGCCGTGAGCCCAGAAGCTAAACCTAAAACCCAGGAACATCCTTCCCACAATTCCCACTGCGAGTGCTTCAAAGTGACAATGCAAAGCAGGACATTTGCTTCCGAGAATCCCCAAAATATAAGTCACTGGGTTGGACTTTCTCCTTCATCCACAAATCCTGCGAGCTGGCTGTGCACTGCGGTGTAGATATAAAGATACCAGGGCACCATGCTCAGTTTGCTCTACAAATCAGCCATCCAGCCGCCATTTTTAGCACCCTGCTTCACGTCCTCCAGCCTAGCACACTCTCAGCCCACAGGCTGGACTCTATGGATGTGGCTTGCTTTCATTACAATTTAGTTGGAAAATGAATGACTACTTTACGAAGCAAGCATAAAATGAAAAGCAAGTTATTTTAAAGTTAAGGACATGAGAGTCCTAATTCCCCAAGCAGGAACCTGCCAGCTTATTCTGGAAATAATTCCTTTGGCCCAAAGCAATCGAGCTGCAAGAAATATTACTTGTGTGTTTTTAATACCACTATAATTAGCATATGAAAGAGCTGATGGCTATCAGGAGTGTATGAAAGTCCAAGAGCACCGTTTCACAATTACGGATTCTCTACACATTACAGCATACACAGCACCCCAGAAATGGAGATTTTTTAAAGTCTAAATCTATGAATATCTGAAAAACATGTTGATGTCACATGAGAATACATTACAAACATTAATAAAATTTCCCTGGAGTTTATGGTACTGTGATTTATTACATTCTCTTGGTGATATATTGACTCAAACGCTAGTGTCATAAAGTCTGAGAAGCATATGTTTTGAAGAATAAAAATATATTAATTTTAAAATAGTAGCCAAGCTGAACCTGTGGTTCCATGGCTGGCACTTGGCCAGAGGATCAAGTCACAGGTTTCTGCAGAAAAAAAAAAAAAAAAAAAAAAAAGACATTCTGATTGGTGCCTGGTTTGTGGTACAAAAGAACTGACCGGAATATTTAAATGTAATCAAGTTCTGAAATAACTCCATCCACAGAGAAATAAATAAGTGAGGTGTCCAACTCTTCTCTTTCCCGGAATCCTTCATTTGGAGGAGCGCGCTGATAAGAGCAGCCGTTAGATGGTCTCTAAAGGCTTGGCGATGGCTGTCTGTTTGGCTTTGGATATAATCACCTCCTTCCTCCTCTTCCAGGGAAAACTGACCGCAAGTGCTCACGGTCTATGAAGTCTTAATCAGTCTCTGGATCTTCAAGGACAGCTGATGAGCCTTCCAGGGGAAGTGGGTTTCCTCCTTAAAGTCTCAGAGTACTCCAGGGTTGCCACGAGAGGTCTTAATATGGGGCGGAGTCTAGAAAGAGTAGGGCCCATGAGGGACCAGACGATGGGGAGCAAGAGTGCCGGGATTCTCTCCTGGGAATCGGATCCAGTGTGTGTGCAGGAGGATGACCCTGCTGCCCCTTTTCTGGGCCTGGAGCAGGAGGAGGTGTCACGGGTTTGGTCTTGTGCCAGTACACCTCGAGCGGTGGTGGTGGTGTGTGCTCATTTGTACACACTTAGGTCAGTATTATGGCATTTTTAAAATTTTACAAATCTCCCCAGTTGAGAGGACACGAGATGGGTCACCTCACCCTTTCTTTGCTGGCGGGGCGACGTGAGTATTTTCATTCGTTTTGGACAATGCAAGTTGCTTCTCTCGGTTTTCGGTTTATCTCGATGTCTCTACTCATTTACGTTGGCTTTGTTCGCTGGTGAGCGGGTGTTGCATCAACAGCTCTGACACACTAACTCACTGTTGTTTAAATTCATTGGCAAGATTCACACACACACACACACACACACACACACCGCAAGAGTTACTGTGTTTGAGTTTATCAGTATTTCCCTTCATAGACTTTATACATTTGCTAAAAAAAAAACAGTTCGCTGCCCAGAGAGCACGACAGCGTTCTCTTATGTTTGTCGAGCTTCGGACTTCATAGGTAGACATTGATCCCCTGGGGGTTTACTCTTTTACGGACTGATGGCTCTAAAATGTATCCATTGGGTATTAGAAACTTATCAGGGTCCTGTGAGTGGATGTCTTTCTCTTCTAATTTGTAACAGCCCATTCGGCACGTACCGAGCTCTCGAGTGTGCACATCCTTATTAATTTTACGGGTACTGTGATCTGTTTGTTCTTCCTACTCCTCCCCATCAATTCCAGATGGACCTACAGGCACACCTGTGTGACATGTTCTTGGTTGTTGGTTGATGTGGGAGGGCCCGGCCCACCATGGGCAGTACCACCCAATGGCAGGAGGTCCTGGGAGGTACGTGAAAGGCAGTTGAATACGAGCCTGGGAACAAGTCAGTGAGCAGCATTCTACATGCTTTCTGCCTCTTCTCATGTTTGGGTTCCTGCCCTGATTTCCTTCAGTGATGTTCTGCGGCCTGGAGACACAAGATGAAATAAACCCTAGGCTTTTATCACAGCAACAGAGGAGCAGATCACAGCCCTCTTGTCCCAGAGGAGTTTGATTCTCCGAGTCCACGCTAGGTAGCACACGACTGTAACTCCAGCTCCCGGGGCTCTGATACCATCTTCTGGCCTTCACGGGCATCGCGCGCATGAGGCCCACAGTTACACTCACACATACACAGAGATTTTAAAAAGTAAAATAAACAAATAAACAAAAAAAAAAAACCCTAAGCTTAGTGCCTGGTCATTTCCTGTTTGCAGATTAAGGAGACACTGGCTTTTTTATGGTGCTGAGACTTCCTGTTTATTATCTTGTTACCTGTTTTATAATGGTCTTTCACACCCTTCATAGAAGTCATTGCAGAATATTTTGTAACTCCTCAATGGCTCAAGCTCTTAATGCTGCTCTTTGGATGTTGTTTTCTGGCTTGTTCCACAGAGTAAGAGCCCGGTTATTTAGGCATTAGTCTTGCCTCAGATTCTCCAGTGGATTCTGCAATTAGTCCCATTATTCCTGTGTAGCTTGGATTTACTAACTATTTGAGCTGTGAGTCTCGAGAGTTA
The DNA here is from genome assembly GCA_026225945.1 of Cricetomys ansorgei. Classification (NCBI taxonomy): domain Eukaryota; kingdom Metazoa; phylum Chordata; class Mammalia; order Rodentia; family Nesomyidae; genus Cricetomys; species Cricetomys ansorgei. The sequence goes on from JAMJFZ010003035.1 coordinate 1,399,001, forward strand.
CTTTCCGTTTCTAGTCCTTAACTGGTGCGTATTCTTGTCTCACTACTCTGGCTACACTGACCAGGACCCCAAGCACAACACTGACTATGGACACTGACAGCAAGAAGCACACCTATTCTCTCAGGTGTGAGGCTCTACCCCTGGCTTGCCAGGACGGGGATTTGATCTTTCATCACATACGTAACTGTGAGACTTTTCCCCTTTACATCTTGGCACCCGTACCCGCTGCTGCTGTTAATGTTTCCTTCTGGGTTCTACACTTGAGGTTTGCAAACTTGAGCTACAAGTGCTCTCCTGACAGGACTCTCTCCAGATCCCTCAGCACTGCCAGGCACATCAGGGTCGCTTTTTGCCTTTGGCATGCACTCGCTGTCCATGGTACATGTTCCAAAGGGGCGTTTCTATACGAGGACATCGTGTCCTTCGAACATACCTGCCCCCTGTGCTCCCTGCCCTCCCTTTCTCCCCTGCCACCCCTCCTGTTTCTCTGCTTGACTTCCCTGCACAGTTGTACTTCGACTTTCATGCCTCGGATGCACACACGATTTATGAATCAGTGTAAGACCTAGGATACGCACATGAGAGAAAACACATGATATTTGTCTTTTGAGTCTGACTTAATTCGATTAATATGATAAACTCCAGTTGCATTCACATTCCTGAAAATGACATAATTTTGTCCTTTATGGCTGAATAGAATTCCATCATTCGTGTGTGTGTCTGTGTGTGTGTGTGTGTGTCTCCCGTTATCCACCCCTCTTTTAACAAGGCTTTTAACATAGCTTAGCCATGGTTGGTAACGAGTCCTCCTTTATGCTAACTCTCCAGGGCAAGCTTCCAGAGTCCTGTGGGCTGTATCCATTGAGCCTCCTTACTGCACACAATGCAAGTAGGCCAATATTCATGCACCTGAAACTCTTGGGGGAACAGTAGCACCCATAGGTTCTACAGTGGAAATTTTTTTCATTCATAATTGAGACCAACATGTTTAAATTCCTGGTAAACAAGTCCTCGTTTGGGAAGGATATGAACCACAAAGGTCCTTCCTTTAGGCTAGGGTTGTCATGGGCTCCTGTATTGATGGTGGAATTAAAGCTCTGTAAGATGATCCCCGCCTCCACCACCAGGGCAGGCAGAGAACTGACCACACGCTCACTGTCCTGGCCTTCAGTTTCCCCTGTGGATCGCCCTTAATTTCTTATAGGTTCAGCTTTAATTTTAAGAGTATGCGTGTCTATTTTACCTGGAATTTCTGGGGAGTAGTCAAATGAAACTTACAGTAAAATTGCTTATAATTGTAATTAAATTATAATTTAATTATATATGTGTAATTAAATTAAAATTATAGTAAACATGAGAGAATCTCATGCTTTGATGAGAAATATTTAAGAGGCCTCGTATACTGTTCACTCAGCTTCTCTCAAGGGTGACATCTTAACAAAGCCTAGCACAGGGACACACCCAGCGCGTGATCTTTCGGACGGTTAAGGTATAGGGTATTCTGTCATCAGAGGGATCCTGGAAACTCCTTTGGGAGCTGTGCCCCTCCCTTTCCTCTTATCCCACCAATTGGCAATTACTGATCTGCTCTCCACCTCTAAAAGCTTAATCGTCTCAAGAATATCGGACAAGCAGAGTAGCGTAGTACACAGTCTTCGAAGACCTGCTTTTCAAAATGTCATCTCAGCTTCCAGAGATCCGCTCGGGTTGCTCTGGGTATTGGTGGCTTATTCCTTTCTCCCGCTGTGTGGCATTCCGTGGTCCGGATGCAGCACAGTCTCCGTTCATACAACAAAGGGCGTTTGATGTATCTCACTTTGTGAGTATTCTGAATGCCACTTCTAGAAACATGAAGTGCAGTTCCTGTGTTAGGATTTCTCTGGGATAAACAGCTAGGATAATAAGTTCTAAGTTGTTCAGTAGTCATGTACTTTTTTTTTTTTTTAATTTTTAGGAAAGAAACTATTTGTTTTTCAGCATGGCTAGACCAATTTACAGCCCAGTCACCGGTGTACAAGCAATCTGGTTTCTAAGCATCCTTGGCAGAATTCCGTATGTCAGCGTTTTCCTTCTGTAGACATCCCAATTCGTGTGTGATGGCGTCTCCTTATCGCTTAGTTCACACTGCCTTCGATCTGGCCAGGCTGCGTACCCAAGGTGATCTTTCGCTCAGGTTCTGATTGGATTTTCTGAGGCTCACAGCCTGTTATGGTCAGGTGGTTGGCACACCGCATGTCAATCATTTCATTTGACACCGCCCCCCCCCCACATGCCACTCAAGACTATGTGACTGCAGATGTCTTGACGCAGTGTAAGCTGACTCCTCCAACATTTGAGAAAGCCACACTACAAGACAAGATGTACTGAAAGCACTATCAAGAGAACGGGAGGCAAGAGCGCTCAGTGGACTGGGGTCGGAGATGAGCTGTGGCTCAGAACAAACCCACCACCGTCCTCCTAGGATCCGGAGTCAAACACCTGCTCACTACGGTTGGGCCCCTTTCCTCTCCTGCCCAGACCTTCCCTTCTGAACAGAAGTATGCCTTCCTTACCTGCACACAGCCCACTTAGGGGAAAGAAGGCACACACTCACAAGATTAGTTCCCAAACAAGGCCAAAATAATTTTAAATCAGTCAAGAAGATGTTAGTATGTAAATATTTTGGTGAGGGGATGAAAGCATCATTCATGGACCTTAATACATTCTTCTAAATTCCTCTTAACAAGCGCAGAACACATGGTTCTGAAGAAGATGATGGAACCAGATCCCACTTCTTTGCCGTTCTGGCTGTCCTTAATTTCACTTTATGCATAGTCCCCGGATTTGGAAGTTACTCAGAGACAGCCAAGGCTTCCTATCCCACCTCAGTGTAAGGGCCGACTACTCTCCCCAAGTGACTGGCCAGCATTGGAGAGGAACTTACCCTTTACCTAAGAAGTCACTGTCCTCCCTTGTCCACATGTGTGTGTATGTGTGTGCCTGTGTGTCTGTGTGCCTCTGTGTGTGTGTGTATGTCTGTGCATGTATGTGTATGTATGTGTGTGTGCGAGTGTGTATGTGTGTGTATGTGTGTGTTTGTGTGTGTGTGTGTGCATGTGTGTGTGTGAGACCTGCTATTATAAGATACCCATCATTCTTCTGCATTTCACAACATATTTAGAGTAGTGGAGACTTGATTCCTCAACAGGAATGAGAAAGAACAGGAGAACCAAGCGTACCACTTATCTTCACCAGACTGAGACTCAGCTCTGTGGCCATTTGCATAAGCTGATGTTCTGCCAGAATTTGCTCTAGATGGAACAGCCACCATGCTCCAGCAGCTTTGCCATGCCTTCCTGGGTGGAACAGTGAACCCTCCTTCTCAGAGAACTCTGTGTTCTCTCCATCTGCCATGCCCTGCACCGTCTAAAATACCGTAAACCATGGACTGTGTGAAACATAAACTGGGCAGAGTAAAATATACCCCTGTGTTTCTGTAGCTGGAGAGAATCAGTAAAAATCAGTTTACTCTCTGACTCAACAGCATCCCAAAGATGGCTGCCAGGATGCAGGAGCCTTTTGTCTTGGACCAGAATACGAGATCCCATCAACCCCGGGCTTTGCCTTACCTAATAACCAGGGCTTAAACTCTCCATGAGTCACAACCTCAGAACAGCAAGTGCAGGTTTACTAGAGACTTGTGGACTTTTAAAAATAAGCTGGCCTTACATTTTAGTAAATGTTATTTAGTATAAATACACCTGAGGTGAAAGCAGAACTTGCATTGCCTTCTTAAGACACTAAAAAAATGTGTGTGTGCATATGTGTGTGTTCATGTGTGTTTGTATGTGTGTGTATGTGTGTATGTTTGTGTGTATGTGTGTGTGTGCATACGTGTGTGTATGTGTGTGTGCATGTGTGTGTGTGTATATGTACGTATGCATACACACATGTGCATGTGTGTGCACGTTGTGTGCTATACACATTTGTATATGTGGATGTGCTCTCGAGTGTGTGCATATGTGAAGGCTGGATGTCACTGCCCAGCATCCTCCCACAGCTCCCTACCTTATTTTTTGAGGCAGGATCTCTCCCTGGACCTGTCATCATGGTTAGAGTAGCCGTCAAGCCCCTGTGACCCACCTGTGCCTGCCTGCTGTATGCTGGGTTCCAAGTGTGCACCGCCACTCCTGGCTTTTATATGGGCTCCAGGGATCTGAAGCCAGGTCCTTATGCTTGTGAGAAGGCATTTTCCCCACTGTGAGTCCCCCAGTTCCTGCGCTATCCTCATAACCCATGGTCGGTTCACAGTAAGTGAACAAGAAAGGAATGAAGTCTCGGCCTCTGGAGGACTGCCACAAGGGTAGCACAACCCTGACAATACCAGGCCAGCAACTGAACTTAACAACCTTCACGTTCTTGGGACCGAAGTGACTGGTTTTCCTGAACCCTACGACCATCACGTAGACAGGATGCAGTGATATACCCCAAAGTAGGGCCATTCCCATTTAAATGTGAACTTGCTATCTCTGGTGTTTGTGGTGGAGAGTGAGCCCTCTCCCCTCCCACCACCAGAGCCACTGGCAAAGTCAGGCCCCCACTGACCTTCCAGCCAGACATCTCCGCAGAGAATAGGAGGCGCCTCCCCCACAGGTCCGCGAGCAGTCGCTCCAGTCGCCCCAAGCGTCCCAGTTGTCATCTTTGTCTTCATCTGGTTGAGCATTTCTTGAGGCCTGGACGGGGAGGGAAATGCAGCCAGTTACAGAAGGTCAAACACTGCCCGACTCTGCTCACAGGAGGTATACGCTGGAGTCCAATTCAGTACTCCGGATAGCTGAGCTGACGCCAGAGACTGCTGGGCAGGGAGGGGAAGAGAATGTTGTTCAGTGGGTGTAAAGTTCCAGCCTTTCTGACACTGGTACAACACTGGGCTTACAGTCAGCAACATGGTATCACAGTCTTCAGTTGGTTAGGAAGTTAGAGATCATCTTCTGTGCCTTCCTTTAAAAAGAGCAAAAGTGGGACTGGAGAGACATCTCAGTGGTTAAGAGCACTGGCTGCTCTTCCAGAAGGCCTGGGTTTGATTCCCAGTACCCACGTGGCAGCTCACAACTGTCTGTAACTCCAGTTTCATGGAATCCAATATGAAACACGTACAGTGCACAGACATATACATGCAGGCAAAACACCCACAAAATAAAAATAAACATACATAAAATAAAAATAAATTAAAAAATAAAGACTCAAAAGAAGCAAAAGTGAGGGGATGAGGAAAATCATCTCAATTTGCAGTTACGGCGTTAACCTAGCAGCAAGTAATCATGTGTATCAATTTCCCCCATAATGGATTATTAGTGCATATTAATGGCACAAAAATGTGTTTCACTGTGACATTTCATACACGGGTATAAAGCACATGTGTCGTATCTACCTACTAAAAGTAATTTTAGACTATTTTAATTCTGGAGATAGCGTCTCACGACGTCAGACACTGAACTTACCGAGCACCCTAGGCTGGTCTCCACCTCATGGCCCTCTTGCCTCGGCCCCCCAAGTACTAGCGTTTAAAGACTTAAAAAAAAAAAAGATAAATTCCTGGTCTGGAAAAACTGCCCGGCAGTTAGGAGCACTTGCTGCTACTGCAGACAGCCCAAGTTCAATTTCCAACGCACACCTAGTAATTCATAACTGTTCGCAACTCCAGCTCCAGGAATCCAATACTGTTTTCTGACCTTCAGGCGGTACACAAGCACACAGGCGGTACACAAGCACACAATACCGGCAAAGCACCCGTATATAAAATAAAATGGATAAATCTAATAAAAAAAAACTTTAAAAAAATCTATAAATTCTGAAAATATGTCAAAATGAATTCCAGATCTATTAGAAATTTATATTAATCCACTGAAACCATGAAACCCCAGAAAAATCAGGTTCCGTATAGACATTGACAGCCATATGGCTAGCACAGGGACAACTGTCTTATATTTATCAACAGAGGCAAAAAGTAGAAAAGGAAAGGCTGGCACTGTCTCGGAAGAAAAGAGGCGGAGCTCATCCTGGCTGTCCCTCTGGCGCTCACAAAGATGTTTACAGCGAATAACACCTAGCTGTAAGTTCAACATTCAGCCAGGATCAAGGGTGATGGCTTTTGTTACTTTCTGAACGTTGGTATTTTTGAAATTCCTTTTTTTAAAAAAAGTATTTTAGGCCAGAATACAATGATTAGATGGCAGCATCTTATAGAGACAGGAGCCTGTGCTGTGTTTAAGGCGGGTTAGTTCACACCTGAATGGAGAGATGCCAGGCATGAGTGAGATCTTACAGTGAGGGCGGGAGAGGGCTTTGGATGGCTTTAGCAACTTTGTGTCGTGTGTCCATACTTTGTTACACTGTTAAAGGGTTTGTTTACGTGAAACTGGGCGTGTATCTGGAGGGTGTCTGGGCGGCATGTGCACCAGGCTGAGTGCAGGCTACTTTGGGGGCCAGAAGAGAGCATCAGGTCCCCTGGAGGGTGTCACAGGTGGTCCTGCAGAACCTGTGTGCTGAGCACTGACCCTCAGTCTTCTGTAAAAGCAGTAAGTGCTCTGAGCCGTTGACCTTTCTCTCCAGCCCCGTTTCATATTTAAAAGACAAAACACATAATGTCTTACTTAAAACCAAGCAAGCAAACAAAAACCCACATCCTCTTGGATTACAGAAGTGTTCAAGTCAGACAGAATTCAACAGGTCCGTTCTAAGTTAGAGAGTGTCGAGGCCTTGAGTGGAACCGTGGCGTGGTAATGAATGACAGCATGTTCCTGAATTCGATATAGCCCAGGTTTCCCTGAGCCTACCGGCAAGTTACATAATCATCCCGACCCCCCCCCCAAGTTAAATTAATAGGGGGACTGGTAGGGAACACCTTCAAAACTGAAATGAGAAAATACTGAGTAGAAGCAAAAAAGAAGGTTTTCCAATGGTTTCCGCTCAAGTCCCACGGGTCATCGGGTCTGACAGCTTCTGTTGATAGCAGTGAGCAGCTAGATCTGCAGAGCAGTACTTCGGGCTTGGGTAGAGAGAGACAGAGAGGATAAATATCTGGCAGCTGATCAAATCTGTCAACAGGAACGGGAGCTAATTAAACCCATACTATTTAGTGTTCTAATTAAGCCCACCGTTCAGTTTGATTTTCTGTCCCGAATGTCAACAAACTTAGCTGTACCCCTATAATATACTATAAAATATAAAATTCCGATTCATGAAAAATACAATTAGCAGTTTAGTGCATTCATCTGGACTTTTAGGTGGGGTGAGCCCAGACCATTTAGGCAAATGTTTAAACTATACACAGCTGAACTTGGTTTTTCATTTTGTCACTCGATATATGAATTGGTTGAATGTGCAAAGTTGAAAAATATCATCATATATTTTTTAAATGAAAGTCGAGAGCTCCCTGCAATATTGTTTTAATTTGTTTTTATTCCCACCATTCCATCTGTTCCATTTATAGTTAGAATCGGGTTTCTTTCCATAACTCCTCCACCTCCACTTACAGAAAACATCTTGATTCTAAAATAATTAAAATGGGCACGTTATAAAATAAAAACATCTGGTCTCTCTGATTGGATCCGTCAGATCTTTTTTTTTCCCCTTAAGAAAACAGAAAGCAAACGGCATCTCAAGGAGTCCTCATGCTTTCCTTCCCCATTAGATGGCTGGGTTCCGTGGACTCCAGCGCCATTTTCTGCCGCTCACCAACCCCCCATCCCCCGCACTCCATCATGCATTCTTCCTAGCCACAAAGTAGCACCAATGTCCCCGATCTTACCCACTTCTCCCTTTTGATCTTCCTTCCCTGGAATTTCCACTCCTCTAGAGAAGCTGACAATGAGCCCCAATCCTTTTCTCAGGAAGAATCCTTCTAGACTTTTCCCAAAGCCTCCAGTATCTGGCTTACACCCCGAATGCCTTCTGCTCTCCCTGCTCTCTCATGACTGCTCAATCTCTGCACACAATTAAGGATGCAGATTTTAAATCTCAAAATGTAGTGTCTAGACTATGGCATTATATCTAAAAGAACGTAGGCCATGTATTGCCCATGACCTAGATCAGATACCTGTGTGTGTGTGTGTGTGTGCATATGTGTGTGTGTATGTGCATGTGTGTGTATGTGTATGTGTGTGTATGTGTGTGTGTGTGTGTGTATGTGTGTATGTGTGTGTGTATGTGTGTGTGTGTGTTTGTGTGTATGTGTGTGTGTGTATGTGTGTATGTGTGTGTGTGTATGTGTTTGTGTGTGAGTGTATGTGTGTGTATCCATGAGTGTGTATACATGGATGTGGAGACCAGACAATAACCTTGGGTGTCATTTCTTGGGAGCAGTCCGCTTTGATTTTTGATTTTGAAACAGGTCTCTTACCGGCTTTGACTGAGCTGGCCAGCCAGCCCAAGGCTGTCTGTGTCAGCCTGCCAGCTGAGACTACCAGCACACGCTATCCCTGGCCTTTTCATATGGGTTCTGGTGACTGAACTAAGCTATCATCTTAACCCATGCCAAATTTCTTTTGATAAGGATCCCCTCCCTTCTCTCTTCCCCCTTTCCTTCCTATTTTTCCTACCTCTTCCCTCTCCCTCCCCCTTTATCTCTCTTTCTTCTTATTTCAGGTACAGCAGTCATTAGAATGCCCTATGCAGGCAGTCTTACATAACTGTGAAGGCTAATAAGATAATCTTCCAACCTCTGTAAAATGCATGTTAGCAATAGTGATTGTCATTCACGCAGAGCTGAAAACACACATACACACAGCATCCCCGTGTGTGAGTGTGTCACACAGCATCCCCGTGTGTGTGTGTGTGTGTATGTGTCACACAGCATCCCCGTGTGTGAGTGTGTCACACAGCATCCCCGTGTGTGAGTGTGTCACACAGCATCCCTGTGTGTGTGTGTGTGTATGTGTCACACAGCATCCCCGTGTGTGAGTGTGTCACACAGCATCCCTGTGTGTGTGTCACACAGCATCCCCATGTGTGTGTGTGTCACACAGCATCCCCCGTGTGTGTGTCACACAGCATCCCCGTGTGTGTGAGTGTGTCACACAGCATCCCCGTGTGTGTGTGAGTGTGTCACACAGCATCCCCGTGTGTGAGTGTGTCACACAGCATCCCCATGTGTGTGTGTGTCACACAGCATCCCCGTGTGTGTGTCACACAGCATCCCCGTGTGTGTGTGTGTGTGTGTCACACAGCATCCCCGTGTGTGTGTGTGTGTGTCACACAGCATCCCCGTGTGTGTGTGTATGTGTGTGTGTCACACAGCATCCCCGTGTGTGTGTGTGTGTCACACAGCATCCCCGTGTGTGTGTCACACAGCATCCCCGTGTGTGTGTGTGTGTCACACAGCATCCCCGTGTGTGTGTGTGTGTGTCACACAGCATCCCCGTGTGTGTGTGAGTGTGTCACACAGCATCCCCGTGTGTGTGTGTGTGTCACACAGCATCCCCGTGTGTGTGTGTGTGTGAGTGTGTCACACAGCATCCCCATGTGTGTGTGTGTCACACAGCATCCCCGTGTGTGTGTGTGTGTGAGTGTGTCACACAGCATCCCCATGTGTGAGTGTGTCACACAGCATCCCTGTGTGTGTGTGTGTGAGTGTGTCACACAGCATCCCCGTGTGTGTGTGTGTGTCACACAGCATCCCCGTGTGTGTGTGTGTGTGAGTGTCACACAGCATCCCCATGTGTGTGTGTGTCACACAGCATCCCCGTGTGTGTGTGTGTGTGAGTGTGTCACACAGCATCCCCATGTGTGTGTGTGTCACACAGCATCCCCGTGTGTGTGTGTGTGTGTGAGTGTGTCACACAGCATCCCCATGTGTGAGTGTGTCACACAGCATCCCTGTGTGTGTGTGTGTGAGTGTGTCACACAGCATCCCCGTGTGTGTGTGTGTGTGTCACACAGCATCCCCGTGTGTGTGTGTGTGTGTGAGTGTCACACAGCATCCCCATGTGTGTGTGTGTCACACAGCATCCCCGTGTGTGTGTGTGTGTGTGAGTGTGTCACACAGCATCCCCGTGTGTGAGTGTGTCACACAGCATCCCTGTGTGTGTGTGTGTGTGTGTCACACAGCATCCCCGTGTGTGTGTGTGTGTGTGTGTCACACAGCATCCCCGTGTGTGTGTGTATGTGTGTGTGTCACACAGCATCCCCGTGTGTGTGTGTGTGTCACACAGCATCCCGTGTGTGTGTGTGTGTGAGTGTGTCACACAGCATCCCCGTGTGTGTGTGTCACACAGCATCCCCGTGTGTGTGTCACACAGCATCCCCGTGTGTGTGTGTGTGTGTGTCACACAGCATCCCCGTGTGTGTGTGTGTGTGTCACACAGCATCCCGTGTGTGTGTGTGTGAGTGTGTCACACAGCATCCCCGTGTGTGTGTGTCACACAGCATCCCTGTGTGTGTGTGTGTGTGTGTGTGTCACACAGCATCCCTGTGTGTGAGTGTGTCACACAGCATCCCCTTGTGTGAGTGTGTCACACAGCATCCCCGTGTGTGTGTGTGTGTGTGTCACACAGCATCCCCGTGTGTGTGTGTGTGTGTCACACAGCATCCCCGTGTGTGAGTGTGTCACACAGCATCCCCGTGTGTGTGTGTCACACAGCATCCCCGTGTGTGTGTCACACAGCATCCCCGTGTGTGAGTGTGTCACACAGCATCCCCGTGTGTGTGTGTGTGTCACACAGCATCCCTGTGTGTGTGTGTGTGTGTGACACAGCATCCCCGTGTATGAGTGTGTCACACAGCATCCCCATGTGTGAGTGTGTGTGTGTGTCAATCACACATCAATTACACAGCATCTACATGTGGCTGGTGAGTGTGTCACAGATGCCGACATTTGCTGTTCTTAAAAATAAGGTCTTCAAAATAACGACAGCAGAGCCAGCTCTCCGACCGGCACTTGCACAGGACTTAATGTTAATCACCAATGACTCTCTTCTTGCTGCTCTTGGCTCAGGATATCAGTCTGCTGAGGTCTGCCTGGACCCTGATCCCAGCACCCATCTGTGAGCTGCTTGGCTTTGCAGCTCCCATGTGTCCCCCGAGTCACTGATAAGCATGCAAGACATAGCCTCCTAATCTGACAGAATTCCATTAATGCACCTAGCTACTTTTTTACAACAGTAAGTTGACCATGATGCCAAGTGGGTAGCCTACTAGTCAGAGGGAAGACCTGTGAATATAGCCTAATGTTACCATGGAAGTATGAAATGATATCAATTACCATTGTCAAATATCAGGATGCAGAAGAGGACTGTGGGGGATGGAGGGGCAGCCACTCCTGGGAACTGAGGAGAGCCTTCCACCAGCCTCCTGAGAGAAGAGGTGTATGGTGGCTTTACTTTGACCTGCCCAATCGCTAAAGCAAGTGGCCACAGAGACAGAGCCGGCTTCATGGTAACCCAAATCAGGCAACTTTTTTTTTTTAACCAGTGGGTACTGCTTTTCCTAATTCCCTTTTCAAACATCTCTTTAAACTGTCTTAACTGATTATTTATGCTCTGTGTGAACACTGCCTTATAAGGTAAGTTGTTAAATAAGCCCAATCAAAGTTTGATTCAACCAGCATCGTGTCTGTGCTCCAGAGGTAAGACCTAGACAAAGACCGCGTGCTTCCTAGACAGCTGCTCATATGGACAGTGCCTGGGGCCAGCCCTGGGCTTGGCTTACATCCTCTCTAACTTCCACAGCCCCTCTAGTGGATAGTCCCAGCTTCAGGTAAGTAATGCTTTCAGAACCACACATGTCTGAGGAATGATGAGGCCAAGGCAGACCCCTCTGTCACTTCCCCCAGGTGAATCCTGTTGTCCTTCGTGTGTTTTATCCACAGATACTCCACTTCCTTTGTGGCTGGGAATCTGGTCAAATTCAGGCACCAAGCTATCACTCACGGTCAGCATCCCAAGTCTTGGATCCACTCCACCTGCTGCTGTGATCCCTTGACCACAACGTTCTCTTGATATCTCAATGAAGCCCTTTACGGTACCTACCCCTGCCACTCCCCACCCCCAACCCCCCCTCCACCCTCACCACTGCCACCACCCCCATCACCCCCACCACCCCCACCACCCCCACCACTGCCACCACCCCCACCACTGCCACTATCCCCTTCACCACCATCATCCTACCACCTCCACCCCTGCCACCACTGCCACCACCCCCACCACCCCCACCACTGCCACCACCCCCATCACCCCCACCGCCCCCACCACCGCCACCACTGCCACCATCCCCTTCACCACCACTGCCTTTATTGCAAGTAGAGCTATACTTCTGATTTTCAACAGTCAGCCATTTTATCTTGGGTATTTTGTGAGGAACAGACATTCCTGGCGGGCATCTGTAGGCTCCAAGGCCTCCGCTGGCTCTCTTACCCAGATAGACACCCACAGTACAGGCTCTGTGCTGTGCGGCTGGAGAGGACAGGCGTGGAGCCGGGCCCTCTAGCCGCTCTGGGTGAGCAGGAAGAGAGCCAGGTTAAGGGACACCCTGGGGCTGCCTCAGTCCTTAACTGTCAAGAAAAACGGATAAGCTGCTTCCACAACCTGCCTTAGCAGAGCACAGAGCAAGATCAGCACTTTCCAATAGAATGAGACAATTCTGTGGGAACCAGAGGGCCCTCCCACCACCACAGGGCAGCTCGGATTGTGTAGGAGCTCTTACTTTGTCTCTTTCCTAACTGCAAACGCATTACTAACACTTTTTAATTTGCTGCTTTTTTGCTGGTGGCTGTTTTCTAGTATCATACAATGTGTGTATGTGTGTGTGTGTGTGTGTGTGTGTGTGTGTGTGTGTGTGGAGAAAACACTCAGCATAAGCTCTTTTGTTTTAAAGAGCAAAGAAAAACACCAAAGGAAAACCTGTGAAAACACATGAGAAGAAACCCTGTGCACTTTGTGTTGTTTGCTTTAAGCTATCAGGCTTAATGATCACTTAGGAAATCATATTTTCCGAAGTAAAATTCTAGCCTGGGAATAAGCTGGATGAAAAAAAAAATCCCCCAAAGATGCTTACTCGTTATGTAATCGGACTTGGCAAAAGCCCGGAGGACAATAGGAGTGGGTATGTTCACAGACTCTTGCTTGCTCTTCTTGGATCCCCAGACATAAATCAAATCACAAACAATTTCCCTGACAAGTTCTTAATCTTTGACTTACACTGAACAAAGCTGCTCTGCTGGTCTTGCTAAAACATTACTAATTAAACACAGATTTCCCATCCAAAGGTCACTTATTGGAAACGCCGTATTAACAGCCCCATATTACAAACTCCAAATGAAATGAGCTCCAGTGGGACATTACTTCCCAGATCAATAGAGGTTCTTTCCAGTGTTCCCACAAAGGTTATCTGAGGAGATCTCAAACCTCTCAGGTTTCCTTAACAGTAAAATACATTCTTTCAGGTTAATACCAAGGTCTTGAGCAACAAAACTTTAAAATTGTGAATTGAGCAGATGGCGTAAAAGTGTCACTCAAGCTGTCTCACAGATCAACAATTCAATTCAACCAGGTCGTACTAGACAAAGATGTTTCTAAAGTCGTGTGCTGGGTACCACTGATAAGCTCCCAGGACTCACCTCTCCTTCTCCAGCTCAACTGCTCTCTGCTAAAGTCCACCGGCTGGAGAGTTGAAGGCTGGCGGAACTTGGCCAGCCCTGTCCTCGCCAGTCTGTGTCTCTGTGAGCTTTACCGCCATCTGAGAACTTTACTCCCACTAATGCACTGGAACACGTTCCACACTAGGCAGCATCTCCCTGCCAGACACAGCCCTATCTGCAGCTCCGTATCCCACAGTTCCCGAGCGTGCTGCACCTCAGACCCCAGACTCAGGTCCCTCATCACTTCTCCAGAGGACTGTGTTAGTCAAGTCCTCTGTGTGTGAGAGAGACTCGTGTGTGTGTGTGAGTGTGTGTGTGAGAGAGAGAGAGGGAGAAATGTGGTGTGTATGTATTTGTGCGTGTGAGATGTGTATGTGTGTGGTATGGGGTGTGTGTGTGTGAAATGTGGTGTGTGCGTGTAGGGTGTATGCATGTGGGGTGTGTGTGAGTGTGTGTGGTATTTGTGTGTGTACCTGTTCATGTGACTATGAGGACTAAAGGACCAAACAGATGTCTCATGCTTGAGTGATGGGCAGTTTATGTACTGAGGTGCCCTTTGAGCCCCGAGGGCTTTTTACTCTATGTGTTCGTGTATTAATTTACACTGAAGTACTAACATTTGCTTTTGCAGCGCTAGAGATCAAACTAGTTTTGGGCATGGGAGGCAGGTGCTCTGCCATGGACCAGCACCCACAGCCCCTGAGGAACATTTTTAAAACATGTCATGCGTGGACAGGGTATGGGGAAACCATGAGAGTTGGGCAATCAGGCTGGTGTGAGCCAGACTCTGCAAATTCCAGGATTTTCATCTCCATATTTCTGTGTAAAGAACTACAGGAGAGCTAAAGCTTTCAGTGAGAAAATACAGCCAGAGACACGGGGGGGGGGGGGCGGAGGAGGCAGACATACCTCTCTTTTCCCTCTCTTCAGTTCCTTGTGGTGCTCCCCACTGGCCGGGGAACAGATGCAGTTAACACAGGTTGGCATCCCAGCAGGAGGGGAGGGGGAGAGTGGTCTACAGGGCAAAGGAGAGCTTCTAGCAGACTCATTTATCAGCTCACTGGGGAATTTCAGAGTAGAGGCTTGTCTTCAGCAGACTGTTTTGGAAAAAGGCAGGATCACGGGGAAGGGTCTGAGAAGCAGAACCTCCGCTGAAATACGATGTGCAAGAGACCCAGGCCCAGAGCCCATATCCAGTGAATCACTTATGTCAAAGAGGAGGGCACAGAGGTGACATCCAACGGCACTGGCATCAACAGGCTCTTGCAGCTCCCAGTACACCAGGGCCAGGAGGACCAGGCCAGCGCCCGGGTGTCCGGGATAAGTGGCACGTGCCAATCTCGTCCGGCTTCACAGCCGTTCTCGAGCCCACCCTCGTGGTAGGATTCTTCCGTACAGAGTGACAGCAACTGTGTCAGTAATGGCTAGGATGGACAGCGCAGAGGGGCGGTGCCCTGCAGCTCTCACGCACTCGCCCAAGACAACTGTGTTCCTTGCGGGGAGGGGTCTTCACATGTGTGTTGCTGCGTGTGTGGATGGATGGATGTGGAGGTCAGAGGTCATCCTCAGGCATTATTCTTTGAGGTGCAGTCCACCCTGTTTGTCTTTATTTTCAGAACGAGTCTCTCACTGACCAGAAAACCGCCAAACAGGCTAGTTGTTTATAAGTTGGGCACTTTACTGGCTGAGCCATCTCTCCAGCCCCAAAAGAATTTTAAAGAAAGAATTATTTGGCCAAGATTTAAACATATAAAAGCTTCATATAAAAGTCTAAACTTCTGACTTCTGAAGAAAATGAAAGAAAAAAATCTAAGTAGAATCCACATTATCACATGGAACTTAAGTGTGGCTACTCGACTATACTGGGCAATGCAGGGTCTGAGACTAAGACTAAGAGAGACTGAGGCAGAGGCAGAGACAGAAACAGAGACTGGGAAAAAGCCTGAAACAGAGACAGACAGACAAATAGACACAGACAGACCAACGTTTTCAAATGTAGAAAGAAAAAGCTTCAGGGTATGAAACATTTTTTTCTAAAAATTGGTGATAAAATCCAGTCAACGAGGAGATGATTCACAACTTTCAAAAATAGAATTATGAAAGTCAAGGAGAAGGAGTTGTGGTGAGAACTCGATCCACTTTGGTGCTGAGCCCCTGGTGATCCGCAGGACCGTGCAGATTACAGGAGAGACGAACACTATGTTACATTAGCTCTGGTGATCCACAGGACTGTGCAGGGTACAGGAGAGACGAACACTATGTTACATTAGCTCTGGTGATCCACAGGACTGTGCAGGGTACAGGAGAGACGAACACTACGTTACATTAGCTCTGGTGATCCACAGGACTGTGCAGGGTACAGGAGAGACATACACTACGTTAAAGCTCTGGTGATCCACAGGACTGTGCGGGTTACAGGAGAGATGTACACTACGTTAAATTAGCTCTGGTGATCCACGGGACTGTGCAGGGTACAGGAGAGATGAACACTATGTTAAAGCTCTGGTGATCCACAGGACCGTGCGGGTTACAGGAGAGACGTACACTACGTTACATTAACTCTGGCAATGCGACTGTTAATGGGGACAGAGAATAAGGAAAAGATGTAAGACAGCCATGCAATGTTAACTTAGATTTAAACAACAATTTTTAAAATTTATATGTTATATGTTTGTTTGTTTATTATGTGCATTGGTGTTTTGTCTGTATGCATGTCTGTGTGAGGGTGTCAGATCCTCTGGAACTGGTGTTACAGACAGTTGTTAGCTGCTATGTGGGTGCTGGGAATTGAACCCGGGTCCTTCGGAAGAGCAGCCTGTGCTCTTAACTGCTAAGCCATCTCTCAAGCCCTAAACATCAATTTTTAAAATATAATAACTCCAGACTCCTCGTGCTGTGTGCTCTTTTGTCATATACGTAGTGATACCGTTGAGGAAATAGGTATTCTGCTATGGCTACAAGTTCCGCAGATCCCTCAGTTTCTCTTCACATTCCTGCTAAGAGTCACATAAATAGGGCTGAAGAGACGGCTCAACGGTTGCTGCTCTTCCACACAGCCCGGGTTTGGTTCCCAGCTCCACAGGCAGCTCACAAACAGCTGTAACTCCAGTTCTGGGGGACCCGAGTCCCCTTTTAGCTTCTGAGGGTATCTTCCCTCAAATGCAGATGCCCACGCACAGACGCACATGTAGGCACAGCATTATTTTATAATTCGTACAAACTCACTTTTCACTTAAAGCGGCTTGCACAGCATGGCAGCATCTTCGCGGCACTGTGTCTGTGTACTTGTTCTGTTCAAAAATCCTGTCCACGAGCGTGCATGAAAATGCTCAGAACATTGCAGTATAAACTCTGGTAGTTTCTAGAGTTGGAGGATGAGTGTTTGTGGCTTTCCTGGTGCCCCTCCCTGCTGAGCTGCTGGATTTATTAAATAACAAGTGTGACATTTCCAAACTTAGCTATTCTCACACACAAATCAGTCTGGCTTTGGTCCAAGAAACCATCCCTTGGTTCCTTCAAAAACCTTGGCGATGCGGGGTCTCTCTGGAAAGCATTGGTCAAGATTTTGGCTCTGGCGTCTGGCACTCTCTAGAGCATTGATGGAAGCTGCCTTAGGACATCTCAAGCCTGGTGGGACAAGGTCTTCAGCCAGATGTTGCAGATTGTTAATGTCCAGCCCTCTGTACGTCCACATATTCTAGAATGTTGCTTTCAGCTGGACAGTTCAGGCCCCTGTGGAGCACTTGGGAATGTTTGGAGACACCGTGGTGTTCCGCTGCTGGGGCAAGGGAGACTGCTACTAAAATGTAAACATATTCCAGCTCCCAGAGAAGCCAGGACAGCTAAGAAATATCTAGTCCAAAGAGGGGTGGGCTCAGGAAACCCATTCTAGAAGGATGCTGGTCACGTGACTAATCTTCTTTACTCTTGCGATGATTTATAACAATTACTGTGAGACCCGTTATTCTCTAACCCGATACAACAACCACACATCATGTGTGCTCTTGGCCTCCGGATGGAGTTAGGACAGTGTGAGCTGCTTGGCTCTCGCTCTGCTCATCGCCGTGGATGAAAAGAGGATCCTGCAGAAACCTGACACTCCCTCCGGTTCTCCAGCAGACTCCTCACAATGCTCTCTGTGCACTCTTACCCATTAGCAACCACTAAACGGTCCCAAGAAGTTCTTGATTCCAACATATCTCAAACCACATTCAAGCCTCTCATAGCTGACAATCCGCAGAAGGCTTTCCTTTCCAAGGAGTGGGGGGAAACAGGCATAGTCTTTCAAGTTTCATGATACCAAGTTTTAAGAAAAAGATTCTTTTTTTTCTAACTTTTCTTCATGATTTATTTTTCATTCATGGTTAGCCATATTCACAGAGAAAAACACAGGATTTGTGCCAACGACTCATGAAGAATATTACCCAGACCACATGCGAGGGGCATCGACTTTAAACAAATTCCCCCAAGAAATATTATTTGACAGTTAGGGAAGTGAGTCCTGAAGGAAGCCAGCCTGCTGTTTCCATCTCTGGCCTCTCCATCTGCTCATGCTGGGCCACCGCTGGGCGGAGCGGTACCCAGGTGAGGAGAGAAAGTCGGCCCGGGGATTTCTGCATACCTGAGACCAGAGTACAGAGCCAAGAAGAGCCAACAGCAAAACCCCGGTGCCTAAACTAAAACTGCTCCATGAGTCTCCCAGGTCAGGTAACAACAGGCAGGGGAAGAGGGCTCAGAACCACTGAGGCTTCTGCCAGGGCCTTTCGAGTTAAGCAAAGTTAAAGTTCGCTTTCCCTTCAATAACATTCCTCAGATCCCGTTTAGCCACTGCCCTCAGAAATCTGGTTAAATAATTGGAAAGCGGAAGATGAAAAGGAAGGGGAAGACCAGCCGTCCTTAGCCTGGGCACTGGGGGGCTGGGGGCGGAAACGTGAGTCTTCACAGGTGAGTCCGACTTTGGGAACCTAAGAGTGAGCAGATGACCAGATGACCTGCAACGCGGGAGGGCAAAGAGAAAGCAACTGCATAAGCTACCACAGATTGGGTACAGTCATTGAAATGTGGCGACCGAACAGCGGGCAATGGCCACCGTGCTAGGCAATGAAAATCTAGAAACGTCTACGATTAACGGAAGTTCCATCGGACCAACGGCATAAGTGTCTGTTGGAAGGATGGTCGCAGGGTTGGAATAGCGTCGGGAAGAGAGAGTTTGCATGTATGTATACACGTGTGTGTCTATGTAAGCACAAAGCATGTGGACAAGTAATACACCTGTATATTAAACCAGCCATTTTAAATCATGCATTTAGTAAACTTTGAAAATACCCAGTACGGATTTTTTTTTTTTTGAAAGGAACATTAAAAATTTCAAAGCCGCCAGAGAATAAATTCAAAGTGCGTTTTATACAATGAAGTATCAAAAAAAAAATTTAATTGTGAGGCTGGATAAAAAAATACGAACACGTTAAACGAAGGATTAAAAGCTAAGAGAATGAGAAGAAATATAAACGCAACGGGACACGGGCCCTTTTGAGAACTTCTACAGCTCTGCGCTCTGCGCCACGGGCTCAGTTTTCCACGGCAACATTTGTGGTCCGCACCACTTTGTTGCATCATCTGTTTATGTCTCTCCCTTATTTATCCGTTCGGGACTCGCTATTTGTCCGTCTTTATGGGGTACATCATGGTCACCAAACATGTGCGTGCTATAAACATCTCCCTGCCTCCAAAATCGATCATTTTTACGGGCTAGGAGTTTGGCACGCCCCTGGCCGTTTTGAAATATATCATCTCACTCTGGAGCTTCAGACACTCAGGGTTTCGTCGACAGTCAAAACAGACGTTAGTTAGAACGCATGTGCTTTCCGCCCCATCTAAGCTTCATCTCCTTAGCTGTGGTTTTTTTTTTAAACAGGCAGACATTTCTATTATTATTGATGAATTTTATACCCTACAGAAGGAGAAATCTATTCCCCCTCTCCCAAGATATTGAAGGCTCTGAGACTTCCTACTCCACACTGGGTTAGTCACTTTCCCCAGCAGCACCCACCTTCTCGGGGAAGAAAACGCAAGCACACTGGCAGAAATCTACAGCAGAGGAAGACACAAAGGCCCACAGAGTGTGTGTGGTGCTGTCCGCCATGGTCCTGATTTACCCAGACCACAGGCTTACAATTCTGCTGACTCCAAACAGAACCAGACTTCATTTCACCGTGTGTCTGGCCTTGCCTCTAACCTGTAAATGGCTCCGGCACTTGGATAAGCCGATATGTTTGTGCTTCTTTTTGCCCATCATAAAGTAATTGCCAGGTTTAGCGTAGCCTTGAAATTTCGCCATCAATGCTTGAAGCCATGATCCAAGGTTAACACAGGCCACTAAGTTTCTACCCTGAAGTTCTCAGCTCCACTGTCAATTCCTCAGAGAAACCTCATCTCAGCTAGAGGGAAAACCACCTGACCACTGCTTCCTGTCTTTCTCATGGGCTCTCTGCAGGCCTCGTGGAGTTTGGGCTGTTGTCCGGTTTTATTTGCTAGGACATTCCCAGCGGTTAACAGTGTCTGACATAAGAAGCATCTGGTGAAAACATTCACAAAGTGAAGACATAAAATAATTTGACGAATAAACACGAGTACAGAGTTGGTACTTTCAACAATAAGCAGACTGAGGAAAGCTCATGTTTTGGCCAATGAGAAGAGGACTGAGAACTTCTCTAACAGAAAACTTTCTCTGTGAATCATTTTCAGCTGTTTAATTTGTCTTTAATTGAAACAGAATGACATCACTCTTCCTCTTCCCTTCCCTTCCCTCCCTCCAGCCCCTCCCAGCTATCCACCCTCAAGCCTTTCCCATACCCCCTCTCTCAAGTTGATAGCCTCTTTTCTTTGATTATCAATGTTACACACACACACACACACACACAATGCATGTGTATGCACAGATATATAAGTACAACTTGCTGACTCTTCCTGTTGCCCAGCAAATTTATATATATATATATCCCAGCAAATGCCTCTACATCAGAGGTTCTGCTTCTAAGATCCAGGGAACATCGAGGAAGAGGAGGGAAGAAGATTGTAAGGATCAGAATACCAGGAAGTCCACTGCGAAACCATCTCTCCTAGAAATGGCTGCAGAGGGGACAATGGCAGTATCAATAGGCCTGCTCTTGTAGACGGGGGAGACGTCCCTGGTCCCAACCCTAGACAAAGAACTACAGCTGCTGATGACTGCAGGGAGGGGGAGACTAGCCTCTCTCAGCAGTGAGGCCCCTTAGTGGTTGCCCAGTGCAGAGCCGTCCGTCCTGGAATGGCATGCAAAGCCTCCAACAGAAAACGACAAGTGCCCTGGGCAGAGGGCTTACCTTCCTTGCTTTTTGTCTCTGTTTTGGTTCTGGTCCCATGCTAGCTTTTGGTTATGGGCTTGACGGCAAGCTACAGCAGAGAACTCATATAAGAGAAAAAGCGTGCTGTCCTTCAGTCTCACGAGTCTGGGCTCAAACTGGCTTCGGTTTCTGCAGTGCCAGTGTTAATCCTCTTTTCATTGCTATTTAAGCAGAAGCTTAGGTGAAGACATTCCACCTCTGAGCAATAAGGAAAGCTAATTTTGTCTTCCTTGTAGCTGGGTTGAGTTACCGGATATGTTGTAATTGATTAAGAAACAAAACCCTCGGGCTTGTAATAGCTGATACATGATTCTGGTTCAGCTTGAAGCCATAATCCATTGGCTACAAACTTTATGTGGAAATATGGGGACTTGGAAGGCCATGAGAGTGGGGGAATCAATTAACGTACAAACATCCAAACCAAAGTTTCCAGAAGTCTGGTTTTACACTAAACCAGCCTTCAACATCTTTTCTGAGGACACAATTTAAGAAATGCAAATGAGCAGATGAGCAGATAACATTAACATAAAATCACAAATGGTCGGAATTGGATAGTGACTTTTAGTTAATCATTTTTACAGATGGGAAAACAGGTCCAAGAAGAAGAGCCTGGATGGGAGGGCTCTTTCCATCAACCACAATCTCCCTCTTCCTCTCCCTCTCTCTCTCTCCTCTCTCTCCCTCTCTCCCTCTTTTTTTCTCTTCCTCTCTCTCCTGTCTTTCTTTTCCTCTCTCTCCCCCTCTTTCTCCCTCTCTTTCTTTCTCTCCCTCTCTCTCTTCCTCTCTCCTCTCTCCCCCTCTCCCCCTCTCCCTCTCCTCTCTTTCACTTTCTTTCTCTCTCTCCCTCTCTTCTCCTTCTCCTTCTTTCTCTCCTCCCCCTCTTCCTCCTCCTCTCTTCCTCCTCCTTCTTTTCTCCTTCTCTTCCCTTCCCTTTTCTTTTCTGTTCCTAGTCCTGGGGATTGGCTCAAAGGCCTCATGCATACAGGTAAGACTTCATCGCTGGACTGCACCTCTTGCCCACTCTTCCCTTTCATCTTCAGGCACAATTGATGAGGCTGGTCTTGAACCCATCTGTAGCTACAGCAGGTCTTGAGCCTGTGATCTTTCTGCCTCAACCTCCTGAGTAGCTGGATTAACAGGCCTGCTCACCAGGCCTGGCTGCAATACTCACTTTCTTTAGTCTATGCAAGTCTCTTTCCCTTAAACTTCTTGAATTTCTTGTTCTCCTACACATCTAAGTCAGGTGGCTTCTTTTAGAACACAATTCACACCCATCACACAAGATGTTCAAACTACTTAGTATGTTCTCATGTCCACAGGATAAAGCCCAAAGCCCTTTACTTGGCAGTCAAGACCCTCGGCCAGCACCTGCACGACGCTTGCTGTCCCTACAGACACCAGAGATGCTGTCCATCCCCTTGATGTGCATCCTGATGGCTGTGCGTGCATTTGCTCATTGCAATCCCCCCCTGGCACAGCCTGGCATCCCCTCCAAAAGCATTCTTCCTGACTTGGATGTGATACCAAACAGCCTTCAGCCATCTGCCATTTGCTGGGATTAAGTAATTCTAGAGGCCTTTCTCTCAGGGTCATATTCCTGTCAAATAGAGAACCTAAGATCCACCCCCTCCCCGCCCCCCCAGAGAGGGTCATTTCAACTACTGCTTAGAAGGGCGAAATGCGTAGTGATTGACCCTTCTCTTACACTGCCGTGCGGAGCTATAAAAACCTGGCCATGTTAGTCTACTTGCTTAGTGACCCTTGTAGATGGGCCAAGCGTGTCTTCACTGGCTCTGTGCAGCGGACCAGCTTCTCCCTCTGTCCACCCTGCTTTGTTCCCATCTCTCTGCTAACATCAATTTCAGGGGAACACTAGCATTTGCACACAAATTCCTGAGCATCCTTCCAGAAAAACCCAACATGCGACACTCCCAGCCCCAGGAGAACCGTTCTCGCTCGGGGCCGCTCCTCTTTAGAATGTCTGTAACACAGAGATCACTTCCTTTACATTCCATTAACATGAACCAACCACCTTGTCGTATCAGAGGCTCAGCTACGTAAAATTACCGTTACCTAATGTGTCCGACGCTTGTGATAATGCTGACAGCAATGGGTGTGGACAAAGTGCGACTCGATCATCTGTGCCCACTCACCCACTTGAAGGTTCTGCCTGGCAGACAATGAACGGCCCACAGGCACACCTGAGATGGGCTATCACCTTCGGAACGGAGGCGAACCCGCGTGCTTTCGCATTCGCAGACACAGGAGAAGATGTGAAGACTGCGCGGGAAACCAGAGGAAGGTTTTGCTGAAGGGGAATGATGGATGAGGATGTGGTACAAGGTCTTCCTTCCATGCCAAAAAGGACTCCAGGAGACGCCAAGTGAACACTTGCTGAAGCCACACTGGTGCCAGGGAGTCTAGACCTGCCAGATCCGGTGACGGCTCCGCCCGAGCAGCCTGTCTCCATCTGGGATGGCCCGTGTTCACCATCCTCACACAGCCAGGCAACGCAACTGCTTTCCTGTCTTTCTCACAGAAAGCAGTAAATGTTTGGACGATCTAGGTTGACCTTAATTGAAACAAAACTGGGTCACTTTAGCCTCCACAACGAAGGGTAAATGAAAACACACCATGAGCCTCAAGGGCCAAGCTTTAAATTTCAAGACATGGGATCACGCCGTGAACAGGAAGGAGAAGTCTCCTCTGCCTCCAGGGGAAGAATTTAAAGTTAGCCTTGGAGGGTGTCCCTCAGCCAGGGCCATTTCCAAAAAGGCAAAAAAGCAAACATCCTGTGCCTCCTGGGCTCGCGGACCCAACTGGGTACCTGACAGGCAATCTAACGAATGGGAAATGGAAAAACATACTGAAGCCATTTCTCCACCAGGGGAGCAAAGAGAAAGGAGCAGGGACACCACAGTGTGAGGAAAGGATCTCTAGATGAGCAGCAAAGGGAAGCAAATCAGAAGGAGCGGGCTCAGACAATCCAGGAAGCAGGGGATGTCAGGAACAGCCCAAACTGGGCCACCAGCTGAGGGGTTTTCAGAGCCCTGCAGCCAGAGGACAGCCATGCCCTTCCCGACACAGCTTCTTCTCCGAAGCACCTACACCACATCTTCTGGGCAGCTTTCTCTCCCACCCAACCGCACCATTTCATTGGTGTCCACGACAGAGGAAACGAGAAGACAGTTTGGTCCTTTGGCTATCCTCCCAACCCCAAGAACAGTCTGTAACGAGCCTTTGCCTTGTGTTACCGAAGCTTATTCCACAAGGAGGGAAACCTCACGTTGCACTGTACTTTAAAAAGAATTAGAACTTCCTTCAAACCTGAAACGTATTATTTTTCCCATGATGCCAGCTTGAGCACTGCAGTCTCGTTAGACTTACCATCCACGTGGCCCAAAGTCCTTACACAATGACCAGGGTTTGCCACTGGAGTCAGGGCAAAACCCGGGCATCAGAGCTTATGGTGTGTGCGTGGGAAAGATGGGATGCAGGTCAAGGTGAACCAGACCACACTTAGGAGCACACTCCAGAGGTCTGGTACCCAGCACACAGATTTGAAAATAACTGAGGAAGTGGTGAGGGTTCTTCTCAGCAAAAAAAAGAACACAACTCGTAGATGATGCATATGCTAATTTGACCATTTCATACCATATACATATTTTAAAAACATTTAAACTGATACGGTATTTTCCCATGAAAATTAAGTCTTAAAAGAAAGTTAATGTGCAGAAACCACATCTACTTGTCTGTGAGATGAACACACGGAGATTCCTGCTCATCAAAGCTAATGGAAAGAATTCCACTTCGCCCGGTGACGATGGGAAGGAGTTATGGAATCTCAGGCGTGTAAATCTGAGCAAAAACCACAGACAAACAGACGGGCAGGTTGATGGTGATTTAGTTACTCTTCTCATTGCTGTGGCCAAACACCCAGCAACAAAATAGACCCTTTACTACGTGGGAATGATTGCAATTTTAATTATTTGGAATTACTCATTAATAATTTATTTGGTATCTTAATGTTTAATCAGTGACTCGTGGGTATCTGAGTGGCCAGGAACTACATCTGCCTGGTACCAAGGACTGTGTATATCTAGGCTTCAGTTACAAGTGCAAAGGCCATGGGAGTATTTGCAAACACAGTAGCATAGCATGGTAAACTATGAAAGACACCCCATCATCCCTGGAACACAACAGCACTGGCTGTTTTCTGGGAGTCAAGGTATTTGAAGTGCTTATGAAGCCAGTGGAAAGGGGGGAGTGGGAACCCCAGCCTCTGCTTAACACCATCACCAAGCTCAATGAATCTTGGCTTTTATAGTTCAGCTCCTTGATGTATGCAGCCTTCAGAGTCAGTAGCTAGTGCTCCACTTAGCCTTAATTTTGCTGTACTTGAGCTATCCTCAAAACGATATAAATTCGCTGTCAAGTATGTGTGTGTGTGTGTGTGTGAGAGAGAGAGAGAGAGAGAGAGAGAGAGAATGACAGCCCCAACGCAGAAGGCCTGGCTTCTGACTCAGACAGGACTTGGAATGCTGGTTTTATGCACCACCAGTCTCAAACATGACTGAGAAATAATAGATTTACATACCACCCTTCTCGCTGGGAAAGGAGTCTCTTCCAGAGGAGGGTCTACAGTTCAACAGCGCAGTTACTGCCTACCCCGAGGGTCTCCCCAGAACAACTCCGGCGGATCCTTGCTCTTAAACATCAGGATGGCAGCATATTTTTTCAAGAGCCCCTCCCGCAGAGACGGAATCAGGTCTAGGACTGTCAGCATGTCCCAGGGATGGAAGCATGGGGTAGATCTTGAGTAGATTCTGAAAATACGTTTTAACATCCTTGTATACCTCCAGCTCTGTGAAGAAGCCGGGTAGTTTTCCCAGGAAACCTGGGTTTCTCTAGAAGGAATGAGAACCTCCCCAGGCAGACAAAGACAACGCCTGGAAATGCCTGAGGTGTGCAGAGCGGTGATTCTCCAACTCTGTGAGACCCGTGGTCTTTGTCTTGACGCTGGTTAGTTCTGGTAAGCAGACCCAGGGAGGAATTGGGGACCTCGAATCCCATGCCATCCTCTCTGAGAGGGGACTGGAGTACACATTCTAAAGTTCCCTGTGGTGGTGATCCAAAAGAAGAGAGGTCCAGACGCTAGATCCACGTCAGACACAAGCACCCTCACTCTCTCCACTAGCAGAGGCGGGAGCCGAGCGAAGAGGCCCCCACCACCTGCAGCCACCGTTCCCGAGGAAAGAGCGACTGGGGTCAGTTTGGACACAAGGCCCTCTGGGATCTGAAAAGGTAACTCATTCTCTTCGACTCCAGCAATGACTTCTGCTTGTATACCGGAGAGTCTTCTAGAGCCTTGTGTTGTCTGTCTACCAGGCAGGAGGCTAAGGATCGCCTCCTTTCGGAAGTGGCTACACCCCCCTGAGCCGGCAGGCGTATACGAACAGAGGGGCTGACCAACCACTGGAGTGCTGTGGTGTAGAACAGCGACCACTGCTTGCTGAGGGAACTCCTGTACGAATAATTTCAGGCACCAGGAACCTGGACATACAGCCTGCTGGGTGCCTGACTCTCCCTGGTTCTGCCCAACTTTGGGACAGAAAGAGCGTAATTTTTTAATTAACCCAATATTATTTTGGGTAACAAATTCTTGTCAGTGTCATTAATTATGGAATAATGTCTACAAATCCCAATTAGCATAATGCAAATCAATAAAATCTTTACAGTTGCTGTATTCAGATGCCAAATACTGAAGAATTATTAAATTTTTTTGCAATTTGAGAAAATAGTGCGGGTGACTTTTCCCTTTTAAAGAACGCACAACAGACGCATCTTAAACTACTGTCATAAAAATTCCTATCGGATTTAGGGCTCTTATGAGTCCATAGTCTATATTTCACAGTTAAAATATTTGAAGCCGTCAAGCATCAGGGTAAAACACGCACACGCCAATGGCAGCTTCAGTGCAGAGCCCCGCTCTTCCCCGTACGCTCGGGGGCAACACACTGGCCTCCAGTAAGAGCACCGATCTTTAACTAAATGTCCGCCGGCGATATCTGCTCCTCACATACCATTCCAGATGTCTACCCAGCGGGAAGGGTCCCAGACCCACTTTGCGGTTGATATCAAAGTTACTTTCCGCTTAACTGGGAACTAAGCCAAGCAAACGAACTGAAGCATTCAAAATAGACATCAGAATTAATACGTTTTATTCCTATGAAATTCGGGGTCGTGTGCCTCATTTTATGAAGTATGAATGCTGTCAACAAACTAGAGGAGGCTCTAAAATAAAGCCGTCCCCCCCTGTAAGTTTAATCAACACCGGTTTCTGCAGACGGCGGGTCCACTTCCAGCAGACAAGGCTCAGCTAGCGTGCGCAGTCACCAGGAAACGCTGCCTTCCTGCGTAGCACATTACAGAGCCCGTTGTTTTCCAAACCTCTAGATCCTCAAACTTTCTCTGGCGAAGTTAAGTGATGTTAAATTCCATCCGCACAATGTGCGCGGCCACAAGAATGCCCAAGAACAATTAGCCCCAGAATTCCAGTCACTCTTGAAGACGGTGACTCAACATCTCCCCCGGCAAGCTCGGTACCTCAGTTGTAGACGCCCATGACTAAGTCTCACCCCACGGAGAGAGCCTTCCTCTCTGTGTCTGTCGGCTCCGCCAGAGCCTCCACGTCGGCATCAGAGGGCATGTATGGAGGCTCCTCGTGCCCACTGTCTCCCCGGCTGAGCCGTGAACCATTTGAAAACTGAAACTGTCTGGTTACTCACTTCGCCCCTGAGGCTCTCCACTTGTCTTGACTGAATGAATGATTCCGATCATTTATTTTTTTCTTGCTTGGGAGGCTAAAGAAGATATTTTACATTTCCCATCTCGTTCTTGTGATTACACCCAGATGGTACGTTTAATGAAACACAGAAAATGGAAACGATGTGGCTGGTTGTCATAAATGTGCCTCGGGAATTCCTTAAAAGTGTGTCTCCCCAGTGCAATGCGGTTCCGTGCTCTTCCCGGGGCCACAGTTCACACGCGCCATGTTGACAGAGTGCGAACCAAATGTCATCAGGACAATATTCGTCGCCTGTGCTCACCTTAGTCTGAAAGGAAGCAGAGTGACACTGTATCCTAAGTGGACAGTTTGAAGAAACCTTCCCTCTCAGACAAAGAAAGAGAGGCATGCATGTGAGACGTTCTGGTGAAAATTCAATACTCTCCAGGGGGGAGAGGGCTGACCTGGCAAAACCGAAGAAAACTCAGTAAATTCTATTTCCACGAAATATTGAGGGAACGCAAATAACGGTTTGTGGGAATCAACGATCTGACTAAAATACAGGTAAACGTGGCTGGTGCAGCTTCTGGCGCAGCAGGAAGACTTCTTATAATCCAAATTCATTAACTAATATGACTGAAAAGTCCTGGCATAAATTACGAGCCCTCATTATTCAAACAGAACATAATTTTTCCAGGAAAATTAAAATTCTAAAGAGTCATAAATAACCATCCCAGTTTGTTGCTTTAACTGTCAGCTTTGCAAATGCCTGCTGAGCTGACAGAGGGTCGCCTCTGTCAAACAGAAAACAGAGACCACTCATCCATCTGACAGTACCAGAGAAATTCGTAGTTTCCAGGTGATGAAGGGCATCGCTCAGAACACCGTTTTTAAGTTTGACTCCTTTAAAACAGGAATCCCGTTTATCGGCTTTTGGAGAACGAAGCCTGACAACCAGTCAAGAAGCTCTTCCCGCTCAGGACTGTGGACGCCAATTGCCGTAAAAGCGACTACCGGTCAGTTTGCTGTGGTGGTTGTTTTTACACAAAAGTTGCATAGACTTAAGCTGCACGTGCGTGTTCACAGCCAAGCGTGACTGCGGTCACGCTAACGGGCACGCCGCCCTCCACACAGGGTCACTTGCTGGCCCGCAGACGGTGACCGCAGCTGAGAGCCACGCCCACAGAAATATCAACAGGCCCCCACAGTGTTACAGACCAGCCCGATGTGCTCGACGGTGGACCCCACCCACCCCCACCCCCCTCACCCCTGCCTTCGAGTCCTGCGCCACTGCGGTTGTGTGTGTTCGGACCAGCATCTTCCCGATTCCCCTCCAGCGACCAGGCTGGTCCGGGCGGCCATCCTCCGTGTCACTGTGCCCGTGATGCCCCACCTGGGAGTGAATTCGTGCTGTGTTTTTGCTGTTGTGCCTGGCTCACTTCCGTTGGAAGAACGCAAATGATGTAATTTCCTTTCTTTTAAGGCCGAACAGAATCCTATCGTGTGTGACTGTTTTGTGCTTTGCCAGCGCTATGCATTGTGTAACGTCTGCTCTCCCATCAGTGGGCACGGGTTATCACTGTGTCTCGGCTATTATGAGCAGGCCTACAGTGGACCAGGGACACAGGATCGCTGGGTTATATGGTAGTTCTGATTAAAATATTGTCGGGAGACGCCATGCCATTTCCACAATGGCTGTACAAGTCTACACACCCATTAGTATTTCTCTTGGTCCGTGTTACCTCACACCACCCCTGCAGTAGATACCCCGACGGGTAGGCAAGGCTCATCGCGGTGTTTTTAATAGTTCCCATCGGCTGCTGATTTCACTATTTTCATAGCCTGTTGATCATCTGCATGTCTCCTTCTGAGAAATGGCCTTCTCCCCAGTTTTTAAAGCCAGGTTACTGGGTGACATCACACTTCCTGATGTCCTATTATTTAGTCAAAACTACATTAATCAAAACGGAATGGTGCTGGCATCAAAACAGATATGTAAAACCAGGGAGCCGAACAGACAGCCCAGAAACAAATCCAAATACACAGCCAGTTAATTTTTGACAAGGGCACTAGGAGGTATGTAACCATAATGGAGTGAGCTCTTTAGTAAACAGTGCTGGGGAAACTGGACAGCCAAACTCAAAGGGATGAAATTGAAATCTTAGGCCACACACCAAAGGCAGCTCAAAATCTATACAGACTTAAATATAGGACTTTAGACTACCGGGAACTCTTAGAAGAAAATGTAAGGAAGAATTCACTGATGGGGATTTTTCAAGTATGATACCAAAGTCTCCAGCACACGAAGCAAGAATGAAGCAGGTGGGTCACACCTCTGCTTGAAGCCTCTGCGCAGTGAGAGAAGGGACCCCTGGTGGATAAGGCAGCAGCAGATCCCGCCAGGCACACAGTAAGGAGTACACGGCCAGATATATAAGGAGCGGACACAGCTCTCTAGCAGAAAACCAATCTGTTGTGATTCTAAACGCTCTCAAACGGCTAAGCTCGCTGGTCCTCTGGAATAGTCTCACTTTGCTCCAAAGCATCTCTCTCCCCTGCCTCCGTTCTCTACCCCTTTGCGTACATAGGGCACTGGGCACACTGTGATGAGAAGCCTCCAAACTCAGCCTGTCTTGGGCCAGCAGCCCAGGCCATGGACTTGG
Source organism: Cricetomys ansorgei (assembly GCA_026225945.1). NCBI lineage: Eukaryota > Metazoa > Chordata > Mammalia > Rodentia > Nesomyidae > Cricetomys > Cricetomys ansorgei. Next base: position 1,429,445 of record JAMJFZ010003035.1, read on the forward strand.
CTTCAGAGTCATTCCTTCGCACTTTATCCCAACCGTCCCTGCTTGCAAAACCCACTGGTTCAGTCCACCCTAGTGGCCAGTGCACCCAATCTCCTTTGCCATCAGGGCTGGAGAGATAGCTCAGCAGTTAACTACTTACTGCCCTGCCGGAGGCCCCAAGTTCAGTTCCCAGCACCCACGCTGGGCAGCTCACGAACACCTGTTAACCCCGGCCCCAGGAGATCTGGTGCCCTCTGTCTTCCCTGGGTACCTGAGTGTATACACAGAAACACAGGCTTACGCAGACATATAATTAAAATGTAATTGAAACATACTAAAAGCTCTTGTCCACTGACACATCCTCTGGGTAGCCAATACTGCTGCTTGTCCCCATAATGATTCGCATATTTCCAAAAGCATCTGACTTATGAAATCATTTTTAGACATGACTCATCTCTGAAAGAAAATCTCAGGGCCTGCATGCCAGAAGCCACTTTGATTACTATTTAGGGACCATTCTATCCCTCGGAGATTAAAGCGCAAAAAAAAAAAAAAAACCACAGCTCCTGATAATCTTTTTAAGTTGAGGTCTATAAAGATACAGAATTTTTTTCCCAGTAGATTTTGGTTTGTGTGCTTTTTGGGGTTTTGTCGTTGGTGGTGGTTGTGGTGGTGGTGGTGGTTTTTTAGGTTTCTTGTTTGTTTGTTGAGACAGATTCTCTCCACAGGATAGCCCTGGCTGTCCTGGGACTCGCTACATAGACCAGGCTGTGTTGGGGAAGTTTTGTGCCTTGCTGGGGGAAGGGCCGCCTAAGCCTTGGCAGTCTGCTTTATCTGTAGGTGTTGGCTTTCTGTAAATCTGTTTGATTCAGATGTTTGTGTCCTCATGATCTGCACCTGCTCACTGCTCTCTGGCAGAGCCATTGTGGTAAAGAGCAAAGTTGCTGTGGAGGAATTCTTGTAGTTCCTCTCCCACAGTCTCAGGCAACAAAGAGAGAACATACCCCTTCGGCTTTGAGCTCCCCACTATAAAGGTGACATAGTTCAGCTGCTAAAGGACTGTAAGATGAGACTAGGCTACAGGTTTCCTTCATTATGCAAATAGGCCTCTGGATGAGGGGGTAGAGTTTTTGTACCAATAAGACACCTGAGGAGCATTTGTACCAATAAAAACACCTGAGGTCAGGTTGCGGCTGTCCAGGATGGCACTGGCCATGACATGCAGTTCCCTCTGCTGAGGTCTGGCAGGTGTTGTATCTATGAAAATGTCTCCTTGCTGTTCTTGCTAAGCTCACACAAGAGCTATCCGCTACAAGGCTGGCCTTGAACTCACGGAGATCTGCCTGCCTCTGCTTCCTGAGTGCTGAGATCACAGGCACCACTACATCTAGCTCCCCAGTGGATTTTTTTTTAATGCTGAGTTTTTAACGTAAGTATGCTGTGACTTATCTGAGTGGTGACACTGTTAGGAAGACTCTCATTTCTATGACAAATACTTGAAAGAAACACTTTAAAGGTGGAAATATTTATCTTGTCTCATTATTTAAGAGGGCCCCAGCTACAGACAGCTGGCTCCTTGCTTTTTGGAGTATGGCAGGCAGAAACGTCAGAGCAACAGGACATGACAGACAAAAGATGTTCACGTCACTGTGACCAGAAAGCAAAGAGGAGCTACAGAAAGCAGCCAGGGCCAAATATATCCTTCACAGGCACACGCCAGTGACTCACTTGCTCCAATCAGGACCCGTCTTCCAAAGTCCCACCACTGTCCAATAGTCTACCCAGATGTTCCCTCCTTCCATCCATCAGGTGTGAGCCATCAGGACCTAGCGACTTCTGGCAATGTCCGCACAGACACATGGGGTGTGTGTCGCTACTCTCCCGAGTGTCTCCAACCCAGCTGCGCTGGCGATCACAATTAATCAGCACCAGCACCTAAGAGACTACGATGCCCCTTGTCCTCTATGAACTTGTGTTGAGGGCTCAGCATGTGACTGTATTTTGTTTTTAATGCCGTCTTTCTGGAACTGGGGTGCAAGCTCTCACGCTCGAGCAGGGTGGCAATGGAACATTTCTAGGTTGCCCAGGGCAACTGTATCCAATTTAAAGACATATGCAACGGTCGGTCATAACAGTCCATTACATGATTTAATATCAGCAATCCTGAGGAAAGTAGATTGTTGTCTCAAACCAATTATTGTGGGCTTCTTCTTTTATTAACAGGTGGATATCCATTTTCATCCTACGGTACAGTCTTAACCAAATGTAGAAGACGAAAGGGTATGTGTGGGTAGCTGAAACCACACACACTGGCTTCTTCCAAGATGGAGCTCTTCAGATTTGTCCGCTCTGAGGTGAAGTTCAGAGCAGTTGAATGTGGCGGGGAGGGTCCCCACAGGAATGCAAAGTGTCTCTGTAGAATAAAAGTGGAAACACAAGCTCTTCCATCTCTTAGTGAAATTATTAAATAAAAACCAAAAAGAGAAATTAAAAACAGGATTAAATATGAGCGTGTCCCACTGGGTAAAGTCTGAGCCTTGATTCTCATAATCCTTTCTATTTATTAAAGTGGCCTCTAACTTTCAAAGAATCCCAGTGTTATTAACCACTTCCCAGAATGCTCTTCACCACTATTCAAGAAGCATATTAATCAAGCTTTAATGATTAGGATAGTGTATAACTGCTTGTTCTAAAATGGAAACTAAGTTCTTGGTTAATAATTATATGGAGTCTGTCTTATTTACAAACAATAAAAGAAAACTGAAGGAATGCATGGAAAATGCTTTGACATCTTTAAACACTCACAAGCCACAACTTGAACTTATCCATTGTTAACACGATGAATGAAACTGGAGATTTGCTCCATGGTTTTGTGAACTGATTTTTTTTCCCCCCAGTGTTTTCGAGACAAGAGACAGGGTTTCTCTGTTGTGACACTGGCTGTCCTGGAACGCACTCTGTAGATCAGGCTGGCCTGGAAATCACAAGAGATCCGCCTGCCTCTGCCTCCTGAGTGCTGGGGTTAAAGGCGTGCACCACCACCACCTGGCATGATCTTTAACATTAAAGACTTCATATTAGCACTTCTGTTATTTTGAATTATAAGCATCATAAAAGCTTGTAATATCCCATCTCTGAAATCTCATAATTAACTACTTCTCATGTTTTAGTATTTGAAATGTTCCAAGTTTCTGAGTAATACCAATTATTATGAGCATTTTTACTTAAAACTATTGCTTTTACAAATTCTCAGAAAAGATGTTTTCTGGGCCAAAAAGTAAGATATTTGAGCAAAGGTACGGTGCTAGTCAGGGGCATGGCGGTGCATCCCCTTGGCCCCAGCACACAGAGGCGGCAGGTAGGTCTCTTGAGTACAGGGCCAATCTGTCTGTAGAGCCAGTTGCAAGGCAGCCAGGGCTACACAGCGAGACCTAGTATTCAGCAGCCCCTTGGAAGCCTAGTCTTACCCGCCACGGTCACTGCCCTTCATTTTGTGAGGTAATGCCATGATAGAGAATGTTACTTGGTTATTGCTTGGAGTTAGACTTCACCAATTAAATGGACCTGAGTTTCCTGTTCGCTGAGTTCACCAGGGACTTGAATTCTTTCTGGAACGGCACGCCGCTTCCCTTTACCTACTCATTAATTACCCTACTTCTTGTCTGTTTCAAATTTAACTTTCCAAACCTACAGTTTGGACTGTATGCTACCTTACTTCAAGCCTTCACTTAAATGTCCTTTTGACAAATCTGCATTGCACGTAAGCATCATAAGCAGAAACAGGCCGTCAAAACTCTCCACATGTTTTAGGCTTCTTCGTCAGAAACCTGAGACACATTTACTTTTACGATCTTTTTGAAGAACTGTTTAATTTTTGCTTAACTCCTCTACCCATCTGGAATTTATTCTGGAACCTGGTAAAGATTTAAATTAACTTTCTCTAACTAGTCAATGGCTGGTTACGACAATAGTAAGTGAAAGCCTAATATGCATATTAAATGCTTATTGAAAGGATTTGGGGCTGTAGGGTTGGTTTTCGATGTGTATGAGTGTTTGGCCTGCACATGTGCACCATGTGTGTGATGTGCCCCAGGAGGCCGGAAGAGGCCTCAGAACCCCTGGAACTGGAGTTACAGACAGATGTGAGCTCCCTGTGGGTGCTGGAAACGCAACACGGGGCCTCCCCAGGTAGTCAGCGCTTTACCAGCTGAGCCGTCACTCCAGCTCCTGGATTACAGTTTCCTGTCTCAGTGTACTTTTTAACCACATGGTGGCGTTAAGTAAATATCCTCAGTTTTCTTCTTTTCTACGCAGATGTGATTGCTCCTTTGCTTCCTCTTTCTTCAATAAATTGCTTCAGCAGAATGTTCTAAGTTTTCTGAGTGCTCATGAGGTTTTACATAACATATCTTAATGTTCATTGGGGTTATTTGGATGCAGAATGTGGCTTGTAGCAGTCTCTACTCTGTACACCTTAGTCCTCCCACTTCTGCTTCCTAATTATTTTGAAATCAGAAGGGAAAGAAAAAAAAATTGGTATGCCTGCTTGGTGATAGTCTCTGTTTCATAAAAGCCTTCAGCAAACCAAAGCCATCTTGGTCTTTATTTCATTTCTTCTCCCTCATCTGATCATCTCTCTTTCATGAACACATAAGTCAGATCTGCAGGATCTGCCCAGAATAGTTAACTCCTGTCAAGGTCAGATCTTGGGATCCACCCAGCATAGATAGCTCCTGTCAAGGTCAGATCTGAGGGATCTGCCCAGCATAGACAGTTCCTGTCAAGGTCAGATCTTGGGATCTGCCCAGCATAGATAGCTCCTGTCAAGGTCAGATCTTGGGATCTGCCCAGCATAGATAGCTCCTGTCGAGGTCAGATCTTGGGATCTGCCCAGCATAGATAGCTCCTGTCAAGGTCAGATCTTGGGATCTGCCCAGGATAGATAACTCCTGTCAAGGTCAGATCTTGGGATCTGCCCAGCATAGGTAGCTCCTGTCAAGGTCAGATCTTGGGATCTGCCCAGCATAGACAGCTCCATCATCTTCTGATTGTTTTTATTTCTGATTTGCTCTCCTCTACACCCAAACCATTGAGGTGTGTTCTGCCTAATTCAGTTCCTTGGTGAATCTAAAATGCTCCAGTGCCTTCTGTGTTGATTTACTTTGGAATCATGCCTTCATCTCTTTTAGCCCCTGAGCACCTGCCCGGAGCTTTCCCCTGATCCTAGCCAGTGTCCTCCAAAAATGCCAATCAGCTGGAGCTTCTTGTTCTTATGTTGCTGGTTTATGTTGGATGGAGACAGCATCTAAGTGTTTATCGAGTTAGAAGTCCCCTCTCTCAAGCTAGAGAACATTTCACTGCTCCATGATATCCCATTACGTATACTTCCACCAAGGTAAAATGCCTAGACTGGGGTTATAATCGAGTAGGGACTGAGCACGGGTCTTGGGGAAAAACACCCCATGCATCCAGACCCTTCTCGAGGGTCTCTAAGCCTGTCTGAACTGTCAGAATTCTCCCCGAGCAAAGAGAGAACACCACGACTGCATGCTCCAGCAGCATTAACTGCGCTCCAGGTGTTGAATGATACTGCTGATGAATGCTGGCTGTGTCCAGCAGGTTTCCTGTGCTGTGTGGTAAGGACTGGGGCTAACAGAGAGCTGTGGAACCCAGCCACGGCAGGCTCACACCTGGCAGACTGCATGGAAACTCAGGGCACTTCCTACAGCTCTGCCAGGTAAGTGCAGCCCCTGCTCGCTTAGAGAGCATAGCTCCTGCTTCAGAACAAAGCACAAGAAAATAGAGAACACAAAACTGGCCAACTAAACCTGCACAGGAACCAAAAGCAATTCCCTACACCATCATCTGAACCCAGGGTTGTTGTCTGGGACATCTTGTTCTACTCTTGAAAATGAAATCTGGTGCATGTGGTGTTTTTAACTCAAAAACTACCAGTAGAATAGTTTGTGAGTTCAATTTTTTAAATGATATTTTAAAGTATTTGCATTAAAGATTTGCACCCAAACTCATGACATTATAAACCCCCTGTGTTAAAGCGAGTTGAATCAGGGACACATGGTACATTCTAGGAGCCAGTGCCCTATAATACAGCAGGAAATGAAGCTGCTTCAAGTCAGAGTACAAAATAGACTCAACTTGTAAAATATGCTAGTGGTAACATTCCCACTGCCAACATTAGGGCATATTTCTGTCATAAAGATATTTTGGTTGTTTGACATGGCTATTCAGATTGTAGTGTCCATAGTCATTCTAACCCTGCATGCGCTGAAAATCCAAAGTCCCTTTATCGCCAACCTCTGAATCAATGTTCCTCAAACGCATTCCACCAGCAGATTTGGAAATCATCCCGGATACTTCTGCAGAGGCTGACAGGACACTAATGGTTGGCTGCCTGTGTCACCGGGGAGAGCTCACCCCCAACCCCCAGAATGGCTTCCTTACTAATCATCTGGAAGAACCGGGTCCTCTTCACGGGGATGCCTGGATTGGCTCCTGTTTTGTTTTCGTGTTGTTTCACAGTTATTGCTTCTGATGACGTAAGATTTTTTAAACAGGCACGAAAGTACACAGAACTGTAAAGCGAACCTCAAGCGTCCACGACGCAGTCCGCCCTCAGCTGCCCAGGGCCAGTCTTGTGCCATCCGCTGCCCACCGTCCACACTATTTCGAAGTGAATGAAAACGACTCCCAGGGGTTCACCAGCAGATACTTGCGCATGCGGGGAAAAGAGGCACTGCCTTCTGACCGACGGAGTTCTTCCTCAGTTTCCTTTGCGGTGATGGCATGGCTGCTGACTTCCCGTCAGCTGGTTCAAGCCAACATTTAGAACCAGGCATCAACGCAGCAGCAGATTTACACATATTCAGATCTCGCTTAATCCTTCTGTAGTTTATCTCGTGGTTATCTTTCCTTTTCCGACGTATTTGTTAAAGACTGTGTGGCTCACCCAGAGTTTCTCAGGCCTTTTCCACTCAAGAATCCTCACTCAAGACATTTTACACAACCCAGGAGTAGAAACATACAAAATGGACACATGAATCAAAATTTATTGATAGTTGATCATGAGAGAATTTATCTTCAATCAATTGCATGGTATGCGCATAATTTTACCACCTATTACCGATAAGAGCAAATTTGCATGCTAATGAGATGCATGCTAATGAGATAGGGGTACTTATTCATTCAACATGAAGAATTGAATTGACACAAGAGGACCCAAAGACACACTAGCCTGAGTTTGATACGTGCTGAGAAGTGATGGTTAGAAAGCACACACAGCTCGTTTTCTGTCGCTAAACCGGAATGTTTCTGTAAGAGCAGGAAGCTGTATGTGTAAAAGCTGCAGTTCTTTACACCACAGTCTCGCTTCCGAGCTGAGGTGTCGGCTGGGTTGACGTCATGTGCACAGCCCAGTGTGCATTCTGTGTGTTCAGAGCCAAGGCTGCAGCGAAGTCACGTGATACAACATGGTGAGCCCCGCCAGAAACACCCTGATTCATTAAGGGATTGATTGTGAATTATATCTAGATCACTACACAATACAAAATTATATTTTGATCCTTTATGGAGCCGCAACCTTCAGTTTAATAAGCTGTGATCGGGCCTGTAGAGTTTCACCCCGCGTGAATGATGTTGATGGTCAACACGTGGCTCAGCTTAATCTTTTTCTCTTGTAAATGAGAAGTTGTATCTGGTGTGTTGGTTTCTGGAGCACACAGAGCAACTTGCTACAAGGTAGCGCTCTCCTTTTGTGATATGAGCAGGTGCTGAGACTCAAGGGCTGGGTGGATCAGGCCATTAGAATTGCAAGATGAAGACATTCTCCTATCAGCCCTTATTAACTGGGCTAAGTGTGTGTGTGTGTGTGTGTGTGTGTGTGTGTGTGTGTGTGTGTTTCCTAGTCAAGTTGACAAATAAGATTAGTCACTACAATGTATAAATATTTGTGAATTTTCTTTTTGGTTTCAAAGTAACGAGTTGATTCTGGAGCACCCACCAGCATTGATTACGTCACTTTAGTTTGCAACTTAAACACACTGTGCATGCTTCAACCCTTCGCAGGCTGTTTACTGTACTGCTGCTCAGATTGTCTAACTTATGCCCCTAATTTCTTACAATTTGGCTTCTGAGTCCTACTGAAGAGACGCTAGTAGTTTTAACAGTCTCTTTGTTTTGTTACTTGGTAATCACATGGTGGTCCGGGTGAGCGTGGCACGCTAACCTCAGACCTGGACTAAGCTTTTCTGCAGAGTCCTGGTTCCTCCAAAGCAGGCGCCGGATAACACAGCTAGAGAACAGGATCTCGGCGTGAGAGCTGTCAGGAGTATTCGGATGACGACTCACTCGAATTTTAAGGCTTTTCCGGGAAAGAGAACAAGAAATTATGTCCTGTTGTGTACTTAAGACAGAACACTGCAGGGTGCTCCCAGGTATTTACAATTCAACTTGAGCACCACAGAATTTTACCTAATTTCTTCTGTTTTATGTACACATCACTCTTCTCCTGCGCAGCGGTCTCAGCGCAGACTGCCGATGCCGCCGCCGTCACTGAGATTCCGGGAAGCCTAGCCTTTTATTTAACACCTTTCCCTTCAACACGGCCACCTTCAATCAAACAAACGCACGTTACAGTGAGCTGGAATCACTCTTCCCTGTGAGTTTATATTAAATCCCAGTGGGAAAGGATCAAGGGTCTCATCCAAGCCGGGGGGTGTCTCTCCTCCAGGCCTGTCACGTGGAAGAGTGGAGACTTGGAGGCAGAGCAGCCAGTACAAAGAGACAGAGGTCGGCCCTTTCCTCCAGCCAAGCCTCTGAGCGGAGTGTTTGGAGGAAGGAAAATCATTTCTTCACTTAGCGAGCAGAGATTTAAAAACAGATCCAAATATATGCACGTAAGATGGAAGTCAGATAGCCTCTTTCTTGCGACAAAGATGAGTAAAATTTTTTGAAAACTTTATTTATTCCTAAGGAGAACTCAGAAATAAAGTTTTGGTTAGAATATCTTCTGGTCTCATCCCTAGCTATTCTGAGTCTTAGGAGCTACCAGAGTAAGTCACACAGGCCAGCTCTAGACCTGTCCTGACCCTAGTAGTAGCTAGCAACAAGATCTTCATAAGGAACTCAAAGATAAACTACTGCTTTCCAAAGAGCAGGACGCCTTCCCTGACAGCTCGCGAAGGCGAGGGAACCTTCCACCTTGCACCGTAGGAAGCAGACTTTCAAAACAAGAGCACTGGAAAGTGAGAAAGAAGGTGGCCCTGGCTCATCCAGGAGCAGGAGTCGCACTGGAGGTGAAGCGGAGGCGAGAGCTCCCCGAAGAAGAAATGTCTGAGCAGCAGGATGAGCAAGCGCCAGCCTGTGACCTCGAGGGAGGGAGGGGGCTATAAAAGGCGAGAGAAAGGTGTCTGAGGGAGGTTGTGCTGCATCTGCCGTGGAGAACGAGCCACTGAGAAGAAAGAAAACACAGCAAACAGCTGAAAACACCCACCTGGAAATGCACTGGTTGACACCACAGGAGGACAGCCACACGCCTCCTGTGCCCGGGTGTCCTTGGGAGGGCCTGCCAAGCACCGTGGCCAGGCTTCAGACCACTGACCTCACTACAGGAGCCCAGCTCAAGAATGGACCAGAAAGTCCAGGCCAGAAAATGGCACAGAAATCGCGACTTTCTTGGTCTAGAGAATAGGGCAAGGGTCACCTAGCCATTCACGTAAGACTGAGACTAGAAGTATTTCAAAGTAACTGAAGTAGAGACAGATGCAACCCCCTGAACTCTGCGCCTAAAGCAGAGGCAGTTTCCCCACCCCAGAAAAGCCCTCCAGATACTCCTGAGCTCCCTAAAATCCAGATCCAAGAAAACACAATCCGGAGTGTGAAAACCCCCAAGAATGAACAGAACGAAGCACTAGCTGGATGATCTGATCTCCCGGAGCCTCAGCCACCAGGAGCCTCTTTGCAAACTCTGCTTATAATCTTGTGGTGTTGCCAGAACTGGCCATAGCAAAGGAAATGTTTCTAAACTCCAAACAAGCCAATCAAAACAATTCCTCAAATCCCTTGCAATGGGGAAAATTCCATTATTGCTTCTACACCTAGTCCTTCCAAGTTCAGCTTGGAGAGAATCAAAGATGTCTTTCCTTGCCTGGCATGGCTCCCTCTGGCCTGGGCAGCAAGGCAACTTACCTTTGTTTTGTGTCTCTGTTGATCGTTACAACCCACTCACTTGGCTGTGCCTGAGAAGACAGCATGGCAGTCTATAGGCCTGGCCCATGTTTCAGAGATTAACGGGCTCGGTACTGGGAGTGTTGCTTACTAGCGGGAGCTGCCAAGTGGCCGACGAGGCCACAGCCGATCAAGGTCACAGCGAGGCATCACCCCTGCCGAGGCTGTCCTTCGCAGCTTGGTGACTTTCTGTGCGGTGCTCAAAGGCTACCTGAATACAGGACGAGGAAAGGCCCACCAAGTGAATCTGGAAAATACTGGTCCACTCAGCTGACACCCAGGACATCTACGCATCTAAGGGAAGGCACGGCACTGATGGGTGGGAGGCCCTGGTCGTCTGAGGGAAACTGGGGAAAAGAAAACTGGACCTCTGATGTCCTTTTTTAAAGAGCAGGTTTCTGTTAGGAGGGCCATTGGAGGCTGGGAAGAGAGGGGACTGAGCTTAGAAGCTGAGGTTCATCACGGGCTATGGGGGATGGAGCTGCATTGCTCAAAATGATGGAGTCTGGAAGTGTGTGAAAACTTTGAAAACCTCCCAGTAAGGACTGGCCTGGTCTCAGAGAAGAGGGGGAGGTGGTTGATGGGGGACATGACTCTCTAGAGAGGACATGTCTCTCAGCATCTGCAGCTGTAGTGAGCCGGGAAGCTGCATGAATGTCCCTACCCTATATCCACCATTTAATCTGCATGGCAAAAATGTAAAACAGCAAACCAGCGCGGGACCCCCAGATGAGTCTAGGCAGAACAGAACAACAAGGGAACACTGTCTGCACTACAGGATACAGAACTTCAAGGAGCGGATGAGCCCCACAGGTCCCTGAAAAACAACTAATCTGTGAAAAGCTCGGTGATGATGAAATTCAGAGTTCAGGTGGGCCGGAGTCGATCACAACAGTGTTGCACATGCAAAGTTCCTGCGTGTGCTGTGTGCCTGAGCTGGGACACAATACACGTCATCCCAGTCAGTACAATCTCCTAGCAGACCGTAGCTTGCTTTCTCATTAAGTGGCTGAATCTTTGGAATATCTAAGGAGCAGGGCTACATTCAACCACGATTACTCACTAACGAAAGAATGATCTGTTCAAACGCTAATGGTTTGTCGCTTAAAAACACAGCACACAGCGGACATGGGACCCTCCTGTATGGAGGACACCTAGGCGGCTCCCTTTGATCAGCTAAAAAGATGACAGAACTCCACAAACCCAATGGCTGGGTTCATCTTCCCTTACCAGAAATTTCAGAAGTTTCTAGAAGCTTTCCAAGCTAAAAAATGATTACAGAAATAACTTGAAAATCCCAAGTGATAGTTCTGAGGCCTGCCAGCAGCTAAACCACAGCACAGCTCCTGGCCAAGACGTCCGTGGAGAGTTGGGAAGGAGCTGCCCTGAGAAAGATGTACTTGTAGAACACAGACTTCTCCTCCTTAAGAAGAATGCATAAATCAATAGTTAAATGAGGAAAAGAGAAATGAGGTCTGGCATAATAGCGTCAGGAAGATGACATTTAAGAAAGTTCGGGATAAGACTACACAAAGACTCCATTATTAATACATTGTTGTTATTACTAGTTTTAAAAATTCATTCAAACATTTCTCCCATACTTTTCCTGCCCACAGATTAGATGTAAGACAAAAAAACGCCCTGACTGTGCTGAAGGGCAGAGGACACGCACTGGGCTTTGCTGTGCCTGGCTGTGGGAGCCTGGACAGGTCAGACTCCTCGCCTGAAGAGCCGGGTCACTAGGCTTCAACTCCGAGGAGCATTTCTCAGCAGCCTGTCAGAGCCACACTTTGTCCTCTGTGTGCCCAGCAACGGGAATGTGACGTTGAAGGAAGACATGGCATGAGTCGGCATTCCATGGCACATGGGGGTGGGGGGGCACGCACGACACACACCACCAGGTAGGATGTACCTATGATGTCACTGTGGATTGAGAGGTTGCCCTACTGTGATAAACACCAAAAGCAACTAGGAGAATAAACGGTTTTCTCTGTCTAATGCTTTAGAGTCTGCCATCTAGGGAAATCAAGGCAGGAACAGACCAGTCTAATAAAAGCAATTCCTCAATTGAGCTTCCCTCTTCCAAGGTATGTCAAGTTGCCAACCAAGATTAGCCATCACGGATGTCACAAACACAATTTTTTCCCCCCAAATGTAGAATCACGTGCAATAGAAGCAGAGTGTGACCCTAGGGAATTTGTTGAAACTTAAAAGTTAAAGATGGCTGTGTGAGGTGGTGCAGAGGAAGGCTAGAGGAGATCCTGGAAGCTAGATTTAAGGTTTACAGATGAGTAGAAGAGAAAAGCAGACAATGAACCTAGTGCCACAGGTCGGTAATCCCAGAGACCTGGGGAGCTGAGGCAGCAGGATTGAAAGTTCAAGGCCTACCCCAGCTACTCGATGTGGCTCTTTCTCAACATTCAAATTACAAAAGAGGGCTTGGGGTATATAATGCAACTGAACACTTGCTCAGCATGTGCAAGGCTTCAGGTTTAATCTCCAGTACAGGGGAGAAGGAGAGAGAGAGAGAGAGAGAGAGAGAGAGAGAGAAGGAAGGGGCGGGGAGAGGAGGAAGTATGAACTTGAAAATCAAGCATCCCAGGAGGCAAGGGTAGAGGCAGAGTGTGATTAAAAGTGATTTCAAATACGAAAAGAAAAAAGAGTTAATACATTCAGACACGGCCAGAAAGAGCCAACCAAATGCTAAGTTAGTCACAGGCCCCGTCCCTGGCATCTGCAGAAGAGAGGGACAGCAGGATTCCTCAGATCTCAAAGGCTCACTAGTGTGACATCAAGATGGTTTCCTTACACCTGGCCCCAACTTTACCTCAGTGAAGTTTGCCTTCCCATGTGCTGGATTCCCATCCTCCTCAAAACCCTTGATATTAACCTTTTTGTGCTGACATTACACCAATATGGACACACAATGTGTAGAGGCAAATTACAGACCATGGAAAGTCTCAGAGGAGGCAGTTTCTAAGTCACCGTTGGCTATACTCTGCCTCCTCTGCAGCTGTGGCTACCAACGAGAAGGAAGCCCACTTCAACAATCCAGCAGGCCGGGGGACTCACCCCTGGCAAGTGCTAAAGGACCAAAGAAAGTGGAAATTCTACGTGCACAGAATTACTTCAAAACCATGTAAATGAATAAGCACCTCTTGTGGAGAAGCACGAAGCCTGTCGCAGACTTATAAACCGAGGTCCACAACAATGCCCTCATTCCAGTCATCGATCAAGGTAAAGTATGAATGGGACAGACCTCATCACCCCCTTCCCCAGAAGGAGACCCAGAGCCGCTCCCCAAACACAACGTTAGCTAGGGAAAGGGCCGGAGAGCAATGCACAGAACCCACATGCAGCAGCTGTCCACCAGCCAGTCTTCAGTGGCTGGAACTCCAAAGCCACCATGAGGAATGACAAAAACATTCCCCCTGGACGCTGGCTGGCAACACGTTTTTGGCCACCGCCACCACAGCTGGTTCTCCAGACGAGGACTTTGCAATTACCGTGTACGCTTACGACATCAAGTGTCTGAAGGCTTTCACTCCAAAGACGTGCTCCCCAGTGAGGAGGTAGTACTGTTTGGATTTGACTTTGAAAACACTGTGATTTCTATTAAGAAGTGTGTGTGTGTGTGTGTGTGTGTGTGTGTGTGTGTGTGTGTGTGTGTGGCGGGGGGGGGGGGGTGTGATACAGCTCATATTATGCCCTGGCTGACCCTACATTCCCAAAGTGGCTGAGTCTGAATTTGTAAAGCCATCTGTGAATATGGGAGCATTCTTTGTGGTTTCCTAAAGTCCCCAAAGCTCTCCTCGACCATAACGGGGGAATCGGTGTCTTGGGAAAGGAGCAAACTCTCCTGGCAAGCTAAGAGAAGTGGTCGGAGACGCTCCAGGATGCAGGGCCTGAGTCGTGGAGGGCAGGGACCTTCGTTTTTCAAACAGCCATCCAGATGTCCTTGACTGAGTCATTTGCACGCTTACGAGTCTCTGCCTTCCTGACGAAGTCTCCACCAGCTGTACAACTCTCTAATTCTCTAAGAGACAATTCGCTGCTTCGCCGGCTAGACGGCCTCCGTAATCAGAACGAGCCAATTAACACAGCAGCTGGGATGCTCTCTTTGTGGTTTCAACACTAGAGCGTAAGGAGAGAAGATCGTGAAACCCCACTCGCTCGGCTTCTGAAAACAGTGCACGGCTCTGAGGGCCACGGATGTGGACTCGCTGTTAAACGACAAGCCGTTAGACAGAAGCGACTCGAGGGCTGCCGGACCAGTGCTGCTTGGGGCCCAGCGGGCAGCCGGCTGGCTTCGGGCTGTTCTCTCCCTGGAAGCTGCTTCCACCCCCAAATAAACCATGATGTGGCTTTTATGTGTCTCATTAAACACAGCCTACATCACAGCTGCACTTTATAGGCCTGGGGGTTATTAGTTTTCCAGGAGACATTTGGAAAGTGACCCAAAGGTCTTCGTGAAAATATGCCCAGGGTAGAATACTTTCAAGAGTCCTGTGGGAGTTGTTCAAGAAAGCCAGTGTCCACACACCTACCACCTGCCTCCTACTGTATCGAGCGGTTTGTAGGGAGGAAGAGCCTGGTGATCCCGCCTCTGCCCCAACCACTTCACTAGTCCAGGTTGCAGCCTCCCCAGGCACTTTGTCAGCCTGGCTTCAGGCCACTGTGAGAGCAGGCCCACGGCAGGTAGGTGCCCAGGCACCCGGCCGTGCGGGGCTGTGCTGTGAAACACCCGCAGATGCCACATCTCTTTCCAGCCTTTGTCTCACGAGCACTGTCCCACTGCCTTTCAAAAGGTCTAGGGACAATCCGGGACGCCCGTGAAGGGAAACGTTGGCGTGCCACCCACTGTGCTGCAGTCCGTCTCGTGCGAGGCGATCTGTTGCAGCGCTCCGGTGATGGCCAGACACTCAACCTTGTGTGAGGCTGGATCCAAAGACTTGTTCAAAGCTCTCAGACATGGATGAGTACATGCCGTGCATTCTTATACCCATAGAAAAGCAAGCTAAAAAGTAGGCAAGGCCAGCCTTCACCAAGGACAGAAGCCAGAGGCCTTTGACGTTCTCGGATAGTGAAAATTGGTTAGAAGAGGATTCGGGGACCCCTGATGGTGCTCGGTGTTCTGTCTTCATCTTGGTAGTTGTTCCACAGGTAAAAGAAAATTCTGAAAGATCCGTCAAGTGCCTGAAGTCAGGTAGTTCTCATTTTACCATGTACCCGTATGCCTCAATAAAAGTTAATTATGTGTATGTGGGGGAGCACAGGCCCATGGACCTCCTGGACCTGAGTTTCAGGTGGCCATAAGCCATCCCATAAGGATGCCAAGAACCGAACTCAGGTCCTCTGTAAGAGCAGTGCAGGCTCTTAACTGATGAGTTGTCTCTCCAGCCCCAGTGAGATTAAGCTTAAGATGTCATGTGAGAATCCCCTGGTGTAAGAACATATACTCTGTCTTCCCTTTAGCAGGCTTATCTGAGAGTCTATGAATTGCGTGTTTGTAAATAATAATACTGCCAGCAGTAACGATTGTTAAAATTCTCGCACTGAGCAAGAAGAAATGCGCACACGATCACCCTGAAGTCCTCGGACAATCTCCCAGAGAGTGAGTCCACCGATGAAGACAAGCCAAGAGGCAGAGGAGTGACTTGTGAAACGGCAGAACTGGTGTTGGAGCGTGAGCCTAACATGCCCGACCCCAGAGCCTTCTCCTTAATTGATCTGATATTTGTTTGCTGCTGGGGTTGATCGTGTTTGGTGGCGCCATCTTTTCCACAGTCCCTGAGACTCTGGGACTCCAGAGTCCTGCCATGTCTGGCGCTAGGAAGAGAGGGAGGGTGGGTGCTGGGGATGAGCTAACAGGCCCGGGGTTGAACCTTGACAGCCATTTGGAAGTCACCGTTAATTTGCACGAGCCTGCTTTAGTGGGGGAGGGCGGGTGCTACTGTTGGCTTGCTGTTTTCAGTCTAGCCCCTTTCCCTTAGAAGAAGGGTGGCGTGGCAGTAACACAAAGTGTTTTCACAAGCTATTCGCTGGGCTTTCTGGAACAATGTGTCCTGCTGTAAAACCTCCACGACGCACACACTTTTAGGGCCTGCTTTAGAACATTGGTAAAAATCAACAGGACCTGGTTCCCTCTTCTTTTAGCTTTTATATTGTTATTTTATCGCATATAATGTATCTGTGGCACCTGGAGGAGGCCTTAGGTGCTCTTTAATTATAAAATACATGGCTGCTTTCTCCAGACACCCTTCACTATTTCTTACGTGGTTTCTCTGAAGCTCCCATTTGAAAAACTGCTGGAGCATTGATTTCTGGCTTAGAGGGAGCAGTAAGTTACAGACCCTCTGAAGACGCATAGGACAGAAAGGCAGAACACAGCGCAGTGCTATTTGGGTCTTACTGGGGACCAGCCCCAAATGGCTGGGCTGAAGATGTGAATCCACAGTTAACCTGACCAGCCCAACTCCCAAAACGTGTTGTTTTGGGGACCTTGGAGAAGTGAGTGAATGTTGAACTTCTCAGTTAAAAAACTGGATCTTGTCTAACCATGTCCCAGTGGTCTGTGAGACTCTGAGGGTCACAGCTCCACCCCTCATTCCCAACCCCAGCTGTAGAATAAACCCAGCAAGGGTGGGTAATTCAGGAACAGCCCCAAGGACTGAGGGACGTAGAGTCCCAGGCAGCAGGCTTCCCCACCTGCCCCCTCTGCTGCAGGCTCTCATCTGTGCCAGCCTATCACACCAGGAGAGACTTCAGTCCCATTCTATCCTACATCCTAGCCGTGTCCGGCCGGCCCTGGAGCTGATCCTGCTCCCAACAGACGCATAGCACACATACCCAGGTTGATAGATTAAGTCTCTCAGACTTATGCCGTTGTGTGCCGCGGACAAGGTGACCGTGCCCAGCTCTTCATCTGTACTTGGGCCTTTAGGCACCCAGGTCCCGTGTGGGTTTGAATCTACTCCCTGTTTTCTGCCACTGCCCCTGGAACTCAGGCATTCAGCTGGAAACCTCTGTGTGGCAGAGCTGGCATTCCAGGTCACAATTTGAAGACAATCTCAGAGACGCGTGCAATCCTAAATGCTAGCACTGTGAGCTGAGATCAGAAGGAACACGAGGCTTCTTGTGAGGGTGCTGCTGATCCAAACTCAAGAGCCTGTGTTTGCAAGCAAGCGAGCACTCTCACTCACGGGCCCCTCCCAGCCCTTTCCGGGCAGTTCTGGGGTAG
Source organism: Cricetomys ansorgei (assembly GCA_026225945.1). NCBI lineage: Eukaryota > Metazoa > Chordata > Mammalia > Rodentia > Nesomyidae > Cricetomys > Cricetomys ansorgei. The sequence goes on from JAMJFZ010003035.1 coordinate 1,446,906, forward strand.
GAAGGGTCTTCTTGTTCTTACCTGGTCGTCATAGCGATAGGTGAGGAACAGCTCCCCGGTGCTGTCTTCAAGGAAGCTTCCCTGAGGAGAGAGTGCAAACTCGGGAAGGAAGTAGGCTCCAGGAGACTTCTCCGCTGTGGTCTGAAAGGCAAGGTCACTGGGTCACCAATAAGATACCAGGAAGGGTCCCCTAAGAGGCCGAGTCCAGAAAGATCCCACTACAACCACTCTTCTCCTCTGAGCAAGGGGCAAGGTACGGCACGTCGGACATGGGTGCTGGCAGACTTTAGACCAGGATAGCACACCGGTCCGTCCCAAACAGGCACACAGGACCCTTTCCTCCTGCCTCCTCCCTCCTGCCCCACCTTCCAGCAGCAGGGACACCTAACAATTACCTGCTGGTTTTATTGTTGCAAATCCGTTGGCATTAGGATTCTCTTTTCCTTTAAAAAAGATTTGTCTTGTTTTTATTTATGTGCGTGCCTCTCGTCTGTCTGTGTGAATGTACGCCCACTCACGTGTAGGTGCCCCCGTGCCTGTGTGATGCTGCACGTATGTAGGTGCTCCAGAGCCTGTCTGTCTGGATGAGAGCATGCCACTTGTATGTCGGTGCCCCCAGAGGCCAGAAGGAGGCGTCAGATCCCTGTGGGGAGAGTCTGAGGCAGCTACTGCATATCCAAGACTGGAACTCAGAAAGGAGATTGGGAAATGAGCTTAATTTTACACATACACAGAGAGAGTTATATCCAAGGCAGGAAGAGGCCTCTCCCCGCAGAGAGAGTTTGGGAGACAAGGTTGCTGGCCTGGCGCCCTCAGTAATGCCAGCGTTTGAAATTCAATAGAAGGGGAGAAGCAAACAAAAGAGATTTCTATTATTCCTCACCTAGAGTGGAAAAGGGGAGGAAACAACACTGGACGGTGGGGGATTTAGCATGAAAGAGAGCAAAGAGAGTTGTCAGCCGTCTTCGGTGTCACCAGGACGCTGAGGAAGACCAGAGAAGCACCCACCGACTCTGAGACCGAGGAGGCCACGGTGACCTGACAAGGGCAGTTACTGCAGTGTCACGGAAAACTGCACAGGGCTTGGGGGGTGTCCTGGACTGGAGGAAATGGCTACCATGAAGGGAGACCCAGATGGGGCACAGCAAGGGGAACATGGCGCAGTTCTTAAAGACTGGAGATTCAGGTGCATTCTTGCTTGCATTCTGGAATAATCCAGTAGTGGAAGTGGAACAATGGAGGTGAGAGGTGACTGCAGGAGGGAAGGCCACACAGGTACACCCATGGGGAGGAGAGGGTGCTCACTGTGAGGACTGTAGGGGTGCACCCATGGGGAGGAGAGGGTGCTCACTGTGAGGACTGTAGGGGTTCACCCATGGGGAGGAGAGGGTGCTCACTGTGAGGACTGTAGGGGTTCACCCATGGGGAGGAGAGGGTGCTCACTGTGAGGACTGTAGGGGTGCACCCATGGGGAGGAGAGGGTGCTCACTGTGAGGACTGTAGGGGTTCACCCATGGGGAGGAGAGGGTGCTCACTGTGAGGACTGTAGGGGTGCACCCATGGGGAGGAGAGGGTGCTCACTGTGAGGACTGTAGGGGTGCACCCATGGGGAGGAGAGGGTGCTCACTGTGAAGACCTTAGGGGTTCACCCACAGGGAGGAGAGGGTGCTCACTGTGAAGACCTTAGGGGTGCACCCACGGGGAGGAGAGGGTGCTCCCTGTGAAGACCTTAGGGGTGCACCCACAGGGAGGAGAGGGTGCTCACTGTGAAGACCTTAGGGGTTAACCCACAGGGAGGAGAGGGTGCTGTGAAGACCTTAGGGGTGCACCTATAGGGAAGAGAGGATGCTCACTGTGAGGACTGTAGGGGTACACCCACAGGGAGGAGAGGGTGCTCACTGTGAAGACCTTAGGGGTGCACCCATGGGGAAGAGAGGATGCTCACTGTGAGGACTGTAGGGGTGCACCCATGGGGAGGAGAGGACACTCACTGTGAAGACCTTAGGGGTGCACCCATGGGGAGGAGAGGGTGCTCACTGTGAAGACCTTAGGGGTTCACCCATGGGGAGGAGAGGGTGCTCACTGTGAAGACCTTAGGGGTGCACCCATGGGGAGGAGAGAGTGCTCACTGTGAAGACCTTAGGGGTGCACCCATGGGGAGGAGAGGGTGCTCACTGTGAAGACCTTAGGGGTGCACCCATGGAGAGGAGAGAGTGCTCACTGTGAAGACCTTAGGGTTCACCCATAGGGCAGGAGAGAGCATTCACTGGTCAGAGCCTTGCTGGGCATGCAAGAGCCCAGAGTTTGGATCCCAGCGCCCACATAAACTAGCAGCCATGTGTTATACAAGTTTATTTTTAGTTGTGTTTTAAATGGTTGTTTTGTGCACTGTTGGGAAAAGGTCTGCCTGGGCCTTAGTATTTGTGTTGTCTGCAGGTGTTGTCTTTATGTGGGGGATGTTTGATTGCTCATGATCTGCACGTGCTATCAGGAGCTTAGGCATCAACAAAAACCTCCAAGAGGAGACGCTTGGAGTTCCACTGTCCTGAATGGCTCTACCCAGGATGGTGGTTTCCTCTGCTGAAGTCTGGCAGGGTTTGCACCTATGAATAGACCTCATGTCTCTCTTGGTGAGCTGCCACAGTGGCTAACAACTACAGCCTGCAAGTTAGCAGGGGCTTCGTAGGGACAGCAGGCTCCCAGGAGCTCCCTGCCTAGCTGCAGCTGCCAGGCTCGGGGAGAAACCCTGCCTCAAAGGAACAGAGTGGAGACCAATAGAGCAGGACACCAACATGGCTCCTGTGGCTTCCACAGCCACACGTGTGTGCACACACACATACGCACATACACACATACACACATATGCACACACATACACACACATACGCACACACACATACACACATATGCACATACACACACATATGCACACACACACATACACACACACATACATACACATACGCACACATACACACATATGCACACACATACACACACATACGCACACACACATACACACATATGCACATACACACACATATGCACACACACACATACACACATACACACATATGCACACACATACACACACATACGCACACACATACACACATATGCACATACACACACATATGCACACACACACATACACACATACACACACATACATACACATATGCACACATACACACATATGCACACACATACACACACATACGCACACACACATACACATATGCACATACACACACACATACACACACACACATACACACACACAGACACACATATATATACACACACATACACACACACACATACACACACACATACACACACACACACACACACATACACAGACACACACACACAGATACACACACACACACAGATACACACACACATACACACAGATACACACACACATACACACACATATACACACACACATACATACACACAGACACACATATACACACACATACACACACACACAGACACACATATATACACACACATACACACACACATACACACACACACACACACACACACATACACACACACATACATACACACACACATACACACATATATACACACACATATACACACACACACTCACACACATACACAGACATACACACATACACACACTCACACACATACACACATACATATACACACATACACACACACACATACACACACACACACATACACACGCACACGCATACATACACACACAGATACACACACATACATACACACGCATACATACACGCACACGCATACACACACATACATACACACACACACCTAGAAACCGTGCAGACCCAAAGCATTCTCTTTCCTCAGGGAGAATGAGAGATAGTCTATTCTGAGACAAGTTTGAGCAATAGCAGCCCAGTAATACGCAAATCAGGCATGTCCCTAATTTGTAGGTACGCCACCAGGTGTGTGGAGTACCTTAACGTGGAGAAATCCCTGCTAAACGCCTCAGGCTATCCTGATGACGTTCTCAGCTTTGGGGTTGGTGGAAGGTTCGCCTCATAGCTCAAAGAGATGTGAGGTCGGAACCCCCAGACAACGGAATAGCTGTTAAGAGAATTCGGCTCTGGATCTGCAACATTCAGACTCTCTACAATCAGCCAATCAGCCTTGCAGAAATTTTATTACCGACGTGGCTTCTTTTTTGTAGGAACTTTGGTTCACAGAAGGAAGCAGGGTGGGATCTGAAGCGGCTCAGAGGGTTTGACTTTGAACCTCCACTAGCTCTTCAGACACCTGCTATCGCATCGGCAAGACTCCAGCTCCGGGGTCACTCACCTGCCCTCACTGCTCTGCCCTGCTGTGCAGCCTTCTCACCGCTGAGCACATGCCCTCTCCTGACCTCAGGCTGTCTCGAACTTTAGAAAATAAAAAGCCTTGGTTTTGTTCTCACAGCTACCCTGTGAGAGGGTGTCACGGGCCCCGTGTCTCTTAGGAAGTGGGGCTATGTAACGAGGGACATACAGACCCCCAAGGAGGCACCACTTCCATTCCGTCTCCCTTCCTCCCTGGCCATTACTTGGGCTGATTTCATAAGCAAGAACTGAGCTACTGAAATATCACACAGAGACCACATCCCGCCTTTTAAACTAAGAAAGGATTGCAACACATTCCCATGGTTGGTCCAGAAGAGGTAAGGACATTGTAGTTCACATCATGGTGACAGCGAGAAAGAGCGTCCTTGTGCCCTCAGGAAACAGCTCCTGTTTCTGCCCCAGAGATCCAGGGGTGCAGTGCTCAGCATCCTACAGGAGCTGAGCTACATCACTGCCTGTATCCGATAAGAAAGACCGGGCCATCCTTGGGGAAAGATGGAGTGGCCCACTCATGGCTTCAGAAAGCTCACGCATCTGACATTTCCACCCAGAAAGGAGGTGACAACCGAACTGTCAGAGAAACTCTAAGCATGTGGCTTCTTATGCGCTGAGGTGACCGAAGAGGCCAGGGCATCCAAGTAGCAAGAGCTGGAGGCGAGGCCAGGGAGAGAGGCCAGATAGGAAGTGTGAGATCTTCCTAGGGCCTAGAGCCAGGGCCAGAGGAAGAAGCTGCCAAGATGCATCTCGCACACCAGCCACTGTCCACAGCTGCTGCGTCACCAGGGACAGAGGCGAGAGGAATCCAGATGAGCTCCAGGGACTGTGAATGGAGGGCCTGGAGACACATCTGGGTCCTCCACCCCCACCCCAGCTGAAGGCTGTAACTCTTAGAGGAGGAAGTACATACAGCCCGACAAGGGTGCGGTGTGCTGGGGCGAGCCTCCCCGGTGCCCTTTGAAGGACCAAGGCGGTTTCGACTGTTGTAAAATTGTGACAGAATATGCATTTGGTCTTTGACCACGGCTTCTAACACAAGACTCCCTCCTGATGTCCCGACCTTAGGTGGGCTCTCGGGAAACCTCAAGTGGGAGCCGGTTGGAACTAGCCACGGGGCAGGATGATTGGGCCTTCCATCTCATTCTGCCCCGTCAGTTGAGGGTCAGGGAGGTTCAAGGTCGAGCTGACACTGGAGATGTCACCAGCCATGCCCACGTAATGAAACCTCCACAAAAGCTCAGGACGGAGCACAGAGGCGTCCAGGTTGGGAGTCTATTGATCCTCGCCCTCAGGACTGCCTCAGACTTCTCTGACTGTTCACATGTATTTTTAACTGCGTCCTTTCCGTGTCCTTGTTTAGTTGGCTTGTTTGATAAAGGACCTCGTGTGGTAGCTCCAACCTGTGGGTTACAACCCCCTTGGCGGGTCAAGCAACCCTTTCACAGGGGTCGCCCAAGCTGGCTCCTGCGGAGACCTGGGATGTAGGGCTGTACCCCTTCCTCCTACATTTTATGCCAGCAAGACTGTGTTGACTGCAGAGTAGAGCAGAGAAAATCACTTTGGGTGGGTTTTTGTTTTCTGTCTTTCAGAGCAATGTCCTAAGAAGAGAGAGCTGCGGAAAAGAAGAGGATCTTCCCGGCATGATGCTTCAAAAATAGAGCAGTCGGCGGTTAACGAGAACAGGATGGGACTTCCGCTGAAGTTCGTTCGACGAGCCATTTTGAACGTCGCTGGCTCAGCCTGCACCCTGTAGGTGGGATCCTCCTCTCCCTCCAGAGCCAGCTCAGCCAAGCACCTCATCACAAACCCAGAACCGCGGCGGTGAAAGCCCCCAAGGCTTTTTCCCTTGGGCTGCTGCTGAACCGCGTTAAACCATGTCCCTGCGCTCTGGGCTGAGGCTGGCCTGTCCAGCTTCCTGCTGTTCCCGTCTCCCTTCCATCTGGCTCCTCATCCCAGCCTGTCGGGTTATTTTGAATCCCAGCTCCCATTCTCCTGGCTTCGCTTCCGCCCGACTTGCGAGGCATGCTCTCCGTCAACATCCTTGTCACCAGTGTGCACCCTGAGCAGGCGCAGGCTGGAGCCAGATCCCTTGCCTGGCTCCAGGCCCACGAGGAATCTTCTCCGATATAGTCTGCCCACTTCGGATGTCGCCATGGTGGTCATTAGTGAATCGAGAAACATATCGCCCAGTGCTCACATCTGGAGACAAAGAGGTGGTGGTGGGGTTCTGAGGCAAGATGGAAGGATTGAAGTTCCATCATTCCTGAGTAAAGCTGGAACACAGCTGGATGCCAAGAAGGCAAAGCCAGAGCCACTGCGACTGAACTCTGCCCATGCGTGAGGCAGGGATCTGAGGAGACTTTTCAAAGTTGCTGTCAGAAACAGTATGCACATGGGGGCCAGCTTCTAACCATGGCAACCACACTCTCCAGGAGACACATCTTCTGGATGGAGGGGATGCCTGCGGGTGAACCCTCCCTAAATGATGACATGCCATGAACCCAGAAATGTGTCTCCCAGGGACTGCAGAGAGCATCCTGGGAGCAGAGAGCATCAGCAAGGACCACACTCTCTGGGGACCTCTGGCCATTGCTTCTCCTGGCCAGGATGGCACATGGGACTTCACAGTTTGTACCTTTTAAGGCCCAGGAGGGAAAATCAAGATGACTAACAGTACTGAAACTCAGCACCAACACATCTTTCCTCCAGAAACTCACAATGTGCCTTTTGTTTCTTGAACCTGAAATGAAGGTCAAAAAAGAAACCTTCTGGATAATTTTGGTTTTAAAGCAGGATTTCATCATTGTAAGACATTTAAGTCTTTGGTGTCTGAAACTTCCTGATGAAATGTAAAACACATTTGCTTTGGCAAGGTTGAGAAGCCGAGGCTGACAGAAGGGAGATTTCACATTTTTTTTCTAAGTTTTTAAAAATTAACTCTAGGACCAGGCGGGGTGACATACGCTTGTACCCTAGCGTTTGAGAAGCTGAAGCAGGGGCATCTGAGTTTGAGGCCATGCTGGGTTACATTGCAAAACCCTGTCTCAAATACAAAAGATAAATTAAGAATTTAATATCACGCATCTCCATTTGCCATCGATGAATTGTTTCTCCTGATGCAGAGCAAGCTGCTCTCTACAGCCTGATGTCTTAAACATCCAGGTACGATCTCAGCCAAAATACTAGTTTTACACTTTAGCTTCTTTCTGACTCACGTGTTTAAAAGGAGTATGAGTAGCAAGCCAGGTGGGGAAGGGCCAGGTGAGGGTTCCAAAGAGAAGTTTCCAGAAACATAAATAACCTAAATGCCATTCACCACACACCCCTCTCCCTCTCTGCCTCGCCCTACACTCCTCCCTCTCTCTCTCTCTCTCTCTCTCTCTCTCTCTCTCTCTCTCTCTCTCTCTCTCTCTCACACACACACACACACACACACACACACACACACACACACGCCCTTCATCAACCCTGTCAATCAGGCTGGGAGCAGTCAAGGGAAAGATCTTGCTGGAATACTTTGTTATCTTTCAGTTTCCTGGAAGGAGAAAAGTGAAAATGGAGTCTTCCTACTCTTCAGCATCCCTGAATCTTCGGCCCTCGGCACCAGGCTTCAAACACGATTCTCTGATAATGTAGTCCTCCCCCAGAAGAGTCCAGCAACCCAGCTGATGCCGGCCCAGCACAGAGCCTCAAGCAGCCGGAGTCTGTGTGCTCCCTCCGCTCTGGCTGAACAGCGGACTGGCATAGCATGACAGTTATTTTGAAACTCATCTGTTGCTCCAAAAGGAGAGCGGAACAAAAGCTCCTCAACCAACACGCAACACCTCTCCCTCTCCTCCTGGGCGCTGCCCCCAAGTCTTAATGAAGAGTCCACTTTTCGAGGCCTTGAAGTAATCTGGTCATTTTGGAAACAGCTGCAATTATCAATGCACACAGGGAAATAAGTCTACCTTAAAAAAAACCCTCAGGAAAAAACTGGACGTGGTGCTCTGGGATCAGGGCTCCTTTACTGGAGAAACACCAGGTGTTCCTGTGAGATCTAAACCCCTGGTTCCGTCTTCTAGTCTCGCCCCTCTTCGCCCAGTGTCAGGAGCGAGGGAGACAGTGGCCCTGCCAAGGAGAATGGAGAAGAGCATGACATTCTATTGGAGGGATGTGGGTTAGTGGGAGAAAACTACTCGGGAAGAGGGCTGTGCAGAAGTGAGGGCCTCGGGTTCCCTTTGTCTTAGCCCTAGAATCACTGCAACACCCTGACACGGATTCTCTGTGGGGTAGAACACTGTACAGGTCTGAGTGGGAATTCCATGCCTGTGCTGAAGGAGACCACTCTGCGGCCCTGTCAGGAGTGCTGTGTGAAGGAGACCACTCTGCGGCCCTGTCAGGAGTGCTGTGTGGAGACCACTCTACAGCCCTGTCAGGAATGCTGTGTGAAGATCACTCTACAGCCCTGTCAGGAATGCTGTGTGAAGGAGACCACTCTGCAGCCCTGTCAGGAATGCTGTGTGAAGACCACTCTACAGCCCTGTCAGGAATGCTGTGTGAAGGAGACCACTCTGCGGCCCTGTCAGGAATGCTGTGTGAAGACCACTCTACGGCCCTGTCAGGAATGCTGTGTGAAGACCACTCTGCGGCCCTGTCAGGAATGCTGTGTGAAGACCACTCTACGGCCCTGTCAGGAATGCTGTGTGAAGGAGACCACTCTGCGGCCCTGTCAGGAATGCTGTGTGAAGGAGACCACTCTGCGGCCCTGTCAGGAATGCTGTGTGAAGGATAACAGTATATAGGTCCAGGCAGGATTCCATGCTCAGGGAATCCGTCTTGGTCCTGGAATCTGCACTTTGCTCCTAAAGTGAAACTTGTACCTTCCCATGGCCTCTTTACCACAGACGCTCCTCACCATCTCTCTGGCAGAGGACAGATGAAGTGAATGAAGTCAGGACTATAAGGCCTGTTGTGTCACTCAATCAATATGTGCTCATTACAATCTCAGAGGGTGGCTCACACCTCTGACCCCAGCACTCGGGAGCCTGAGACAGGAGGATAACTATGAGTTTGAGCCTGAGCTACAGAATGAGGCTTCGTCTCAAAAAGAGACGTAAGGTAAATAAATGATCATCAAGTGTTCTCCATGGGCCCTCAGTGTTTTCTAACTCTGGCCTTTGGGCAATCCACAAAGTGGGCAAGAAGCCCGAGGAGCCTAGAGTCCAGCCGGGCAGAGCAGGAAGTGGACACAACAGAGAAGCCAGATGCGTGTTGACTCCTATGGAGGAGGGAGCGTCTCGGGCAGGACGCAGGTCAGTTGCCAGAGTGGTCGGGGCTGAGGCGGGTGGCGGTCCTTAGGGAATCACTTCTTTGAGTCTCTACGCTAATGGGCATATCTTGACATTTTCCTGGGAGATCCCTCTGCGTCTGTGCTCTCCGGGGACCTGGGTAGGATCCCACGGATCCCACAGACCTATCGAGCCCCGCGGTCGGCTCTATCTACAGCAGCGGTGTCATCTGCACCATGGCCCAAGGATCCCCACGGCGCTGGGACGGCCTGACCGGGCTCAGCCTGCTGTCGTCTGCCGCGCCCGCTGCTCTTCGGCCCGGCCCTGGTCACACCCTCATGACACAAGAAGCACACGTACGGAAGGCGTGCTGAGCAATTCTTTGATGACCGAGTCATCGCCCACACGTGGCGTTCTCTGTTGCCAACGTGGATGCCCATTACCGAATGTCACGCGAAGGCGCACGTAACCCTCACGCGTGAGTCTGTGTTCATTCAGGGGAAAAAAAAAAAAAAGGCATTACAGCTTTTCTCTGTTTGGCAGCGAGACACCACCCACCGCCCAACCTGACAGCATCCAGAAACCCACGGGGGACACGTTCATGCTTATCCTGGGCCTTTCTCGGTCCTACAGCTTTACTGCTCTCAGGAGACAACGCGTCTGTGTGGCTGAAACCATGCTTCAAAATGAAGCCTCCCAAAAGAAGACGACGGCGACGGAAACCGGCTGTTTGCGCGTACTCTGAAAAAACGCTTACATGCATCACCACCTGGTTTGTTTTTCTAAGTTTTCGGGGCAGGAAGTGTTCAGAGGAACCGCCAAAACTGTAGCTGCTCAGGCCTTGCAGAGCATTCTTAAACAAGTGAGATGTCGGCGGGAAGATAGTGATTTAGATGGGGGGAGGGGTGCTCCATGTATAAGCCGTGGCACTCTAATCCCCACGGACCTCAGAAATCTTCACGTTTAGCATCAAATGTAAAGGACTTCTAACTTCTAACCTAATGCTCTCATAATAAAACACAGGCATTCACCCCTGCAGCCCAGCGGGAAGCGTCCACCCCTGCAGCCCAGCGGGAAGCATCCACCCCTGCAGCAAGCATCCACCCCTGCAGCCCAATGGCAGGAAAGCCACATTGGGACCTGAAAATCGACAGTGTACTTCCTTGGTAAAAAGTGTACTAGGCTGAGAGGATATATACTCTGTTTAACAAGACAAAGGGAGCGTGATCAAAGTATATGTTAGAGGCTCTACACATCTATGGACTTCAGTTGACTTGCTTTTAAAGCACAATTTTTTATTTTCTTAACAATGTATGGATAAACACTGCGTTCATTTCAGTGCATGGCCCAGACACATGGAAAGTCGCATTCCGAAACCAGACCAACGTGGAGACGCTAGACACCTGTTGCAATTGGTGATGTTAAGTCGGGTTCACAGAAGGCCAGATTTGCAGCTGGGAGCCTGCAAACCCAGCCCACCTCCACAGGAAAGTGAGCATAGGATAGCCACACATCCCCAGGGCTTCTCCAACACCGCGTCAGACCAAGCCAGACCAGCTGGACAACATCCGGCAGGGGGGCGGCCAGGTGAAGGTGCAGGTGGAGTAATCTTCTTTTATGTGCTTTTTAATGATTAAAGCAGTATTATTGCCACAAAGCTCTTAAAACACACTGAAGAAAAACAAACAAAAGAGACAGAAAAGAAAAACTGTTCTGTCTTTCATCATGAGTCACTGCATTTTAACCAAAATCAGGCCCGGGATGGAAATACATAAACATCCTCCCTGTGTCAGAGGGCCGCGTGATGCGGCCACACTCCGGCTCACTGGCAGAAAGTACGAAGTTAACTTCTGGATAAAGAGGTGAGGTTAAAGAGCCCCTGGGTTGCTTGCCCTTGCGGCCTCCGGGACGGCTCTGAGCTCCTGAGCAGCAGCTTGCACATTCTGGAAAGGCTACGACCTCTTAGGACCTCAGCTTCTCACTGGTGAAACAGACTGAAAGCCGTTCCGCTTCCCACAGTCACTGTCCCTCTAGAATACACTTGGGAGAGCTCCGTGAGCTGCGTGAGGCGGGCAGATGATCAATGCCATGCTTATTGCGGTCCTAGAGTTCCAAAAGCAAGCTTTTAATTTGCAAGTTAATGCAGGCATGTGTCAGTACTTCCCATCACAGATGCTGTGCTAGCCCTGAGCCCAACCCCGAGTGCTGTGCTCCCAGACTGCTCACCATCTGGGCTGCAGAGCAGACGGAGAGCCAAGCAAACAGGAGGTTAGGCAGCCATGCGCCATGGGGCACGCCGCAGAAGAAAAGACAGGACAGTTCAGCGGCACAAGAGAATGTCACAGCGGCCTCAAGAGGCAGTGGCCGCCGAGGAGAGAATAGTTAAGGACAACAAGTAGAAACCACCCAGCACAGCAGAGAGAAAGTGGAGGCACAGGACCTTCTCAGCAGCGTGGGCAAAGGCCAGGGGCTGGAGAGAACAGGGCAAGCTGGATGAATGGAGCTTAGCCCTACACGGCTGGAGCACGGGGTGGAAGAGGAGTGGAGAGACATGGGAAACTCCCAGGATCCCAACGGGGAGTGGAAGATGGGTCATGAAATCCATCTTCTTCATCAGAAGAACTCAGGACACAGGGTATGAAAAAAGATTACCCCACTCTATGTGACATATTGGGGAAAGTGGTAAAAACTGACCAGGAAGGAAGGAAGGAAGGAAGGAAGGAAGGAAGGAAGGAAGGAAGGAAGGAGGGAGGGAGGGAGGGAGGGAAGGAAGGAAGGAAGGAAGGAAGGAAGGAAGGAAGGAAGGAAGGAAGGAAGGAGGAAAGAGGAAGGAAGGAGGAAGGAAGGAAGGAAGGAAGGAGGAAAGAGGAAGGAAGGAAGGAAAGAGGAAGGAAGGAAGAAGGAGGAAAGAGGAAGGAAGGAAGGAAAAGGAAAGAGGAAGGAAGGAAGGAAAGAAGGAAGGAGGAAGGGAGGAAGGAAAGAGGAAGGAAGGAAGGAAAGAAGGAGGGAAGAAGGAGGAAGGAAGGAAAGAAGGAAGGAGGGAGGAAGGAAGGGAGGAAGGAGGAAGGGAGGAAGAAGGAAGGAAGGAAGGAAGAAGGAAGAAAGGGAGGAAGGAGGAAGGGAGGAAGGAAGGAAGGAAGAAGGAAGAAAGGGAGGAAGGAGGAAGGAGGAAGGGAAGGAAGAAGGAAGGAAGGAAGAAGGAAGAAGGAAGAAAGGGAAGGAGGAAGGAAAAAATGAAGACTTATATTCTTCCCATAAAGAAAACAACCATCATGTGAATTCTACAGTGAGCACCACAAAGTCCTCAAATTATAATTCCCATCTTTAAAAAAAAAAAAAAAAAAAAAAAAAACCTTTCAGAGCAGAGTAAAAAGTAAAGAGTACCCAGCTATTCAATATTTTGTGACATTGTCAAAATCTTGCTAACAAAACCCGACTCCCGTGACATGAGGGAAATTCACATAGCAGCCACACTCTTAGGAGGAAGAATTCCTGAATGAAACAAGCCAAGCACTATAGCAGGAAGCCACCGACAGCAGGACGGATCAATGCTCTGTGGTGAATTCATAACCCAGGGGACGACAGCACAGTAAACGTGAGTGAGCTCAGCTTCACACGTCTCTAGAGATAAAACCTGAAAACCACAACACCGAGCAGGACCGATACAGTATGATTCATCTGTACAGAATCCGAAACGGGATAACAAGTACCATCTTATTATGAACACACACGAGGCTAAACCCTAATGACAAGCAGGGGGCTCGTGACACAACCTCTACCTCTTGCTATGGTTACTTGGAAACAGAGAAGGACACAGAAAGACAAGAGCACAGGAAGCTAGGACCCTGTCCCCAGATCACCTGGTGTGTAGCTGTGCAAGTCAGGTACTCCACACACGTCTATGGCCAACGCTGTGGCCCTGAATACGCAGGGTTTGAACACAGGACGGCGCCGTTCGGGAAGCTGGAGGAGTCTTTAGAGGCAGAGCCCTGCCGGAGGAAGTCACTGCGGGCGGGGCTTGAGGTTTGATAGCCTCTTGCCATCTCCTGTGCACCTTCCGCTTCCGGACTGGATGCACTGTGGCGGCTGGCCTCGCCATCCTGGGCCCCACCGTGGCGAACTGTACCCCCTCTGGAACTGTGAGCTGGATTAAATCCCTTTTCCCTTAAGTTGCTTTTGCTAGATGATTTTGCCAAAGCAGCCGAAAGGTGAAGACAGCCATTTTCCTTTCGACACTGTGTCACATCAACTATTTTGCGAATCTACGTATGTACAGTAAAATCAGTGTAACTGGGGTTATGCGAACGTATGTATGTGCGTGTATATTCACTACTCGATAAAGCCCTTCATGGGAAAGTGGAAGATTACCTCTTTGGAGGAAGCCGGTCCCTGGCCCTGCGTAAAGACGGAGCTGGTCTGAAGGAGAGCGGATTTAAGTGTTCAGAAGGAAAAGAAGTGTCGCTGCTCTGAAGGCTTGCCTGCTTCTACTCAGATGTCTGTGACAGGCTGTAAAAGAGAGGCATCTGCCGCCTGGCTTAGCCAGAAACCCAGACTGTGAGGAAGAGACCAGACTTGTTGGTGTGTGTGGGGGAGGGGGGACTAGCTGCCACAAAGAGGCTGCGAGGAAACCATCGTGGGGTGTCTATATGTACTTGGGGAAGTCACGGAGAAAGGCGGTGTCCTGCTCCTGGGGCTCAGAGGAATGGGGGGGACACCACGTACACTGTCAGAGCCCACCGCATGCCTGGCTCGGAGCAGACACGCACCACAGCCTGTCTGAACCAAGTTCCAGAGCCCCGAGAGGCATTGGAAACCGTCTCTAATACTTTTTAAGTGAGGGCAGAAAACCCGAGGCCCCAGAGGTAGCGATGTCTGACTACCATCTAATAAGAAACAGAGGCTGCCGGGAAGCCCACCATTTCCTTCTCGCAAAGCCACACAGGGTGCGGGATGAACTCGCTGGGGATGGAGAAAAGACTAAGCATGTAGAGTGAAATATTTAGGAAACCAGGGTGGCACCAAGAAGGGGTTTTGTGTAAATGGCACACAGAAAAAGGCAAACTGTGGGAGACAGGGTGTGGCTCCTGCTCTCACTCAGTGAACGTTTTTGAGCATCTGCCGCATACCACCCGTTAGGTGCTTGGATACGCCAGCGGGCAACAGGGATTCGAAATCCCTGCTCTCTCAGACGGCGCTGTAGAAAGAAACCACACTAAAATCCAAACGAATGTTTTTGTACGCCATAGAAAGTTCCAATACAGACTGCAATATGAGAAAAGCTATCTAACCAAGAAAATGTTAGCTTGTTAACGCTGACTACCGATAAAAAGGCACTAAGAGCCTTCACAGAAGTTAAAAACCCCGAAGCAGCAGTACGGAATGACGGAAACTTCCCTGGTGGTGGGAAATACAGGTAACAACATCGAAAGGACGCCATCTTAGAACGAGGAGACGCAAGGCCCGACAGTACTCTGTCAGAGGCCGTGCGGCCCCGACAGTGGGGCCTTTATTTAGTAGATAGGCCACCAGTTAGTGGTAACTAGTGAAGGTGAATCATTTTGCCTGCCAATTTCACTCCTTAGAAGAGATCCTAGAGAGATCGTGCATACGGAGATGTAGGACACTCTTCGCCAAGGTAAATTAGAAGGAGTTTAGTCGAGCAGCCAAGAGACAAACAAAAACTAGTGAAGATGTCCCTGTGCGGCAAAATAGGCTACAGCGGTTAATTAACAGAGGTTAATCAAAGCTATATTTAATAATACAGATGAACCTCACTGTTGCTAAGCAAAATAAAATCACATTGCAGAATGCTCACCTATAATCAATCCCGTGTGCTTTATTTCCATAAGGTTCTAAAAGTACAAAATAGCTGTACGCGTTTAATTTTTAAACATTTGCTATATGCCCAAGCAAAACACGTACGGCTACCTTAAAACCTCAGAATGTAAGACCAGCGCATCGTCTGGGAGCCGAGGCGGAGGGAGAGGAGACTACGCAGAGGCCTTTGGGCTGATAGAAGACGTGGTGCACCAGGGCACGGCGTGTTGCTATGTAGTCTCCTTTATGATCACGTTTCTATGTGTGCGTATTCTGCCTCCGTGTGCACGTGCACCCCGTGTGTGTAGTGCCACACAGGCCGGGCGGATGAGCCGCAGTTCCTAGAGCTGGGCGGTTCTAACTCATCGTGTAGGTGCCGAGAACCCGAACCCGGGTCTTCTGCCCGAGCTGCGGGTATTCCTAACAGCTCAGCGATCTCTCCAGCGCCTGCTTTAATTCTTAGGATAATTATCAACTATTCTTTCCATAATAAAAAGCTTACATCATTCCCATGGTAAGAAAATGTATCAAGTAAGGCAATGTTTCGAAAGCAGAAGCGCTGCGAAGACGCAGGCAAGGGCGCTCAAAAGACAGACGAGATCCTCACAGCCCCGAAGTTGTACAGCCTGAGATACTACCGTACGCTAGAGGAATTTTACATAGTTTTCCTAAAGGCAGAATGAGAAACCCACTGAAGTCACAGTAAACTGTTCTGGCAACGGCTACCAAAGAGGAATCCAGGACTTAAGTTTTCTTGGGGCAAAACCCAGACCTGCCCCATAGCCTCCCATGGAGCTGCCCATTCAGGGAAGGTTCGGGTTTTGAACATCTGACATGGGTGTGGAAGGGCCACGAGATGAGGGGGGAGTTCCTGGCACTGGAAAGACTGGGAGAGACTTTGTAGATGGCTCTAATCTTGAAGGATATTAAGGATCAGAAGGAGGGGGGCACCAGAGGGATTCCAGGGGGCAGCACGAGCCCAGTGTGACTCTAGTGTGGGTCCTCCATTTACTACACTGTTCACAGGAAACAGTAATTCCTGCTCAAGGGCAGAGAAGGACTCGGGGCCATGGCTCCTGACTGTTAAAAGCACAGGTCCGAGAAAGCGTTTCCACTCTTCCTACCGACGTTAGATCCCCTGAGCCAATGCCTTGAATTGAATGTGTGGTCAAATTCCAGATATTTCCGAGTCAGTATCCTGGTCCTCACCGACTTCTGGGAAGGATCAGGCAAGTTTGGAAGGTGTTTTTCCCTCACCAGGAGGGATTTGGTCCACCTGACCGTAAAGGGACCTGGGGGGAAGGCAAATGGGAAGCAAATCTTGTCTCTTTATGGGTTAGAAACGTTTTTGTGACTGAAGAAGTAAAAATAGCTCACCTCTAAGAAAGCCAACATTTGCACAAAAGTCGTTAGATGAGAGCTGCTCACTTCTGGAAAACTGGAGGTAAACAGCACGATTCAAGCCCAGCCAAGGGAAACACCAATTAGTATGATTTAGACTACCATACTGCCATACTCCCCTGTACAATAAACACTGGATCCCTTCCCCATTTAACACCGATGCTCAAGAAAAACACACCGAGGGTCCTTCTTCCAGAACCAGTCAGTTCAGTAGCCAATCTCTGGATCAGTGACTGCACATCTGAGGCTTCAATTGCTTCGGGTCAAATTCAGTCTGAAAATGTAAAAAGCAAAGTTCCAGAAGTAACTAACCTCTAAGCTCAAATACTGTGTTATTCTGAGGAGTATGGTGAACTCTCACGCTGTCCTGGGCTCTCTACTACCCAAAGTGAGACTCACCCCTCTGCCCAGAGTGTACACACTGTGTGTGTTACCTGTGTACACACTGTGTGTGTTACCTGTGTACACACTGTGTGCATTACTTATGTACACACTGTGTGCGCTACCTGTTTGTTAGTCACTTGGCCTCCCACTCAGGTATCAGATGGCTCACAGTGGGAGCACAGTGCTCTGTTTCGAGTGACCCTTCAGTAGGAGCCCAGGGCCGTGTCAATGCATGTCTGATCTTACTTCACCTTTGTATCGGCTCAGGTCATCACAAAGCCAGTATTTGAGAGACAAAGAGACCAAATTCAAGTAACTTTTATAACCATATCTTGCTACAATTGTTCTACTTTATCACTGGTCACAATTTCCCAACTGCGCACTCCACGAATTGAACTTTATCACGGGCCTGCATACTCCAGGGGCGGAGGAAACTTGGTAGGTATTGAGTTTGGCGTTGTCTACAGCTTCAGCCATCCACCAGAGGTTGAAGGAACCTTTAAACTTACGTGTAAAGTCCCAGACAGGTCCCCACCCAGCCCACCGGAGGGACCAGAGAAAGAACGGTTGCGAAGGGCTCAGAGTGAACCGCGGTGTGGAACACCGCTGCACAAAGAGGAGGCTGGCCAGAAAAGTACTACGTGCCGCCTACAAGTTAAACCGTCTTCACAATTATGACCCGCAAGTGCAGCAAGGAGCCTGCGCACGAGATCCAGACAGAGTCCCTGGCTGTGGAAATAGAGCGTAGCAGGCACGAAATGTGAACAGAGCCCACGGCTGTTAAAATAGAAGATAGTTTTAAATCAGCTTTAAATAAGGTAAGCAGGAGCCAGGGTCTCATAACATAATCCCTACGATATGCAGGGCACTATTAAATAATTGCTTGCTATGCGATGGGTAAGGAGAATCCCAGTGTAAACGAAGAGAGTTAATCAACATTTGTCGACACCAGAATGTCTACGAGCTCAAATATCTGACAAAGATTTTAAAGCAGCCACCATGACGATTACAACCACTCTTGAAACAAACGGGGAAAATAAAAAAATACCAGAAAAGAAAAGAGAAGGCGTAACGAACTAAGTAGAAATCATAAAACTGAAAAATACAGAGCCTTAATTTTAAAAAAGCTTCTCCGAGATGGATTTTTTTCGTCATCACGTTGATTTGGCAGATGAGCAAACTCTAGGAAGGATAAATTACCCAAACTAAATAATAGAAACAAACCAAAAATAAAGCTAACGGGCACGAGGGACCAGCATCACAGTAACAAGGGTGCTGGCAATCAAAGTTCAAATCGGGTGGGGGTGGGGCCGGCCGTGCAGGGGTCAAAGGGATGGGGAAGGAATAACTGGCAGTTTGGGGAGAAATGCCTAAAACTAAAGAAAAGCAAGAGGACACAAGACAGACACGTGAAGTCTAAAGACAGAGAGAGACCAGCAAGAGAGAAATCCTGTTCTGCCTGCTTGGAAAACAACCTGGAAGACAGCGACCAGTAGAGCTGCCATCTGAAGCCACAGAGGCCAGAGAGGGAAGTGGGACCCAATGCTTCAGACACCCAAAGGGCCACTAGCCTAGCACAGTCTCTGTTCAGTAGCCTTCCGTGATCAGGGCCACTCCCACACGGACTGAAACGAAGAACTTGTCCGGAGAACCTGTCAACAAGGAAAACAAAAAGAAGTACAGAAAGAAAGAAAGAGGGAAGGAAGGGAAGGAGGGAGGAGGGAAGAAGGAGGGAGGGAGGAGGGAGGGAGGGAGGAAGGAAGGAGGGAGGAAGGAGGAGGGAGGAAGGAAGGAAGGGAAGGAGGGAGGGAGGAGGGAGGAAGGAAGGAAGGAGGGAGGGAGGGAGGAGAAGGAGGAGGGAGGGAGGAAGGGAAGGGGAGGGAGGGAGGGAGGGGAGAGGAGGGAGGAAGGAAGGAGGGAGGGAGGGAGGAGGGAGGAGGAAGGAGGGAGGAGGAGGAGGGGAAGGAAGGGAGGAAGGAGGAGGAGGAAGAAGGGAGGGAGGAGGGAGGGAGGAGGGAGGAGGAGGAAGGAAGGGGGAAGGAGGGAGGGAGGAGGGAGGAAGGAAGGGAGGGAGGGAGGAGGGAGGGAGGGAGGAAGGGAAGGAGGGAGGGGGGGAGGGAAGGAGGGAGGAAGGAAGGAGGGAGGAGGGGAGGAGGAGGAGGAAGGAGGGAGGGAGGGAGGAGGGAGGAAGGAAAGGAAAGGAGGGAGGGAGGACTGTAACTGAAAAGGTCTTTAAACTCCAGAAAGGAAGGGAAAATAGCACAGTGGAGAAAAACGGGCGTGTTGGTAATAGAATCGCCTTCGGATGACTGCTCTACCGCTGAAATGGGAACTGCATCCCCTGATATGGTGTTTAACACATTTAAAGAGGGGAGAGGGGTTAGAAAGTCTAAATGGAGGGAGGTTTGTTCACCTCACTTCAAGGGTAACATGTTGCGGCAGCAGACGGTGATACACAGCAACCACGGCAGGGGCAGAAGCTAGAGACCTGTAGACACATCGCCCCGATGGCTGAAGAATATTCTAATGGACTCACGGGGAAGGAAGGATCGAGGAACATGGAAGAAGACGCAGCAGAAATGAAAGCAGCATCCCTGAGATGGCAATACAGCAGTGCAGCAGTCAACTGCACTGAACCTGGCAGGATGCATTTTTTCTCTAATGACCCAACTGTACATTATCTACAAGGAACTTACTCCATGGATAATCATACTGGCAGAATTTAAGTCAACATGATAAAAACACATGCACTAGGCTATAGCATATTTGACAGCAATTTCTAACGGCATGACTCCATTTAATAGAAGACAAGATGAATCTCAGAGCAAAGAAAATTATGAGGGGTGTGGAGAAGAATTCCACCAAGAACAGGAAGGAACTACTGATGTGTGTGTGCCAGGCAGCAACAGAACTCAGAACACTTGAAGCTAAAGCTGATTTTTAAAATCTGAAAGGGAATACAGACTTAGGCTGTAGCGTTCTGTTGAGGGAGTCTGTCCGCTCTCTCGGAAACTGGTTGGCAATCTCTGTGGTGACCAAGAAAGCAAGCGATCTTAAAAGAAGACTTAAAAGAGACTGGAGCTGGGAGGAGGAGAGCCAGGGGCGTCCTCCCTGCTCTGGTCTCAAAGCTGGGTGGCACAAGGAGTTGCCTTTAGGGGAGGTGCTAAGTATGCGCTTGTGGTCTGTAGCTTGGATTTTCATCCTCTTGTTAGCTCTTCTGTAAAGCACAAGCTATAAATCACAGCTTGTCAATCAATGCATTTGCTAATTGAGCTCCACAATTACGTGCTAATCCCAGCCTCTGCCAATAAGGCCGAGTTCTGAGTCCGACTACTTCCATGTGACACTTTTTCTTTTTAAATGTCTATGTTCTGTATGCCATGTGTCTCCTGAAGCACAAGCCTTCCTTGGTTGTTCCTAGAGTGGAAAAACCCTGTTAAAGCTATCCAGGACACCACTCTGTGCTGGCTACGGAAGTTTCTTGGGAGCCAAGGTTACTCAATACACTCTCTGAGTCCTGGGATGGATAGCAGAGAGGATCGTCAGACAAGACAGGAAAAAGAGTGAGGCCAGCAGGGCCACCTCCCTGGCCTGTTCCACTCAGGGGACTCACCGCCGCACTGAGGGGGAGCTTGTGGTTGTCTTAGTACCTCATCGGTGGTACTCTGCATGTGCGCAGATACGCCTGAGTGTCTATTCATGATGTTTATCAGTAGAACCACACAATAAACGGTGGTAAATTCATCCCACACCGTACCTTGGGTTCGTTACCCTCTCTGTAAAAGTGTTCCGTGATCTCTGAAGTGCCTGGCTCTAATGCATTGATAAAGACCCTTCAGACATCAGCAATCATAGGTCTGTTGCACGGTGGGAAACACTGAGGACTATACACAGGCACAAAAACAAAAAAATAAAGCAAAATAAACACGCACACATAGGAGCGTACAGAGTCTGCTAGAGTGTGGCCACCAGCCACGCCATGCTTCCCTTCCCTGCTCAGGGCATGGAAATGCTTTTCTGGCTCCACTGCTCGAAGCTGTTAATGCATCCCAGAAAGTGTTTATAGAACATTCGGCACAAGTGCTCCGCCTCCAGAGCTGTGAAGGGTGATGCCTGCCACATGCTGGGCCTCCCAAGAATGGGAAGGAGGGCTCCAGGGTCAGCCCAAAGCCACCAGGCTACTGCCAGAGGCAAAGGCTACAGAGCCTGGCCTGAAAAGTGAGACCACTGTGCAGACCCACATGTACACAATGGGCTCTGGGGGCTCTACTTCCATGGCAGAGCCATGGCTGGAGGGAAGCTACTTGCAGTTGAGCCCCTAACCAGGGCCCCATGGGAAGGATGCTGTCTTCTCTATGTGAAGTGTTTGCTCTGGAAGGAATTTGGTTTGAATGTCCACAGGGTATTGAATTTACTTTGCTTTGCCCTTTCCATATGCCTCAGTATCTCTGGTTAGCCTCCCGGTCCAAAGAAGACAAATGGCACATGAAGGAAAGCTCCATTAAAGGAGGAGGAGAAGAGAGGAGGAGGAGAGAGGAGGAGGTGAAGGAGGGAGGAAGAGGATGAGAGGAAGAGGGGGAGGAGGAAGAGGAGGAGAGGAGAGGAGGAGGAAGAGGAGGAGAGGAAGAGGAGAGGAGGAGAGGAGAGGAGGAGGAGGAAGAGGAGGAGAGGAAGAGGAGGAGGAGGAAGAGGAGGAGAGGAAGAGGAGGAGGAGGAAGAGGAGGAGGAAGAGGAAGAGAGGAAGAGAGAGGAGAGGAGAGGAGGAAGAGGAGGAGAGGAAGAGGAAGAGAGGAAGAGGAGGAGGAGGAGGAGAGGAGGAGGAAGAGGAGGAGAGGAAGAGGAGGAGGAGGTGGAGGAGGAGAAGAGGAGGAGGAGAAGGAGGAGGAAGAGGAGGAGGAGGAGAAGAGGAGGAGGAGAAGGAGGAGAAGAGGAGGAGGAGAAGAGGAGGAGGAGGAGGAGAAGAGGAGAAGAGGAGGAGGAAGAGGAGGAGGAAGAGGAGGAGAGGAAGAGGAGAGGAGGAGAGGAGGAGAGGAAGAGGAGGAGGAGAGGAAGAGGAGGAGGAGGAGGAGAGGAGGAGAAGAGAAGGAGGAGGAGAGAAGAGGAGGAGGAGGCGGAGAGGAGGAGGAAGAGGAGGAGGAGGAGGAGAAGGAGGAGGAGGAGAAGGAGGAGGAGGAGGAGGAGAAAGGAGGAGAGAGAGGAGGAGGAAGAGGAGGAAGAGGAGGAGGAGGAAGAGGAGGAGAGGAAGAGGAGGAGGAGGTGGAGGAGGAGAAGAGGAGGAGGAGGAGAAGGAGGAGGAGAAAGGAGGAGGAAGAAGGAGGAGGAGGAGGAGAAGGAGGAGAAAAGGAGGAGGAGAAGGAGGAGAAGAGGAGGAGGAGAAGAGGAGGAGGAGGAGGAGAAGGAGAAGAGGAGGAGGAGAAGGAGGAGAAGAGGAGGAGGAGGAGAAGGAGGAGGAAGAGGAGAAGGAGGAGGAAGAGGAGAAGAGAAGGAGGAGGAAGAGGAGGAGAGGAGGAGGAGGAAGGAGGAGGAGAGGAGGAGGAGGAAGAGGAGGAGGAGGAGGAGGAGGAAGAGGAGGAGGAGGAGGAGGAGGAAGAGAAGGAGGAAATATCATAACAGAATCCTGACAAAATCAATATGCACAGATGTTTAAAAATAGAAGCAAAACAAAAACGTAGTCAAATACCAGCACCATGATTTGGACATGAAACACCCCTAAGACTCATGTGTTGAAGCCTGGGTCATCTCCAGACAGCAATCCAGAGGAGGGGCTTTCTGAAAGTGACTGGATTGTGGGGTCTGAGTGTGTCAGTGTGTTAATATATCGATAGATTTGTAATTTGGTGCCATTATTGAGAGTCAATCAATCTCTAGGAGGTAGGGCCTAGTTGAAGGGTGTGGCCACTGGGGACAGGTCCCGGAGGGTGTGGCCACTGGGGACAGGTCCTGGACACATACATCTGTCCATCCCACCCTGCCCAGTTCCCTCCACTGTGGATACCCTGCTTCACCTCAGGCCCAAAGCAATGGAGCCGCCTGGCCTCCTGGTGGAAGCCTCTGAAACCTCTCCTCTCTCAAGTTCATTTTCTTTTCTCACTCTCACGTTTTCCCGTTCGTTTCCAGCGATAGCGACCTAAAGGCCTCTAATTTAACCTACTGCGAAAAGGCCGCTCTCCCTTCCCAGCTGACCCTCCCTCGCGCTCTGGCCTCCAGCAGAGTCCCTCTGGCAGACCATATGGTACAACCAGCCTAAAGACGTCCCCCACAGCCCCCCCCCCACACCCCAACTCCATGCACCTTGCCATTTTTGGCTTCAACCTGGAGCATCTCCGGAGGCACAAACCACTACCACTCTTGGGCACCGATTTCACCAGATAACTGAAAGACCTGGATTGATCCAATCTCCAAGAAGGCCGAGAGGCCTTGCCGCAGAGGGCTAAGCACCCTGCAAGGGAACCACAGCTTTCCAAGTGTGCATAGGCACAGGAGGGGGCGGAGGGAATCACTGATGGGACAAACTCTGAAATATTTCCATATTTAAAGATGAAACAAGACCAGAAGAAAACTCAGGTGTGCGTGCATTTCCTCTCAGTGTGACATTATGTCAAAATACGGTGCCAAGGCAGAGAGCTGAAAAGACGTTATTGGGGCAGATGACTTGAAAAGTTTCAGTGTTGGTACAACAAAGCCATGTATAAAAATATTAAATACACGTGACAGAATTTGAAAATTACTCAAAATATGTGAACGGTAAAGGGACTACCAATCGATGAGAAATTCACAATAGAAAAAGAGAGGACAGCATGGAGATTGGATTTCATATTTCTATCTGATGTCTTGTGTGTGTGCTGTATGTAAGTCTGCATGTGTGTACATGTGTGGCAGAAACCAACACTGGTGTCCCCTCAATCATTCTCCACCTCAGGTTTTGGACAGGGTCTCTCACTAAACCTGGAATCCAGCAAACAGGCAAGACCAGCTGGCCAGAGAACGTCAGAGACGCTCCTGTGTCGGGCAAGTCTATTTTAGTTATGTTTGAACTGCTGAGGCAGCGTTGGGAGAGGGGCTGTCCTAGGTCTAGGGCGTTCTGTATTGTCTGCGGGTGTTGGATCTCTGCGGGGGACGTTTGATTGCTTACGATCTGCACGTGCTATCAGTGGAACACCGAAGGAGTTCTGAAAGAATACAAACACCTGCGCTGAGCTGTTTGGGGTTCCCCTATGGAATCTGGCACTGGCCAGGATGGCGGTTCCCTCTGCTCAGGTCTGGCAGGGATTCTGCCTATGAAAATGCCTAAGAGTCTCTCTTGCTGAGCCCACACGGTGGCTGACTACAATGCTCCTGTCTCCACTCACCCTCCTCGGTGCTGGGATTACGGATGCACAACCCCGTGCTCATCTTTATATGGGGGCCAGAATCTGAGTCTGAACTCAGTTCTTACACTTGCACGGCCGTGTCTCTGATGTGCGAAGGATGGCCCAGAAGTATTTTCAAGACTGTCTCAGTAAGCTGAGCATGGCGACTCCAGCCTGTAACCCCAGCACTTGGGAAGCTGAAGCTGGAGGATGCATACATGTGCCAGTCTGCACTACACAGTGAGTTCAAGGCCAGCATGGACACTTTTAAGAAAGTAGTTTCAGGGGCTGGAGAGATGGCTCAGCAGTTAAAGAGCACTGGCTGCTCTTCCAGAGGACCCAGGTTCAATTCCCAGCACCCACATGGCAGCTCATAAATGTCTATTACTACAGTTCCAGGGGATTCAACACCCTCACACAGACATACGTGTAGGCAATACACCAATGCACATAAAATGAAATAAATCATTTTTAAAAGATGGTAATTTGACAATATAAATCAAAAACCCTTAACATTTTTTCACATAGATTTGACCCCAAAACAATGTCTAACCACAAACATTTTCCTTTAACTCTATTTAAATCAAATAATCACAGACATACACAAAGACCAGTCCACAGGCAGAGTCAAAGCAGACCTTTGCAACAGGAAAGAAAACCCGAGAGAATGCATAATGCCCAACATAGAAGAACTAGTTAGTAAAGTCTGATGCATTAAATGATCCACTGTTATAAATGCAATAAATATTATCAGAGTAAAATATTCCTCACATTGTTTAATTTGTTGAATTATGAAAGTGAGTATTATGTATACGCATGTATACATAATGTATACACATGCGTGTGCATGTGCGTGTGCGTGTGTGTGTGTGTGTGTGTTCACGTGTTCATGTGTGTGGAAGCCAGAGGTCAGCCTGAGTATTGTTAGTCAGGCAATGTTCACCCCTACTATCTTTGCAGGGTCTCTCACGAGCCTAGGACTAGCCAAATAGTCTAGGCTGGCCAGCAAGCCCCAGAGATCTGCCTGTCCGTCCCTACCCACCCCAGCCCTACCCCTACCCACCCCAGTGCTGGAATTACAGGCACATGCCATCATGCCTGACATTTTTATGTGGGCTCTGAGGGTTGAGCTCACGTTCCCCAAGCTCGCTGTGTGTAACAGTTTGCCAACTAAGCCATCTCCTGGCCCATTATCCCTTCTGTAAATAAACATACATGCTAATATTCCGGGTCAGACATACGTACAGGAAACTCCTTAAGAACTTGGTAGAATTCAGGTTGATGTCTGGCTCAACTTCTGTCCTCTCCTGTGCTTCTCGCCCTCCCATGGCTGAGTTCTGTCTTTGTAACTCAGAAACATCACACACACACACACACACACACACACACACACGCAAAGGTAAGTTCAGAAGAGAGGACTTCTCTAAATTGTGAATTACTTTTATTAACACAATAGCGAGTCTTCCTGGCTTTAACGATACCTTCAAGGGAAAAATTCTAGTAAGTATCTAAATGAATGCTTGGAGAACAGACGTGCTTCTGCGAATGTGGCCACAATAATGTATAGCACACGTTGGCTGGAGCTGCTCAGCACTGACAAATTCCAGGAAGCAACTGCATAGAATAGCTGGAGAGGAAATCGCCTTATGCTTCCATGCTATTTATGGAAATTAGCATCTTTGTAAAAATAAACCGAGAGTGATCGGGATCGTCAGCCCTGAGCTGTGGCATCCCAGTGCTGGGTCTGCGCTTGCGGATCATCGGCGACTCAGCGGACGCCTAGCTTATCTTCTCCTGTTATGAATCGTACACATAGCTGTGGTTTCCTTCTTTCCCTTGCATCCTCAGTCTCCCCCTCTCCTCCTCTCAGAAGCTCCCCATGTGGCATGCAGACATGCACTCTGCAGAGCAAACTTCCCAGCCGATCCGTTTCCCTTCCGAGCTCTACACACCAAGTATCGCTTCCCGGTGTCAACCTTTGCCGACCCTCTGTGTGGGCTCTAAAGGGTTCCTGGCTTCCTCTCATCTTGTGGATGATTAACCCCATCACTTCTGCAATCCGTGGCTCAACATTACCAGGTGGGACTAGTGCCAGGAACCTCCCAAGAATAATCTGCCCAGTGAGTCGCCAACAGAGTCCTGATGGTGCTTCCAGCCATCGACTGATACTCCAAAGACTCCATGCTGCCTACAAGAGCTCTCAGAATCACAGCAGCCTCAGACTGTCCCTGTTCATCCTTCCTGCCAGGCCTCTAGTTTTCATACCCATGGTGTCAGTGGAAAGCCAGAGCAGGCAACAGATTTGAGAGGCATTTCTGAGCTGGCAACTCATGACCAAGTG
Source organism: Cricetomys ansorgei (assembly GCA_026225945.1). Taxonomy (NCBI): domain Eukaryota; kingdom Metazoa; phylum Chordata; class Mammalia; order Rodentia; family Nesomyidae; genus Cricetomys; species Cricetomys ansorgei. The sequence continues at coordinate 1,473,835 of JAMJFZ010003035.1, forward strand.
AGAACAGGGCAAAGACAACAGAAAATGCATTTGAAGCATCCCCGGGATCAATGGCTAGTTGATGGTGAACCAATGAGAGAGACAGAGACACACAGAGAGAGACAGAGAGAGAGAGAGAGACAAAAAGAGACAGAGAGACAGATAGTGAGAGACAGAGAGACAGAGACAGAGAGGGAGAGACAGACAGAGACAAAGATAAAGAGACAGAGACAAAGAGAGACAGAGAGACAGACAGAGACAAAGATAGACAGAGACAAAGAGAGACAGAGAGACAAATAGGGAAACAGAGAGGGAGGGAGGGCCAGAGAGACACAGAGAGAGAAGGAGAGACAGAGAGAGAGGGAGAGACAGAGAGACAGAGACAGTCAGAGACAGAGACAGAGTCAGAGACAAAGAGAGACAGATAGGGAGACAGAGAGACACAGAGAGAGGGAGAGACAGAGAGACACAGAGAGAGAGGGAGAGACAGAGAGACAGAGAGACAGAGGGAGAGCCAAAGAGAGGGAGAGACAGAGAATGAATATGAGCATCTGGACTGAGAAGACGGCTCAGTGAGTAAGTGCTTTCTGAGCAAGTGTGAGGATCTGCCCTCCGATCTGGTCACAGCAGTACGTGCTTCCAACCACAGTCAGGGGTGTGGAGACAGGAGGACTCCTGGCCAGCCAATCTAATCAGCAAACTCCAGATGCAGTGGGAGCGCCTGTCTGATGAGGTGTCCAGTAATTGAGGAAGATACCTGCCGTCGTCGACCTCTGGACACAGAGAGAAAGAGAGAGAGAGAGGGAGAGAGGGAGGGAGAGCCTAATGTTCAGCAGGTTGAGTGTAGGTCTTTCTGCTCAGACTCTAACAACACAGCTTGGGATATTAATTCAAAATCACCACAGGGACAAAGTCACACAGAAAGCGCACTCCTGACATGAACCTGGAATAGCGGGGAAACCACCTAGAACCAACACAGAGCGACGAAGGGAGGCAAGCCACAAGGAAGATCAAGTATCGAATGAAGCACATTCCGCTGAGAAAGAACCATTCTGGGGAAATGGTCAGGGAGCAAACACGGGAGTTACATAGGAAACTCACACTGTACACAGCCGATAGTAAACCAGGCATGACCGTGTACGCTTGTAACCTAACGCCACGGAGTAAGTGCAGACATCGGATCCTTGGAGCCCACTGGCCACCCGACTAGCCAATTAGAGAGCTCTGAGTTCAGTAAAAGACTGCATCTCAAAAGAAGAGCGATAATGGATTATTTGACACAATGTCAAATAATGTCAAACCCTGGTGTACACACACACATACTTACACACGCATATGTACACACATATACACACACAAATACACATACATGAACACATACACACATGCACACACACGAATCCATTCTTTCTCTCTCACATCTTCTAGGGTTTCCAGCACCCTGAGTTCCTGGATGTATTACCTTTCCAGTTTCTTTTGTGACCTCTCCTACTCCCTCTGCCTCTGTTTCATCCTGAGTCCCACTTACGAGAAGTGCTGGGATCACCTTCCTGTCTCAGTTAGGGCTTCTATTGCTGAGACGAAACACCATGACCAAAAGCAAATCGGGGAGGAAAGGGTTTATTCGGCTTACACTTTCACATCACTGTTCATCCTCAAAGGAAGTCAGAATCAGAACTCCAGCAGGGCAGGAACCTGCAGGCAGGAGCTGATGCAGAGGCCATGGAGGGGCGCTGCTTACTGGCTTGCTCACAATGGGTTACTCAGCCTTCCTTCTTATAGAACCCAGGACCACCAGCCCACCAGAATTGGCTGTGCCCTCCCCCACCAATCACTAATTAAGAAAATGCCTTACAGCTGGATCTTGTGGCGGCCTCTTCTCAACTGAAGCTCCCTCCTTTCAGATGAGTCTAGTTTGTGCGTCAAGTTGACATAAGACTAGCCAGCACAGGCCCTGACCGCAACATCCTTCCTCAAGTGGCAAAGCCTCTCTTGTCAAACAGAGCATTGGTTGGTCCTAAGAATCAGGACGTAGACACACTTGGTACCCATTACCCAACCCACCACACTCCCCAGAGGCTTCTCTACCTCAGAGGTCCAGCAGCTCCTTCAATATTACAAAGATCAAAACAACAGAAGTTTGGAGGGTTGGGGGAACACCTGTTTGCCATCGCTGGGAAAATCAGGTCCTCAAGAAAGAGCCAAAGCAACAGCAAGCTCCAGGGCGGGATAGGCAAGAAGGGAGGCCTTTCCTACAGCCCGAGTGAGAGGAGCCTCCAGCTTCGCCAGGTCAAACCTTGTGCTTGTCACAATAACTTGTAACCAGCGATTGTAGGAGCTTACATTGTCTATGAACTAATAAGGGGGAATCTCGTTTTTAATTAATCAGCTGGAATACCCCGGGCTCCGTACAGCTCAGCTGCACATCCATTAGTCTTCCTCCTTGGGGCTCACTTAGGAGACAAGGGAAACCAGATTGGGGGATACCTTAAGGCCCATCCCAAGATTAAAATCATAACACAGACGAACAACTTCCCACACCACTCAAAGGAGCCTGAGGGAACTGCTGGAGACAGCCCTTGCCAATCCTGCAAGGGTCTCCTTTGAGAAGATCAGCCCCCCACCCCTTCCCCAGTAGTTGCATCTTCCCTCCTCAGCGCGTGTCTCTCGAGCGCCCCCTACAGCTCCGTAGCAGAATATGCAGGCACAATGTTAGCTCCAAACCTTGAACACCGCTCACATCCTTTTACCACTTCATGGAGCATCGCCTCCTGCAAACAAACAACTCTACAAAGTGGGCACCACTGCGAGTTCCTCTCTACAGACGCGGAAACAGATGTGTGACCCAGCCATACATGCAGCGGTGGTGCTGGGATTCCAGCGGTGGGCGGCACGGATGACAAAGACTGCTACACAGGAATCTTATGTCGTGCCCATCCACGCCGGCTACCCTGACCCATGGAAACGGCACCGCCACAGGCGCACAGATGCGGGAAAACCCAAAGAGGTCACTGCGTGGTTCGAGCTGAGCAAATGCTCCCACAGGACGGAAGGGAGACTCGGAGCACACAGTGATGGCGTGGAGGGAAGGGGAAGGAATACTCTGCCTTGGAGGCTCGGCCCCACCTGATCAGGAAGGAACAAATCTCTGAAGCTCTTGCATCCCACTTCAGACCCTTTGATGAGACGGAAAAGAAAATCGTCTTGCTCTTACAACAATGCTGTACCATGCTGGCCCGGGAAACCCCAGCACCCCCCAAAAAACTTATGTTTTCTTAAAATTTATTTTATTTTAAATTGTGTGTGTTCCTGTATGCATCTGTGGTGTGTGTGTGTATGTGTCTGTGTGTGTGTATTTGTGTATGTGTGTGTGTGCGCACGCACGCACACATGACTGCAGTTGTCCATGGAAACCAGAAGAGGGCATCAGACCCCAAGAGCTGGTGTGTTACCCCAGGGGCAGGGAACTGAACTCAGTTCCCTGCAGGGGCAGCAGATGCTCCTAACCACTGAACCCTCTTAGCCTTTGTTCTAACAAAATGCATCCATCAACATACGGTTACTGCTGTCCCTCACTAGCCACTTGTGTGTGAGCCACAGAATTGATGGGGTACTGAGCAAGGCTTTAAAGGCAGTAAATCCAGGAGACTACAGCAAGAGGCAGGGGCCTCTGCTTCATTTACCCAGAGTATAGATTTTCATCCAGACCTGCATGCTTGTTTCACAGACTTAAGCCCTTAAGTACGCGGCTGTCCGCTAAGACGGCGAGAGTGCACAGACCACAGCCAGAAGAGAAATCCTCGGGGAAGTGTTGTCTTGTTCTAAGTCACATAAGACGCTGCTCGGGATTAACAGCCGCCCTCAGGACATGGTATTAACCGAAACGTTCCCTGCATTTTTAGCTCGGGGCCCACACACTTCTTGGCCAAATCCAGCTGCAAACGTATTTGTCTGGGTTTCGCTGAGCTATAAACCAAAGGGTCGTAGAAGTTTCGATGTTCCAGCTATCTTGAAATGTAAGAAGACCCGGCAACCCTAGGCTCGCATTCCCCACTTAGCAACGACCAACAGTCAGGCGGGACTGTTCTCCGTGAAGGGAAACGGAGTCCTGCACTTTTTACTGTCTCTACTCCTCATTGTCTCTTTGGTAATGCCAGCTGCTCTCCTCTGAGTTTGCCTAGGAGACAAGTAAGAATGCGATCTGTGAGCTCAGCTTCTCGGGTTGGCTGGAAACGACAAGAGGCTGGTGCAGAAGTTCTCAACCTGTGGGTCATGACCCCTCTGGAGGTTGAATGACCCTTCCACAGGGGTCGCCTAAGGCCATCTGCACATCAGATGTTTATATTATGATTCATAAAAGTATCAAAATTGCAGTCGTGAAGTAGCAACGAAGCACCTTTATGGTTGGGGGTCACCGCCATATGAAGAATTAAGGGTGGGGGCATCAGGAAGGCTGCTCTGGAGAGTGGACTGCAGGGTGGTTGGGTGTGTGAGCAGAGTAAGCTCAGAACGCTTGTTTAGTGGCTAAGCTAATGTGGGAACCAGACTCTTCCTGACCTCTAGCTAGCATGCAGACACCCATCCTAGTCAGAAAAGACAGGCCCACCGACCCCCAAGTCACCAGCGCACCGGTCCACAGAGGCACCAAGTCCTTGCTCTAATCCCCAGGGAGGATCCCAGGTCTCTGAGCTGTCTGTGCAGAGACGCCCACCTCAATGTCATCTGCGCGAGACTCTCTGGTGCAGCATTAACACCGACCTGTACATGGTCTAGGGTAATAACCCTGCGTGAAGACAGGCGTGCCCAGCGTTCTGGGTGTGCCGTTCTATTACCTGCAGAAGACCAGAGACCAGCAAGGCCATCCGCGGCAGCAGCCACCAGGATCCTGTCCAGGAAGCCATAGGGTCCAATATCCTGGGAGTCTCCCTCACAGCCTACAGAGAGGGAGGAGAGGGGGAGGGCGGGAGAGAGGGAGGGAGAAGAGAGAGAGAGAGATATTAGTTTCCAACCAGCTCTGCCTCCAGAGGCATTATCTGTGCGCTAAGAAACCAGCCGTAGGGCAGGGACCCCGAAGACCAGACAGCGTCTTGGAAAGGTTGGTGTTGGCCCAGGACCGAATCGCCTGCTACAGAATGGGGGCAACGCGGGCATCCCTTCAGGATGAGTCCACGGAGGCTGGACAGGGGGCAGGGACTGCCTCCAGCCAGCAGCTCACACCTCCAGTGCTCCAGAAGTCGAGACACTGCCGCACCAGCCCTCTCCAGGCTGGTTTGTCAGCAGCAGGGTGTGGCTTTGGGCGTTTGGCTCGCGAAGCCAGCCGACAGCCAAGGGTTAGGGCATCTGCCAGCTTCGAACCGAAGCAAAAATGAGTCTAAAGCCAACTGAACGAGAACAGAGAGGGAAGGAACCTGCCTAAGGTCACACAGCAAAACACTGACATGCTAGGACTGGAACGCAGATCCGATGGTTTGAAGCATTTCTCACTAGATAACTCAAGTGCCCTCTGCTTCTCCGAGACCTGCCCCTAAGAGAGCTCTGGGAGGCACAGTCCTGCAGTCTCCTACAGCAGAGGAAGAACTAAACTCAGGAGGGCGACGAGGACTTCTTTCCCCCCTCAATGTGTCAATTTACAGGGAATTCAATTTGAGTAGAGACTGGAAAAGCCGAAGTCACACTCGACTCCCGCTTCGCCTCGCGGGCGCCTTGGCGGAGCCGGTGTCCGGGGGCGGGTCGGTGGCTTCTCTCCATCTGGAGAAAGCATTAAGGCCTGGCTTAATGCGATCCGCAAATGTGCTGCTGTTTCCGACCTGAGGCGGCGACTCTGGGACGAAGGGAGGCGGCCAGGGCCGGGCCGGGACCGCGCGCCCCTCTCGCCGGCTCGCACACTCGGGCGCCCGCCGCCCTCGCGCCTCCTCTCCCTGGCGCGCGTCTCGCCGAGGTCCACCGCGCTCCGGGCGCGCGAGCCTCGGGAGCCGACCCTCCGGACCCTCGGACGCGGGACCACAGCCCCGCTGAGCCTGCAGGGTGTCCCCGCCATCGGGAGCGCCGGGAAGGTTCTGCCCAGCGTCCGCGGACCCCATGGCGTGCGCCTGCCCGGAGCTATCTAAGCCCCGAAGGGCGGCGTCCGGGTGGTGAGGCCACCAGCGCGGGACCCCACTTGCCAGCGGTGTTCCCATCCACATGCCCGGCCTTACCATCCTAGGAGAGACCGTCCCGGATCTCCGCGGGTGTCCCCGCACCCGGCCCGGGGCGCCCGCACGGTGCGGCGGGGCTGCGCGCCGCGGAGACGGAGGGAGGCGACACCTCGTGCGGAGCGCCGGATCCCGACGGTCCCCGACGCCGGCCTCCAGCCTGCGCCGCCGCCAAAGTTAAATGGGGCTGGGACGCGGCCGCCCCGCCTGTCCCGCCCCTCCGGGCGCGCGGAGCGCAGCGCTGGCCCCGGCCCAGAGGCGGAGGGCGCGCGCCGCCACCTGCGCAGCCCGTCCGGCAAGTGCGCGCCGCGCCCCGGCACCCGTCCGTCCGCCCCAGGCTGCGCCCTCCGCCCTCCGCCGGGACCCCCGGACCCAGGGTCGCTGCGAACGCAGAGACAAGCGGGCGACCGGGCCGCAGCCGGGCGGCTCGGAGCGCGGGGCCGCCGCGGCCACGGCGAGACTCGGCTGGAACGCTTCTCCGCCCGCTTCCTGGAAGCCACTCCTCGCCCTGGGCCTGCAGCCAGGCCTGGTGCCAGGAGCCCCGGCTGCCGCCGCCGGCAGAGCGTGGGGAGAGGCGGCCGCCGTGCCGCGGGCCAGCCCGGCCAGCCCGGCCAGTGCGGGGATGCCATTCCCTCCCTCGGCCACCGCCCGACCCCGGCGCTGCGTCTGCTGAGGCCTTGTGCCCCAGGAGTCTCTGGCTCATGCTAGGAGCCTTAGGCATTTGACCAAGACTCATTCAGCTGCCCCTGAGGTCCTGGGATTTTTGGCTGCCAGGGTTCATGGGTGACCAGATAGGGCACCTAAACCTGGTACCTGGAGCCCCTGGTATGAGACAGGTTTGGGTGACCCCCAACCCCTATACCAGTCAGGAAATTAATACAGCACCAGGGTCTAGGGTTTGGAATGGAAGTGTCCCAGGCAGGGATGTAGGCAGGGGTGAGGGTTCCTCGGGCACTTCTGAAGGGAAGAAAAGTTAGGGAAGAGACCCAAGGCCTTGGCTTTGTTCCAGCAACAGGAGCCAGGGGCTAGAGAGTTCCTTTTCAGGTCTCCAGCATTGTGCTGCCCGCCTCAGTTCCCTCGAAAGATACTACTTTGCCAAGAGGTGTAAGTAGCTAGACTTTCCAAGAGCAGGTACCTTCTTCCCTCTTGGGAGTCTGAAACATTTGCATCCGAAGTTGCTCTCTTGCCTGCTGGATGACTGGAACGTTCCAGATTCTGACACAGTGTTGCCAAGAGCTCCCCCTTATCTGCTGTTCTCACAGTCTTCCCTTCCCCAGTCAGATGGCCTCCTCTGACCAGACGGGCCTCAGGACTGTCCCTCCACTCCAGGGAGGAAAATGGCTGGAATCCTCCGGGAAATGAGTAGGTGACCAGTGGGCAGTCAGTCAGGAGGAACCAAGAAAGGAAGGCAGACAGACCACTGAGTCTCTCTACTCTAGCTCCGGAAAGTGGAACAAAGGATACATCTATGCATACTTGGATATTACTCTAATGGGGAGTACAGAATTAGGTTCCCAGGAGCCCCGGGTCACATTCTGTCAGCCAGTTGGCACGCTGCCGTTATTTTGTATGCATTTCCGTGCAAGAACACCTTGTTTTTACACGTGTTCATTCATTCTCACTTGAGCTCAGGGCACCAGCACCTCTAACTCTCCCGACGGATGCTGCTCTCCGGCTGTTCACCTGCGCATCACAGCCTCTGGATCCTTAGGGACACACAGACAGCGCTGTGCTCAGGGTGAAACAGTGAAGCCGGCAACAAAAACAAACAAGGGAGATGTTGCAAAGAGGACGTTCAGGAAAACTGCAGGAGGAGAGCAGAGGCACGCACAGGCAGGCAGGGCACGGCCTTGGGGGAACTCAGCGAAAATGAGCACCCGCTGACTCGAAAGCTTCCCTGGGCTTCAGATGACCTTGAAAGTGCTTCGTGCATTGATTATAGGGTGACAGGGCGCTGCAGATGGGAAGCTTCTATGGTGTGCATGTCTACCTGTTAACATTTCAGAACATCCATGACACACCACGTTGGAGTTTGAGAATGGCTAGCATAGGATCATGTGTATTTGATTCCTTAGTTGATACACTGAGAAGGAGAAGGAGGAAGAGTGTCACTGGGAGTGGGCTTTGAGCTCTCTCTCTCCCCCTCTCTCTCTCTATCCCCCCCCCCGCACCCCCCCCCCCCCCCCCCCCCCGCTACTGGCTGCAGATCAGGATGTAAAGCTCTCGACCTCTGCTCCAGCACTTTGCCTCTCTGCCACCGCCATGCTCCCCACCGTGGTGATAATGGACTAACCCTCTGTACTGGAAGCAAGCCTCCAATCAAATGCTTTCTCTTGTAAGAGTTGCCTTGGTCATGGTGTCTCCCCACAGGGGCAGAACAGCGATGAGGACACACCAGAAGCTGTCCTGTGTGTTTAACAGGTGTCACTAATTCAGCCACCAGACAGCCTTTTGGGTGGTGTATCGGCTTGACCTGACATAAGACACTTAAGAGAAGGAAAGATTTCTTCCGGCTCATAAGTCTACTGTGGCAGAGCAGACATGGCCAAACAGACAGCACTTGATACTTGATATCTTGGTGTTCAGAAATCAGAGAGAGGGGAAGGGACCTAGGACCTGCTAGCCTTCAAAGCGGCCTATCTCCTCAAACGAGACTCCACTTTCCAAACAGTCTGCCACCTACGAAAATAGCCAGGAGCTGTGCTCCAAGCACCCAGCACACAAACCTGGAGGGCACATTTCACATTTGATCGGCAACAAGTAAATGTTGTGTGTTCCTGTTTTACAAATGAGACTCTAGAAAGATTTAAGCACTGTGTTTTACAAATGAGACTCTAGAGTAGAAAGACTTAAGCACTGTATGTTCAAATCATTCACATTATAAAACTAGCCCTAAGGTAGCGTGGAATCAATTGGAAAACTCGCATGAATATTCAAGAAGAAATGGAGAATTCAAAGAACTATTGTGTTTGCGCCTTGGCAGCTGCGGCGAGCGGAGCGCCCGTGTGTGCGACAGAGGATGCCTCTGGAGTTGGGGACGTTGCTGGGAATGTTTAAGTGTCTCTGCTCTTAGGTATTAATATCTCCACACAACTTCCTGTCTCATTTTCCCCTAGGCAGTTTTGGTTCCCGAGCCTGCCCCAAGGAATGCCTCACACTATAAACTGGGGCCAGAACAGAGTCTCTGCTTCTTCGGGTTCCATCTAGAGTCAAGCTGTCTCTACAAAGAACTGGCTGAGGGAGGAAGTCAGAAAAGGAAATGCCACCCTTACTCTTTTGGAACCTTGTGCTGCTCTGATCCTTCTGGCCTGTGGTTAACGGGAGGGGGTGCTGTGTGACTGTGAGTTAGAATTACAAAGGACTATAAAGGACAGGCTCTACCCATGGGCTATCTGCACCTCAGAGTTGTCCCAACATGGTAGTTAATCTTAATGGTCAACTTGACTGGATTCAAAACCACCTCGGATATTACAAAGCACGTGTCCGGTGTGATGCTTCCAGAGATGCTTAGATCCTGATGGGTCTGACCTAATGTATTAATCCCTTGGTGGGCTCATAATACAGTGACATAACTGGGAGGTGTTGAAAGGTCAGGGTGGGCCTACTTCGAAGAAACGGGCTAGTAGTGCGTGGGAGGCTCTGTCGTCCCCTGGGCCTTTCCTGTATTCCGTTTCCTTTACTTCCTGTCTGCTGTGGTGTGAACTGCTGTTTTCTCAAGCCCGTCCCACCACGACAGATTGACATCTCTGAGATCATGAGTCAGAATACACCGACTCTTGTCCCTGAGATGTGGTCACAGCTCTGTGAGAGTAAGCAATGTCTCAGATCCCCGGCTTGGCCATTCCCTGGCAGTCTCCTTTAGTCTGTCCAAAGCAGATGGCGCCTTCCCTCAGTCAGAACTCTTCCCTCTGTCTTTACATCCTCCCTTGATGCCTGACCGAAGCGGTTAAGGAAAACATTGTCAAAGGCAGGGCATGGGGAGACTGGCATGGAGAGGGACACGTGGAATTATGTTAGGAAAAGCCCTTTAACTGACTGGTCACTAGAGGTTCCTGCTCCCGCCCCAGCTGTGGGAGAGCTGTTTACGAGGTGGATTTGGAATGCGTGATGCAGGTGGCTATCATTTGGTTGGGTGCAGTCCTTCTGGCACCTGGAGCTTGTCTTTGGGATTGCGAGCTGCATGGGTTTATGGGAACTTTTGGCTTCAGGCATAAAAGGTCTGAAGCCTGGCGAGTTGGGGTGGGCATTGTTGGGTTGCTGTCGTTAGTGTGAGAACAAAGGTTGGAACAATTCGAACTTAGGACAGCCTAAAAGAGGCTGTGAAGATCTCTACCTTTCTCTCTTTCTGTATCAAGACCGCTTGTAAAAGTGAAGATTTCTATCTTTCCTTTCTCCTTCCCTAAATTGAGAGCAAAAGATTGTAGCGTATTGCTACACTGGATAGTAGGGAAAACAGAAATGAGAGAACCCGAGAGAGTCAGGATGATCTGACCGTTGAACGTATTGCTCACCTGATCCATTACTGGATTCTAGGTCGGGCCTCTATCTCTAGCTCCTGGACCATCATCCCTCGAGAAGCTACGCCACCTGGAGACAAAGGGCTCCATGCCGTCTCTCCTGAGAGATCTGCAAAATCAAGTTCTGTTTCCTGCTGAGGTGTACCTTCTTAGCTTCCTGGTCTCCACCACCTGTCTCAGGGTCTGCTTCTGCCTGCAGGAGTTTGATACATTCCTACTTCCCCCTCCCCCGCTTGGGAAGGTTAAGGAATCTTTAGGAGCTGTAGACACGCTGAAGGAAGCATCTCCCTGGAGGTGGGCAGGTTTCAGGCATCACCAACCCCGCCCACTCTTCCTGGCTTCCTGTCTGCCCATGAAACAGGAGGAGCTTCCTGCTCCCGTCACCATGCCCCACCTTCCGGGCCACCGTACGCTCTATCCCCTGGAATTGTAAGCCAAAATAAGTTGTTTTTGATCATGGTGTTTTATTACAGCAACAGAAAACTAACTAACACAGAGTCCCTGTGCGGAAGCCTTCGCGTCAAGCTACGGTAAAACCTGGTTTAATGCGGAGATTTCCAAGAAGTTGGACACACCAGAGTCTTGAGACATTTGCCAAGGAGAGCGACAAGCAGGAAGTACAAAATACAGGGGGGTGGGGGAGATTTACAAACAGCAAAACTGCAGGGTGGAGCGAGGCATTGAAGCCATTTAACACGGAAGCCCAAGATGCCAGGCACGGAGCTGCAGGATTTGACTCTTTGCCTGCTGGGTTTGGGACTTGTTCCGGTCTTCTCTTTTGGAATAGGAAGGTACACTGTCCCATTTTATGCTGGGTTGTAACATACATTGTACGCATGTAATGTCTTTTCATTGTACGTCAGGAGGGTGGCGTCACAGTTAAGAGACTGCCTTGAATCTCAGAAGAAGAGACTTTGGAACAGTGTTGAGATTATTAAAGACTCTGGGAACTTTTGAAGTTAGGCTAAATGCATTTTGTGTCGTGAAATGGTCGTGAGTCTACGGCAGCCAAGGGGCTAAATGTGGCGGTTTAAGTGAGAAACTCCGTCTTTTTATTCCTCCCTTGCCTACGCAAACCGCGACAGTAGAGCACTGTGCTGGTACGCACTCAAAAGAATGACACGCGTTGATTTTATGTGAGTGCCAGAGTGAGCCCTACACTTGCTTTGCGGGAACAGAGACCAGGCTACAGTGAAACACCAAGCTCGCCTCGGAGGGCTCCAGGGCTTTTGGGTGTATCTTTCAAGTTGAGCTCATGATGGAAGAACAAAAGAACAGAGCTAAGGAAAACATCTTTCCAGCGATAACCCGCTGAATCGTGTCACCCAATAGTGGAAACTCCAGCAGAAGTCTGAGGTGAACCACTACAATTGCTTCTTCTTTCCAAAAGATGGGGACCACTGAAGAAAACCTCAGTTGGCAAAAAACGCAGAGAGTAACTGATCACTGGTGCGCAGACCCTAGTGGTGTACCTGCAATCCAACTCCTGTGCCTAAGACTCAGGGACCATGGTGGGAGAGAGAGCAGGAAGACTGTGACAGCCAAAGGACCAGGAAATCTGCTGTGATGCTGTGTCTCCCCAAAACGACAGGGAAGCTTCAGGCACCACCTTGACCACGGGGCGACCTAAACAAGGACACCAGCAGACAAGCTAGCGTGGAAGCAGGAAATCCCTCCAAGTCCCACCCTACACAGAGAGCTACAGGCAAATGAGAAATGCTGAGAGCAGGAGAATAGTCTAGCTCTGGGATGAGCTTACTTATTGGTTATACAATACCAAGTCAGCCCTGATGTACCCAGCAGGTTATATTTGTGTTTGTGTGCCTGTGTGTATGCATGTGTGTGTGCACGTGCACATGCAAGCGAGCAACAATTATGAAAAAAGAGGCCATGAATTTGAGAGGGAGCAAGGGGAGTCATGGAAGGTGTTGGAGGGAGGAAAGGGAAAGGTAAAAATGATGTAATTATATTTTAATTTAAGCATTTTTTTTCAACAATTAGGTCTGGGAAAACTAGACGTCCACACATAGAAAAAAACAACAGATCCACATCTATCACCTTACACAGAGATGGGTAGTGACCTCCATGAGACAGGTGTGAACTTTCTGAATCGGACCCCGTTTGGCCAGGAATTGAGGCCAACGATGAACAAGTGTGGCCTTCTGCAACTAGAGCTTTTGCACAGCTAACGAGACAAGCAGGCGAGGAGGAAGCCCACTGATGGGAGAGCCTTTGCTGGCTGTGCATCTGGCAGAGGGCTGCTACCCAGGATACATAAAGAACATAAAGGGGCCGAGAGTCGGGTCAGCAGCTACGAGTACTTGTCACCATTGCAGAGGGCTCCGGGTTTGATTCCCAGCAACCATCTGTAACTCCAGTGTCACGGGAGCTACAGCTCTCCTCTGACGTACGTGGTACCAGGCACCTCCCCAGTCACTCTTACCTACCGCCTCCCTACAAGCCCCTTTCTCCTATTCACAGGTCATGTGTGCGAGCACGGATTTGGAGCTCACTCTCCTTCGGAGCCCTGTGGCTCAGCAGTGGGCACCTTGCTGAAGACTGTCTACTCCCCACCCATGATCCATCAGTAGCTAAATTCAGTCTGAGAATTAAACCTACTGCTTCGGGGATACGCGGCAAATGCCCTGCCGCTGAGTTGTATTCCCAGCCCATAACTTCCTTTGGAAACGGGATAGTTTGCCAGTGTTCCTTGGAAGTATGTGAGCTGTTTGTGAATTTTTACAGAGCCTCAAAACTAATAGTTTGTCTTGAGATTTTGGACTTTGATTTTGCCTTTTTTAATTCAATTTTTCATATGATGTACTTCAATTATCTTCTCTCGGGACTGCTAAAATTGATGACTCCTGGAGATGGACTTAACCCACATTGCAGTATGAGTTTGTTATGAGTTTGTAGGACGGTGGGCAGAATGTGTGGCTTGGGGTGAAATATACACATGTATATGCACACTCACACACACACGCACACATGCATATGCACACACGCACACATGCATATGCACATGCACACATGCATACACATACACATGCATAAGCACACACACATGCACACAGACACACATGCATACACACATGCACACATACACACACATGCACACATACACAGACACATGCATACACACATGCACACACACATGCGCACACACACATGTACACAAATACACACACATGCACACACTGCACACGCACACACATGCACACACATACATGCACACACACACACATACACATGCACATACATGCATACCCACGATCACACCCACACAGGTGACAGTGGGTGGAGGCATGCCTTTGGAGGGCTTGTCGTGTCCCCAGACCCACTGTCTCTCCCTGCTTCCTGGATTACATGAAGCTGAGATGTCTACATCTTCTTTCTCTTCTGCTGTACTCTGCCCAACCACTGGCTCACAGCAGAGGGGACATACAACCACAGAATGAAATATTAAAACTGTGACCCAAAACAAACATATCCTCCTTTTGCTTTTCCTAAGTATCTGCCACAGCAGTATAGAACTCACACAAACAGCATGGCAGCCGGGATCAGGAAGAGAGGAACGCACGACGTGATGCATGGGATTTTCCATTACATCTTAGATCTTGCTTAGATCTTTCCATTACATCTTGCTAGGCAGCATACAGACTTCACCAAAAGTCTCTCCCATGTTAAAATAAAGTTATTGGCGCTTAAACGGAGAGTCCAGACGTTGAAATTTCCAATGCTCTTTATTAATCACAAACCATGTCAAATCTCAGGGAATCCCATACCCGAGAGCTAAGCAGAGACTTCATTTCTTTTTCCAATCTCTCCTCTTCTCCTTCTCAGCCCTCCTTTAACTTTTTTCCCTAGCCCCCTCTCCACATCCAGGCCTTCATTACAATACAATAGTACCTTAGCATACTCGGCTAGGGGTGATCAGAGTCTTCTTTGATCACCTGCCTGCAGTTCTTTCATGTCATGGGTCACCTTCAACTGTAAACAGTTAGTTCTATCTGTGGAGATCCCAGCAGGGCTAGCACAAGGGTGTGAATAGGTAGGAAGCAAGGCCTGCATCTGCTGCAAGGCAACTGGCTTCCCAGCTACAAGGGATCAAAGCCCTTTTGCAAACCAAAACAGCACACAGGAGTAAAATATCCCACAACACTCCCAGAGGCCTAAAGGACTCTATATGTGAGAACTCCCACCATCCTTCAGTATCGTACAGACATCCCGGTGCATGGCACCTCATGCATGCCAAGGCGGGACCTGTAATGCACTCCTGTGCATAGCACAGAGGTCTCAGCAGCAACCACAGGCCAGGAGACGGTATGCAGTCTCAAGCTACTGTCCAAGGGTCTATCAATACCAGATCTGGCAATCAAGGATCGAGAGAGAAAAAAATGTAATTCTAGTCTTCGTCACATAAGAGGGAACAAATGAGAAGTCTCTGTAGAAACGGGCTGAGAGACCTCAGAATTTCTAGCTGGGCTCATTGGTAAAGGCCCTTCTCTGCCAAAGTCTGTGAAGAACACTTGGCCTCTTCCTTCACTGTGAAGGCAGCCATAGAAGCTAAAAAGAACTCAAAGAATCAGAGAACATATGACACCGTGGGTAGAATCCAAGGACATGGGGGTCTATTATTTTCCTTACAAACCACTTAAAACCATCACTTCAACCAGCAAGCTACAAGAGTGCACAGGTGGAGAACTAAAAGCTGGAGAATAGCTTGCGAACAAAATGGCAAGTCCAAAAGAGACGTTGAAAATGGAACAAAATTTGGCAACTGAAGGATAAAATATTTGAAGCGAACACTTCAGTGGGTGGCTTCAGGAACGGACCTAGTCAACTGAGAGAATCGGCAGAAGCAGAAACATTGGAAATTACACAATCAGAAGTCAGAGGACTAAGGAGACTCTGGGATACGTGGGACGCCATGGAATGAATGGATATACGCACTCTCGGAGCCCCGGGAGAAGCAGAGAACAAGGGCGAGGGGAAAAGTTCCCAAGATTCCCAAGAGAATCCCTAATGAGGTCTTCCCTGAGACAACTGTGACAAAGTCCATCATTCGAAAGTCATGAACAAGAATTTGCAAAGGCCCCTTCTGTACCAAGGAACCTACAGGACCATTGGCAGAGACTCAGTACGCAGGGAGAGAATGGGATATTTTCAAAACGGTGAAAGATAAAACTACCCAGACTGCAAATGCAGGCCTTTAGAAATGGAGGAGAGAGACTTTCCCAAGCAAAAGGTGAGGAAGCTCGCTGTTAATAGATGTGCCCTATGAGAAAGGCTAAAGGTATCAACTTACATTAAAACATATGAAAATATAAAGCACACATACAACTGTTACTATTCAGTCAAATTCAGAGAGCTCTCGGCTTCTAGTATAAAGGTTGAATACAAAAGAATTAAAAATAACTATTGAGAGAATAATGTGAGTGGCTATATAATTTAGAAATATGCAAACTGTGCCCTTATTAACAATTTGAGGGAGAAGTGTAAAAATACTTTGAATACACTCAAAATGACACCATCCATTTTAATGAACTACAATCATATTTTTAATGTAAGTGTAAGAAAAAACTAAGTTTGGGTTTTATTTTGTTTCGATATAAAACAATTGACTGGATCAAAAAGAAAATGACACAAATAAGGTTATAAACAAGAAGGGAAACGATGCACTGAAACCAGGGAAATGCTAAAGGCCATGGGACTACCATGCACAATTACTCACCAACCTCTTCCAGAGGTCCTGAGCCGTTCACAACCTCCCTTCTCTGCAAAGGGGGGTGATAACTGCCTCTTCCTTGTACGGCAGGGCTGCAGTGGACTCCACTGGCACGTGACAAGGTCACACTCCAGCCAAGGCTGATTCTGTAAACCCAAGGGATCGGACACTCCACCCAACAGACCATGCTACTCCCCCAGCATTACACAGGACTGTTTGAAACCTACCTGCCTATACCTGACAGCAGCCAAGGCTTGTGTTGGGCTGTTTTATAAACTTAAAGGGCAAGCAAGGTTCTCTAGTCTTGGGGGGGAGGGGAGATGTACCATGTTTAAATTGGTGGCTATTAAAGGACCACACCCCCACCTGGTGGCATTGATCTGCAGCCCTTGTGTAAGGACCCCACCTGGGACCCCAGTCAACCAAGGGACAAGAGAAGAGTTTGCACTGAAGTCCGAGCTTAAAAAGCAATTTAATAGCAAACATAACCATGGTCTTTTACAAACACAGTGTGTCATGTTTATTGGGCTGTTCACAGTTAAGCTTAAAACAGGAAAAGACCAGATGCTATCAATAACATCGGGAAACAAAATCTTTAACTTTCTTAGCTGCAAGGGTGCGCTCTGCTGCAGCTAAGGACTAAACAGGCCATCTGTCCACATATCTGCAGCGGGCGCAATGCACTTTTTTTTTTTTTTTTTTTTTTTTTTTTTTAGCAACAGGAAGCAAATACATTTAACCAATGACTTTTTAGAACAAGAAGAAAACTATCTTTATGAGTTAGGACAAAGTAATCAGTTATACAATTTAAATTGATACAAAATACATTATGAAGAAAACACACATACAAAAGTCATCAAGTGGGCCGAGAACGGGGATGTCACAGAACACCACACTGAGAGAACACGGGTGCGAATTCATTTTGGTTAGGTCCAAAAGATACGTTTACGGAGGTAAAGGCACAATGACTTCCACGTAATTGATGGGGAAGAAGCCGGATTCCCCGTGCAGCATCCCTTCGTACCAGTTTTCATCTATCTGATTGGTTAATGTAATGATGTCCCCTTCTTTAAATCCTAATTCTCCTGCGTTTTCTGCCACAAAGTCATAGAGACCACGACAGCAGGGCTGGTCCTCCGAGACACTGTAGGAACCTGTCCGCGTGATATGGAGACAAAACGGACAGGTTAACAGGACAGACCACCCAGGGGAACCACGGGGGAGGAGCCTGTGTTTGCGCCCCGCCCACCCCGAGGCTGGCTTCTCGGGTACTGTTTGTGGCCCCTGGCCGCCTCCACTCTCCAGTGGCCTTAGCCGACCCCTGCGACCCCCTGACACATGCCCAGCCCACCTCCCGCTCAGGCACTCAGAACCTAGGAGGAAGGGCCGCAGTCCTGCCTCTGGAATGCTCAGACTTTCTTTGCGGTGACTGGATGGCACAGGTGGTGTGTCACACATGTCCAGGGGTGCCCAGGTGTAAGGGGGTGGGGTGAGGTGTTGGGGGGGTAAGGATGGGGGTGGGGCGACAAGAAGACAGGAGCCAGAACAGGAATACGAACATTCACAGAGCAGACTAACGCCAAGCCTAGAGTTCTCACTACAGCGATTTTCCACATACACACCCTCAAAAAAAACCCTGAAAAATGGTCACTGTGAAAGAGAAAACATGTATGCAGATTTGGGATAAGTCAACTGTAACTCATTCACTCAGAGATAACCAGTGTGAAGCCTTTGAATGCCAGGTTTCTGTATGAAATTGTATTTGTGAATGTGTTTCCAGATGTTTGCTCCCGTTAGGTAATATCCTTGTACTTACTACTGCGAGCCTAGCCATACACACGACTATTAGTTACTGGCCAGCTGCCAACTGTACCAATTTTCCTTTATTGTTGCTGGCAACTATTGTGGCCAGTCCCATCTGACCACACCTGATCTTCTAGAATCTATAACTGGACATTTGTCGCTCGCTCTCCCTCCCTCCTTCCTCCCTCCCTCCCATCTTCTTCCCTTCCCTCCTTCCTTCCCCTTCCTTCCTTCCTTCCTTCCTTCTCTCCTTCCTCCTCTCTTTCCCCTTTCCCCTTCCTTCCTCTTTCAGTCTTTGGCTTTCATAGGTGACTCTGAAGAAAGCCGCGTGGACATCTCTTAATGTATACACACACAAACATCTTTTCCTAAGAACAACTGCCTAGAACGGGATTTGATCATCATACAACATAAAGTCTGCCAAGATGTTTGACATTTGCTATTTAATATTCTAGCTTTATTTTTAAAAAATTAGAAGCCCTTATATATGCCCAACACTGGCCCTCCATCTGCCAAGTTTGGTACAGACTGTCCCAGCTTCCCGTCTGTTTATGTTTTATTTTTTGCAGTTTGTGCAGGCAACTGGGCAAGTAGTAAGTTTCCTGTTTTACTTTGGAATATATGACTCCAGGACAGTAAAGGAGGGTAAACGAGGCTTTTCATCCGTGGTTTATCCTCCATGGTCATGTATGGTTATTGAACAGAGTTTTATTTCAGAATTTTAATTAATTTTTTTTCATGTTACAACTTTTACTTTTAATCCGTTTAGATTTTGGCAAAAAAAAAAAAAAAAAAAGGAGGAAAGAATTGTCTGTCTTGGTAATGCCAAAGCAGTCCTAACGACTGAAGAGTGAGCCTTTCCTTCACCATCTAAACACTACTTTTATATCTTCTTGGTGAGAGTCTTCCCATGGAGCCTCGAACTCAAAGGGATCCTCCTGCCTCCACTTCCCACGGGATGGGATTACACGCATGCCATCACACCTGGTTTTATCGTTGAGTTACCAGGAGCCCTGGGGCCAGCTTTGAGATTTTCAGTTTGGTTCAATTGATCCATCTGGTGTAAAAGCTGACAACGAGTCCCCGGCCACTGGCTATGCCCGTAGTCATTCAGGTGAACTTCAGTGCCTCTGCACAGTTTCCTTTTGGACTGGATTGCACTCCGTGTTTTTTCCTCTGAGTTTTAATAAAACTAATTTTAAGAGGGTTTTAAATGACTGCTCGCTTGACAAGGTCACGCTAATTCAAGCGCCGTGCTCTGTGGTAGGAACACACTTGCTGCTGGTCTGAGGCCTTTGTGCCTATGCTTGGAAGTGACATGACGAGCAGGCTTTGGAAACTCGGTTATGCCTTTATTTTTAGGAGATAAATACTTCTTGTTTTCGAGATATTCTGAAGATCTGCCACAAATTCCCTGAGCCTGTGAGTGGGTGAATATGGGGTCCTTCCCAGGCTGGCTTAAGGTGAAGTCTTAATATGTCTGGGGTCAGACATGGCTTCCTGCTCCAGCTCTCAGCAGCCCCCAGAACCTCAGAGGTTCCCACAGTCCCATGGGTGAGAGCTGAGGTTATAAAGTCAGGCAAGAGCTGAGGGGCCTTGGCCAAGGGATATGAAGCATTAGTTAGAGGAAGCCTGGGAGCATGAACCATTGGAGAGACCAGGATGGCCGCTAAGGATGGGATGGAAGGAAGCTCCACCCAACCCAGACTACACACACAGGAAGGCCACAGGCATTGGAAATCAATTATCCAAAACGAGACTGGGAGTCTCTACCACCAGCAGCTGCCTCCTGTTGGGAAGGGCTTCCCTAGGCTCCTGAGCCCAGCACCAGCCATGATAATTCTAGAAAAGGAGTGAGGGCTCCCAGATCAAAACCAGATTCCAGATTCTGGACACAAATATCTGACATACTTTTCCTTCTGCCATTCAGTTTTATGGTTTCCATTTTTAGTTCCTTTTTCTATTGCTAATAGGTCAGTGGTGGCTTGATTGAGGCTTGCATATTTGAATGTTTGGCCCCAGTTGATGGACTGTTGAGGGAGGATTTGGAGGTGTGGCCCTGTTACAGGGGGTGTGGCCCTGTTACAGGGGTGTGTCTATTACAGGAGGTGTGTCCCTGTTACAGGGGTGTGTCCCTGTTACAGGAGGTGTGGCCATGTTGTAGGGGGTGTGGCCATGTTACAGGGGGTGTGGTCCTGTTACAGGAGGTGTGTCCCTGATACAGAGGGTGTGGCCCTGTTACAGGAGGTGTGGCCCTGTTACAGGAGGTGTGGCCCTGTTACAGGAGGTGTGGCCCTGTTACAGGAGATGTGTCACTAGCCGTGGCTCTGAGGTTTCAAAGGCCCACCAGGCCTAGTCTTGCTCTTTCTCTCTGCCACTTGCCTGGGGATTAGGGTGTGAGCTCTTGGCTACTGCTCTGGGGCTGTACCTGTCTGCTGCGACGGCCCTGCCATGACCGTCATGGACTCACTCTCTGAAACTGTGAGCAAGCCCCAAATGCTTTCCTTTAGGAGTTCCCTCGGGTCGTTGTGTCTCACAGCAAGAGAACAGTAACTAAGACAAGGTTTCCCTTCCAAGCTTGAGACTGCAGGTGAGGTCTGTGTCCGCAGCAAACCTCTGGGGTTCACGTAAAGTAAACAAGGGGAAAAGCCAGAGAGAAAGAATGAGAAGGGATTTGGGTATTTCTGTGGTTGGCCAAGAACGACACCCAGACCTGTTAAAGCCAGCAGACGCTCTAGCAATGTAAGAGATCTTTTTAAAATTTACAGACCTAATCCGGGGGAGGGGGACTGAGAACAACCCCTGTCACGGCGACATCTGTGACCTCCATAGGAGACACCTGGCTCCAGCCCAATTCCCTTTGTCATGATGATGGCTGTCGTGGAGACAAACTAAATACTGGGGCTTACTGTTTCATTATTTCAAATCTGGACAGAATGACTGACGTTCAGTGATTTCAGAGCACTAGGGGACTGGGTTTCCAACAGAGAACTCTCCATTTTTCCTCTGCTAACAGTACCTAATGAAGGTGGGTAGCCTCGGACACTGAAAACTTAGAGCTGTGAGTCAAAGCCTCGCTGAAGGACAACTGCTTCAGCACGGCATGTGAACATCCAGGTTCTTTCCACACTCTTGCCACTAGCAGATTTAACTGAGGGGGACGCAGGCGGGCCAGACACTGTAGGCTCGGAGACAGACTGCCTGGGCGGAGGGCAATCAGGCAAGAGCCCCTCTTTTCGGATATCAAGGCCAGAAAGAAACACCAAGATTCCAGGCCCCAAATCGTGACCCTGCACACAGTCTAGGATGCTGTCGAGGCACCATGTGACTTACCTGGTACTGTGGGGCTCACTACCCGGTTTCTCTCCCACTTATCCTACCAGCCACCAAATGACCAAAACCTATTTTAAGTAGGAGGCAGCTGTCCAAGCCAAACACTGTAAGTGCATTCATGTACACCACACACATGTAACCACACACACAGAGAACAAACCAGGACACAGACATGTGACTCACTTCTCACATCATTCACTACAGGCTCCGCCCACTTGCCGTGCAGCCCACTTACAGGCTCCGCCCACCACAGTGTTGCCCACTTTGATATTCCGAGAGAGGCGGTGACCAGCACTCATATCACACCGCACCAGCAAATAAAACTTAGACAACGTGCCCCTCATGAGACCACTAGCGAGAAAGACTCCGTAAAGGAGCTCCCTGCCCCGTGCACCCCGGGAACCTTCACATCCTTCCTGCACCGCTCCAACGCCAAGCGCGACCCTCGGCTGTACAGACTGGCCGGTGCGCACCCATCAGAGCTTGGGCTAGCTGGCCCGAACCACGCTCGAGGAAGTACAATCCTCTGAAATAACCTCCTGTTAGGTTTTTCATTCTGGGTCATTTCTGGTACCTGGGGGGGCCTCGGCCGAGCAAGCCCCACCTCCTACCAAGGAAGCACAGAGCCTGGACGTGATCCAAGCGGTCCATGTACCACTTGCAGGTTCCAAAATGATGCTATTTCCGTTGTGAAATACTGTGACAGTCAAGGCTTTCAGGCTTGTGCGCCAGAGGCCAGGCACAATGTGTAAGATTTAAGAAAGGAGCAAACTCTAGTTCCAGAGAACTAGAGCTTGAAGACCTCAGAGCCTGGAGATTTTATTTCAATTTGTGGAGATGGTGTTGGGTTGGGGGTTGGGGAGGGGGGTGGCGACTATTTCCTGCTACTTAAAAAAGAGTTCTTCCTGGAGGGGAAGGGACCTGGCGAGAGAAGACACTAGCCTACAGGGTGGAAATGTTTCCTAGATTACACCCAGAGGATGAAGTCGGCCCCACTCTCCACTGGAACTCTGGGTTAAGGCAGAATCCCAGAGTGCTCTGAGCCAGGAAAACGTGGTGTGTAATGAAACCCAAGAGGGGTCTGCGCTAAGAATGTGGGCCAGTGAGGCAGGGCTGAGGGTCCACAGGCCACCTGAAGAAAGCCACGGACACTCAGCACACACAGACCTGGCTTCTGAGGGGGAGGGGGGAAGACATCCAGCCCTGAAGCTGGGCCACCTGTGGCTGGTCACCCCACTGTGGAAGCAAGCTCCCACATACGCAACCCTCAGCTCTCCCGTGCGTTTGGGCAACAGCTCGGAAAGCACTATGGGAGAACACGGCTAGGGAAAACTGGGAGGGTGTCATCTCTGAACCAACTGCAGTGATTTCCTAAGTCAGTGAGTGCTAAGGGGGCCTTCTATACTTTTCACTGGAAGAGACTGAGTTACCTTGAAATGGCAAGATTACATTTTTTTCCATTAGAAGAAATGGAAAAAAGATTATTTTTTTTTTTCCTCTTTCCATTTTTGGCAAACAGTAGAAATGGAAAAGAGATCAAGCTGTTTCCGCTGCTGGTCTAAATGCAGACTCATAGCAAGCCCAGCTCGAGAAATTAAGTTTCTGCCCACCTGAGAGACAGTGGCTGGGCCTTCCAGGACACAAAATCCGTGTCACAGAAGAGGGAACTTGCAGCCAGTCAGGACAGTCTCTGCTTCCTCGGTGTTTGAGATGCCCATCCAGTACATGCGGGAAAGGTGCCTGAATGCTTGGTTTCCCACTGCCAGACACACCTCCCACAAAACTTCTGGCGAGAGAACAGAGCTCCCAGGGAGCCCCCAGTCTCCTTGTCCCTGTGCTCTCTGAGCTCTGAACCCCTCCCCACGCCCGCTTATCCACATACATGGAGAAAACGTGCACACAAGTTTGTCACTGGCTAGCACAGGTCTGTGTGCTGTACAAACAGGGATCAGACACCTAGGACCCCGAGGAGTTCGCCTGGAAAGGCCACAGCCCCCGCCACCTACCACCCTCAGGAGACCTTGTTAGACCTGGCCTTAGTGTAACATGAGAGGAGAGGTAGGAAACACAGTCTGTCTTCGTGAGTGTAATGAAACAAAGATTATTTTAACAGAGGAAAGAGAGCATCCCTCTTAAATATTTATTATTCAAACTCTGCTCGACACCATTAGGAGGAAGGAGAGAGAGGAGGATGGGGGAGAGGAGAGAGAGAGAGAGTATTCTGTCAGTCACAACAACAGAGATGGAAACCATACTCTTCCTAAAACAAACTTCCCTCTTGGCAATGATGTGGCCCACTTTCTAACACCAGCAGGTCCCGCCCTAACCTCAGGAAGATTCTTTCCAGTGCGCCTCCCCTAACCCCATCCTGGCTTGCTCAAAGCTTCTGCTCAAAGCTTCACTGGGCATACACAAACTCTGACCACATATTTTTCATGGGGTATCCATCCAATCCCACAAATGCCTATCAGCTGCAAACCTCTCAGGGGTAAGAGTTTACCACGTGTGAGGCAACCGTCACACCTCAGCCTCAGAGATGGCGGATTTAATTCAATGATTAGTTACTGCTATGTCCCTCGAGTGTAAGGGACAGAGAGAGCAGTGCAGAGTCTGATTTGTGGACCACTCTGCCTCATACATCTCTGAGTCACCTGTGGGAAGGGGGATCCCTTCTCCGTGTCTGTGTCTCAGCCAACCCTGACCCCTCTCTACACCTGAGCCAATCCTGCTCCCATCCTCAGCTGAACTAGCCCCAGGGAGCTCCCAGGCCCAAGGAAACTAGAACATCCTCCTCTGCCAGGATCCTATCCACCCTCAAGGTCCGCCCTCGTGGGACTTCAGCTTCAAACAGCATCCACTCCCCAGACTCAAGCATAGGGCCGGGCTCAGGTGGGGGGGGAGCTGATTCTCCCTCTCCCTCCTCCTCTCTCCCCTGCCCTTTCCTCAGGCTAGGGAGTCTTCTTAAATGCTGTTCCCACACTTGACTCTGAGGGAAATTGAGATAGAAGGAATGGCGAGCAGGGGGAGGGATGAGCTCTCTTCTTACAGGCCATCTTGACCTGTCTTTTGGACCAAAGGGGTTTCCTCCCCTCTCCCGCTAGCCCTGACTCTAGGGATCTCCGGACTCGGGACACACTGGGTCTGAGCATCACCAAGCAGGCACACTTGTTCCCCTTCACACACACCTACTTCCTGGGATGGGGACAGGGTGGGGGACGGAGAGGGGACTCGCACCACCTAATGCCAGCATGAGCCCTGTGGAGGGACAAGGTGTAGGGTGGGTCTCCAGGGTACTACTGACCTGAGGAGAGCGCTTTGTCTTTTAGTAAATGCCCCAGACTGTTGTGTCTTTGAGATTTTGTTCCTGGTTTTGTTTTTGTTTTTTTTTTTGTTTTGTTTTTTTGTTTTTTTAAGTATAGCTTTTTTTCTTGCCTCCCTTGTAGCCAGGCTGCGACCTGTCACTTTTTCCCGCTGCCAGTGGACCTTCCTGAAGCAGTCCCTCGGGCCCTTCTAATCTGCTGCCTTCAGTCTGCGGTAGGCTGGGAAATCAGACAACCGATTATGTAGCATCAGAAGTGGCGGGCTCTTACACTGTAGCGCGCACCACGCCCCGTACCTCTAGTTCACAGGCTCTACCTTTATCCTGCAATAATTCTGCCCAGTGGGGAGTTACGATCCCTGCTCTTCAGAGGACAGAACCGGGACCCGAAGTACAAAGCGACAGAGACGGGATGTTGTTCCCTCTGACCCCAAAACTCCCTTTATCCCTCTTGGCTGAGGCGGGGTGGGGAGCGAGGGGAGACGTGTTTTCCGCTGTCTTCCTTTTCTCATCCAAATGCTCAATCCTGCTTCCTTATTGCTTCAGCTACATCCAGGGCCACTAAGGCTCAGAGAAGGAGGTGCCTGGCCAGTAGTGAGATCAGCATTTCAATCAGGGACTTGTCCCAAGTGTCCTTCTGGAAGCTTGCTTTCCATAATCACCCTGAGATTCGACTACACCCAGAGTGTTTGACTCAGTAATGTATCTCCTTTTCTTCATCTTCTCTCCCCTCATCCTCCTCCCCCCAACCCCTTCTGTCTTGTCTGGCTGGCCTCAAACTCCCTATGCAGTTAAGGATGACCTTGAATGCATACTCTCTGGACTCTGCCTCCCACGTGCTGGGATTACCACAATACGTCACTAGACCCAGTTTATGCAACAGTTAGTTTATTCTACCTCAGGCTCCTGCTCTCACCCAGGGTGTGTGCTCGGACGGGCACCGTGCTCAACCTGTCCCTAAATGTGCCCTTTGAGTTAGAAGGTGAATATTTGGTCCAGGTACTCTCTTCTCTCTCTCTCTCCTCTCTCCTCTCCCCCCCACCAAAACTTCTCCATCGCGGACTAAGATACAACACTGGTGTATAATTCTGATACACACCAACACAAACTACAATTTGTACCCATCAGACTAGACAGAGAGTCGCAGTGCCTAGGTCCTATCTCTGAATTGAACCCCTGCCCCCACCTCCCGCTTGGCTCTACCCAGCCGAGCCTCACACTTCCTGTTCTGATCCTCTGGACTCCAACTCCCAAAGGGCCGGGATTATAACAAAGTAAATTATCTTAATCTGTGATGGATACATTGTAAATGGCCGAGTAAAGTCTACAAACTGACGTTTTAGAGATAACAGCCCGTGATTTGTCTACGACAGGTGTTTTATCAGGGGAACGCAAGTTTATTATCATCTGTAGGAAAAAGATGTTGGGGTTCATTTTGACCTTACACCAACCCCGTACCACCCACCAGGGTTTCATCACTGTGTGTGTGTGTGTGGGGGGGTAATCCATAAAGCCGGTGCCCTACCCCAACAGAGGCCAGAGTTGTCTATTAGGACAACTGGTGCAGAGACCGAAGAAGCTGTGGCCCTTTAGTTACCCCAACTTCCAGACGGGTGACCCCTTCAACGACAACCAGGCCCAATGTTTATGAGTTATCCTTGCCAAGACACGGGGAACAGGAACGATATGGCTGTCACCAGAGGTGGCCTTCTGGTCACTGGAGTAGGGGTCAGATGGTGGAGGCCCCTGGGTAGGGCTGCCCCTCGATTTGTACGGCATGGGTTATGTTAGTCACCAATGCCAAAACGACCCCGTGTAAATGTGACAGGGCTTCAGGTTTCTGAGAAGCATCCAGACTGGCCATGGGCTCTCATTTCCACCAAAGGGAAGGACTGTAGATCACCCCTTCAGGGGAATCCTTTGTGTGGACTCCTATCATGCCCAGGGTTGTGCTTCACAGCTGCCCTGTTCACAGTCCCCAGACACAACGGACTCCTACGCTCTTTTAAAAAATATCTCATTAACATTTGGATTATGATATTTGAAATGTTAGCTTATGGCCTAGCCATGTTGTTATAAAATGCGTAGATGAATGTTAAAAGATATTCTGCCTGTGAGATAATATCATCGCACAGCCACTTCCACCAAGTTCTACTGAAGGTCCCAAAGCTAGTGGCAAGGCCCCGTCTTACAGCTCTCAGAATCTCCTGTGGCAAGGCATGTAGAAGAATTCGAGGAAACCGTTCCCTACAGTGAGAAAGCCCTTCCCTCCCAAAGCCTCCTTCAGTGCGGAAACCAGCAAAGGGCTTCAGACACTTCCCCACCCCGGAGCTGCCGGCCAATGACCATGGCAGTTTCCCCGTTGGTTCCTCATGGTGACTTCCCAGTATCGGAAATACTAGGTGCTCATGCTGTCCTCTTTTACAACGTTAAGAATACCAAGTACTCGGAGACAAACACGGCAGACGCAGCACTCAGAGGATCTCGGAGTAGGAAGCCTTCGTTCGGCACCGATTCAGATCAGTCTGGAGACATTAAGAAACCCACCCGAAGTTGGCCGTAGTTGCCAGAATCTGAATGCAGTGTGGGACTCCTGCTGCCTTCTTTATCGGGCCCTTGAAAGGAACACAAGTCAAAACCACTACTATGAGCTACAGGAAGGGATGCTGAGGAAGGCTAGGCGAGGGTGGGGGTGGGGGCGAGGGTGGCGGGGGGAGACAAACTTTCTGACTGAATGAACTCCATCCTCTGGACTCTGTGAAATCTTAATTTCCTCTTCGGAAATTTAGGTCAATGAATGTGTATGCTCCTGTCGCAAAGTGCTTGTCTTTTTCTCTAACTTGTAAGCCCTGCCTTCCCCTTTTGAACACATGTTTATTTCGCAATGTAATCCCCGGGGATTGGTGCCCATGGGAGGAATAACTTGGGCTCTAGAAGCTATTTCTGAGCAGCCTTCAAAGTGTCAAGAAGTTTATAAAAGTCTCTTTTATACCAAACGAGAGGTAGAATGTCTTAACACAAGTCATTGGAGAGATTTATTTTGCCTGTTCTGACAGGTCTGTGGCACACATCTGTTAACGAGCCTCAGCCTTCTCTAGCACTTGAAGCAGAGCTCAGCCTGTTAACCCTTAGCTATCACAATGTTAATTTGAACCTTCGGAATCTCAGCAGAGAAGGGGAGAAAAGGCTTTATAAATCCATGCTGCCAAAATCATAGGTGTAAGAAGCCGCGGCAGAGAAGCCAGAGCCTGTGTCTTGGGTGTGTGCTGTCCTTTTCCCAAATGCCTCTCTCTCCTAATGTCTGCTCTTGAATCTGTGTTAAAGCCTTCCCCCAGTAACTCCAACACTGCTAAAGCTAAAATATATAAACAGTAAAAAAGGTAATACAGCCTGCCCTCTATCGGTGATAACCCGGAGCCTTGTGCGAGGTCTCCGGGTGGAGAAGGTTGTGGGACACAGGTCTCAAGGGCCACGCTGTTTTCTAACCCCTAACTCTCTGAGAACTGCCAGGGCACAGAGTTTGGCTCAGGGACTTCCCTCGGCTTCCTGTTCTCTCTGGGGACAAAGGGGCATCCTGAGCTGGTGAAGCAATGTGACCCTTGCAAGGGGCTTTGACAGACGCTCATCTCTCCTGGCCAGGGTCTGACCTTGGTCTCTGTCTGCACCCCCTCGTTCCACAGCAGAGGCCCCCTCCCCCTCCTCTCTGGCTCACTCTATTGGCTCTCTTCACTGCCTAGCAATGGCATTATCAGTGACTCCATCTCAGTCCCTGGATGTGAAGGGCCTAACTGACCGACATCCGTTCATCGCTCTCCGTTCTTTTTCCCTCTCTAGAAAGAAGAAACGATGAAGAAAATGTTCTTGGAATCCGTTTCTGGCAGAGTCTTCAGAGCTTTGCTTAAAATTGCTAGTGAAATGCTTGACATTTTTCCTTTCCTTTATAAACATTTCGGGCAAATCATTCAGAATCCTAATGGAAAGTAATTTCCCATTAATGCAGGCTGTAAAATGCTGTTTTCTTTTGAAACTGTGCCTGAGAAACAAACAGTACAGGGCCCTTTTACACTCAAAAATTCCACCGACAAATCAGCAGCGCTCAGATGAATCTGTGACGAGGGACCCCCGAGACTAGCACCGAGGGAAAGTTCAAGGAAGTGGCCACAGTGGCTCCAGGGCGACTCCGCAGCCACAGAGAGTAGTTTCTGGATAGAGCCCTGCTAAGTCCAGCGAGGCGTCACCTTTCTGATAATCTCCTAGGGACTGAGCTACGCGCCAAGGGGAAGGGACAGAAGCTTGGACACACGCAGCCTGAGTGCAGAGGCCACGGGCTCCCTCGTCCTGTCCTGGTTCCCCTCCTCCAACCAGATGCACACAGCAGATGTCCTTGGCCACCACACACTGGCCACACACACCCGTGAGCATGAAATAAATCACTCCCAGTGCCCTTAAACATTCTGTTACATTTGCCAGGATTTCCTCCCTGTCTGTCTCTCTGTGTGTGTGTGTGTGTGTGTGTGTGTGTGTGTGTGTGTGTATACACACGCATGTGCCTGTATGTGGAGGCAAGAGATCAATGTTAAGAGTCTTCTGTTGCTCTCCACCTTATTTTTGAGGCAGGGTCTCTCGCTGAGCCTGGCTGGCTGTGCTACTCCGGCCTCTGCTTTCCCAACCCTGGGCTCGCAGGTACACGCCGCGCAGCACCTGTGCTTCCAGTGTGGGTGCTGAGGCTCTGAACTCGGGTCCCTGTCACAACGTGGTGAGGCAAGCTCTTCACCAGCCGAGCCACCTCTCCACCCGCAGGTAAAACAGGACAGCACAAGGGAAGGAAGGCTTCAACCGCAGCCACTCGCTGGCCACGTGACCTGCGAGACGATCCCATCTGACCACCCCGAGAGCACACTTACTATCTGTAAAGCGGGGGTGCGTCAGCCGCATCTAGCGGACTCTGACCTAATGGGGTGCTGCCGTATGCCGCTGCTGTCGTTACTCCTCACTGTGGCTTTAGTCTCCTGATCACAATCCGCGACATCCACGTGAGGAAGGAAGGAGAACCGGGCACAAAGCAACGGGTGCTGCGGGTGCTACGGTGCTGCAGGGATTGGTCTTCTCCCCTCAACTTCGTGAAAGAGAAAGGAGGGTAGAAAGAGAGCGCCACTGCTTTCGCAGCGGCCTTGATGGAGAGGGAAAGGCAGAAGTCTTCGCAGCCTCTGTAGGCTGCCCTGAGCATGGAGAGGACTCGCTGACAGCCAGAACAGCGTCTCGGCTCACGGTCTGCAAACTCAGTCTCTCCAGCCACGTCCTTCTGGGCAAGGACCAACACACTAAGGACGTCCGAGCCAGCCAATGATCCACCAACCAACACCCACCCCGGCTCACGGGGATTCCCATCAACCCAAGCTGCACGCAATCCCAAGAACAAGCTCCAGGTGCCAGAACCACTGCACCCAACCAAATTATAGCCACCTGCACCAAGCACTCCAAATCCACCTCGTAATCATCTCCCACAGCTGGGGTGGGAACGCAAACCTAGTGCAAATGCCATTTTGCGTTTTTAAAGAAACCAAAATAACAAAAACTTCTTGCAAGCGTCCCGCTACACGCTGATGCCGAGGGCCCTGTGCCTTTCCTTGACGTTTGATTCAAATGCTTTATTTCTCACAGAACTCAGTACTCTCCAGTCTGAGGGACTGAAACAAGAGAGAGCCGGTCCCGCCTGGCAGCCATGAGCGATGGTGTGTGCGTGAGCTCGATCTAGTCTATGGAGCCCTGTCTGGGGACAAGCCCCTTGCTCTGCTGCTGGCCGGGAGGGAGGAGAGAGCAGCAGAGCGAGCCTTGGTGACCAGGCTCTGCTCCACCCAAAGATAATACACTGGAGGTGGAGGCTCAGATTGTACTCATTTTCAAAATTCTTAATTTATGTCCACCATCTTTCTAAATAGAAAGCTTGAAATGGCTTCCAGAAAAAACGAATTCAAAGTAAAGATTCATTTCACGCCAGAAATAGGCAAATCATAAAAGGCACAGAAAACTGCACATTTTATCCGAACAACCGAAGTTCTGCGACAGGGAGGGAGGCACTCCGGAAAAGACACCGGGGCAACAGATGGAGGACTGGCCCGGCAAAGCAGGGTGCGGGTGTCCCCAGCAGTCAGCTCGGGGGGACGGAGAGCTTCCTGGCGGCCAGAGACAGTGGTGCCGTTTAACATGGTACATGGTTTCCTTAAAGTGGTCATGTCAATTTTTCAAAGTCACTGAGTTTCCTATGCGGAGATACATTTGCATTTACTCAAATAGGTGCTGCTGAAATGCAATTTTAAAGGCGTCTCTAAACCAGATATATTGCCTACAAGCACTTAGCCCTCCCTGCACGCAGCGGAGTACAGTCATGCAGCCACTGCTATCCGCTTAACTCCGTCTCTCTTCCTGTTGGACCCACACTTCAGGATGTGTAAGTAGGTGCAGTATAGCTCCTTACTCAGCCTTCCGAAGCTTGCTTACCATCGTCCCACCAGGGACGGCGTGTCTACAGATAAATAGCTAACAGGTTGTTCCCATTCGCAGCTTCTTAGAGATGACTTAGCAGGTATAACACTATTTCTTTAGGGTCCGTTTCCAGGAGCAGAGCCCCTGAAGTGCCCAGACACTTGACGGAGTTAACCGCGCCTGTTTCCCAGTGAGTCCTTGTCAGGGGCTGGCAGGCGGCTGTGGGCTGGAAGCCGAATACTCTAAGACCGGGGGCCGGTTACACTCACTCACTCATCTACGGGCGTGTCTGGATGATGTAAAATTAGTCGAGTAGCTGTTACAGAGACCACACGGCCCTGTAGAGACCATACGTCTAACATGTTTACTGTCTGGCCCCCTACCAAAATGTCTGCCCACGCCTCAGGGATTCTAATGTAAGACTGCACCGGGCTTGCGAGGTTGTTAACAGAAATGGGGTCTGCAGCCCCTCACAGAAGGCAATGCGTAGCAGAGCAGGCATTTCCTCCCCGTGACTTTCTAATACACACGCGAGGCCTGCACAGTGTCCACCCAACTCTCCGCCCCTCCCGTATCGATAGCATTATGGGTACCATCCGGATCCCCAGTCCACCTCTCCCTGCCCTTGCTGCTGGCTGTGTCATGTGACTAAGCCCCTGCCAGTGGTGGTGGGAGTCACTCACGCTCGTTTCCTTAAGGGGGAACTCTATGCCTAGACTGCGCCCTTTGTTTCTTGAGTCTCGTGGGAGCGGTGACTCCTATTACCCCCGGGTAGAAACTGTTACCGGAAGCCTGGTACTGCCACGCTAAAACCCACAACCAGGGACTCAGAGGGCGGCAAGGGAGAGAACGAGTGTGTGATTGGGCCGAGAGCCGGTGCTGCCTGGGAGGTCACCGCGCGCCATTCGGTCCAAGTTTTACCTGCGGCAACCCTGAGAGACCGCCACACACCGGGAACTCTAAAGAGGAAGATGGACAAAACTGGGATGCCTGCATGTTAGTCACTCCCCGCAGAAGCTGTGAGTTAGTACAAGAAGGCTGAGAACCACCCAGCCTGTGAGAGGGAGCTCTCCGCTTCCCGAGAACCCCCAAGAACCTCCCAGGAGCCCCAAGGAACAGGAGGTAAGGAGGCTGCCGTTGCAGTCACCCTCAAGACCGCACCCAACCACGGGACCCCGCTGTGTCAGTGGCTTATGGCCTGTCCTCCACTCAAGTCTGTTGCTTCAAGTGGCCTCAGGGCAAACTCTACAGAGCGAGGGGAGCACACCGAGCCGTCTGAAGCGCTGTGTCTAAGTGGGGACCCTGGTTCTGGGCATCCATAATCGCTGAGGACGCGCAGGGCAGAAGTTCACTGGGGCTTTGAGGGGGAATCAAACAGCGACTGACGTGCACACCTAACCTGGAGATACCTGCACTTAGTAAACTTCAGAGCTTGCAAGACCAACTGCAAATGTGACGTTTCTGAGGAGCAGTCTTGGGGGCCGCCAGGATGAAGGACAGGAGAGGACTCTACCCCCCTAACACACACGTGCATATGCACATGCACACATACATACACATACACACATGCAAACACGTACACGCACACACGTGCACACACACGTGTGCACACTCACATGCACACACATGCACACACACACACACACACACACACACCACACCGTCTCTCATGTACCCCAGAGAACTGAACCAGAGTCAAATCAAAGCAGGTCCCCCACCAACAGAGCGAGGCCCCTGCAATGTGTTAAGCAAGAGCCCGTCAGTGTCGGGGAGCTGCACCTGCTGCGAATTTCTATTTGCTGTGCTTTTGATCCTGTTGTCAATACTGACCTGCACCTGGGCCCCAAATTCATATACTGTGACCTAATTCCCCGTGAGTCAAGGGGCCTTCCCAGCATGAGTTCATAAGGATGCCCCCCCCATTAATGAAGCTAGTGTCCTTATTTTAAAAAAAAGAGCTTGTTTGCCACTTCCACGTGACACACGGCCACATGCCAGTCACCAAGTGTGCCGGCATTCGGCCTTAGGCTGTCAATCACCAGAGCATCTTCTCGTTCCTAACTTACCCTGCTGTGGAAGTTTATTTTTAGTTCTGTTTAAAATAACCGTTTTTGTACTGAGTATGGCAGTGGCCATGACGGTGGTTCCCTCTGCTGAGGTCTGGAAGGGTCTGCACCGACGACTGTGCCTCCTTGGCATCCTTGGTGAGCTGCCACAGCCGCAAACTACCACACTTCCCACCCTCGGGTGCTCTGCTGCATCGCGTGAACAAGCTCAGGCACCAGTGTGAGGCAGCTGGACTCTGCATCCTAAGCTGCTCTGTCCTCATGGGCCGATGCCCAGATGTGCCTGTCGCTGCTCTCTGCTTTCTCCCCCTCTTCCTCCTGGCTCCATCAGCCAAGGCCTATGAGTGTGTCCGTGGATGGGAACACACACACCCCACACTATTCTCTGTGTGTCCGTGGATGGGAACCCCCCCACACTATTCTCTGTGTGTCCGTGGATGGGAACCCCCCACACACTATTCTCTGTGAGTGTGTCCATGGATGGGAACCCCCCCCACACTATTCTCTGTGTGTCCGTGGATGGGAACCCCCCCACACTATTCTCTGTGTGTCCATGGATGGGAACACACACACCCCACACTATTCTCTGTGTGTCCGTGGATGGGAACCCCCCCCACACTATTCTCTGTGTGTCCGTGGATGGGAACACACACCCCCACTATTCTGAGTGCGTCCGTGGATGGGAACCCCCCCCACACACTATTCTCTGTGTGTCCGTGGATGGGAACCCCCCCCACACACTATTCTGAGTGCGTCCATGGATGGGAACCCCCCACACACACTATTCTCTGTGTGTCCGTGGATGGGAACCTCCCCCACACTATTCTCTGTGTGTCCGTGGATGGGAACACCCCCACACTATTCTCTGTGTGTCCATGGATGGGAACCTCCCCACACTATTCTCTGTGTGTCCATGGATGGGAACACCCCCACACTATTCTCTGTGTGTCCGTGGATGGGAACCCCCCCCCACACTATTCTCTGTGTGTCCATGGATGGGAACCCCCCCCACACTATTCTCTGTGTGTCCGTGGATGGGAACCCCCCACACACTATTCTCTGTGAGTGTGTCCATGTATGGGAACCCCCCCACACTATTCTCTGTGAGTGTGTCCATGGATGGGAACCCCCCACACACTATTCTCTGTGTGTCCGTGGATGGGAACACCCCCACACTATTCTCTGTGAGTGTGTCCATGTATGGGAACCCCCCCACACTATTCTCTGTGTGTCCGTGGATGGGAACCCCCCCCACACTATTCTCTGTGTGTCCGTGGATGGGAACCCCCCCCACACTATTCTCTGTGTGTCCGTGGATGGGAACACCCCCACACTATTCTCTGTGAGTGTGTCCATGTATGGGAACCCCCCCACACTATTCTCTGTGTGTCCATGTATGGGAACCCCCCACACACTATTCTCTGTGTGTCCGTGGATGGGAACACCCCCACACTATTCTCTGTGTGTCCATGGATGGGAACCCCCCCACACTATTCTCTGTGTGTCCATGGATGGGAACACCCCCACACTATTCTCTGTGAGTGTGTCCATGTATGGGAACCCCCCCCACACTATTCTCTGTGTGTCCGTGGATGGGAACCCCCCCCACACTATTCTCTGTGTGTCCGTGGATGGGAACACACACACCCCCACTATTCTCTGTGTGTCCGTGGATGGGAACCCCCCCACACTATTCTCTGTGTGTCCATGGATGGGAACCCCCCCCCACACTATTCTCTGTGTGTCCATGGATGGGAACACACCCCACACTATTCTCTGTGAGTGTGTCCGTGGATGGGAACACACACACACCCACTATTCTGAGTGCATCCATGGATGGGAACCCCCCCCCACACTATTCTCTGTGTGTCCGTGGATGGGAACCTCCCCCACACTATTCTCTGTGTGTCCATGGATGGGAACCCCCCCACACACACTATTCTCTGTGTGTCCGTGGATGGGAACCCCCCCACACTATTCTCTGTGTGTCCATGGATGGGAACCCCCCCACACACACTATTCTCTGTGTGTCCGTGGATGGGAACCCCCCCACACTATTCTCTGTGTGTCCATGGATGGGAACCCCCCCACACACACTATTCTCTGTGTGTCCGTGGATGGGAACCCCCCCACACTATTCTCTGTGTGTCCATGGATGGGAACCCCCCCCACACTATTCTCTGTGTGTCCATGGATGGGAACACCCCCACACTATTCTCTGTGAGTGTGTCTGTGGATGGGAACACACACACACCCACTATTCTGAGTGCATCCATGGATGGGAACCCCCCCCACACACTATTCTCTGTGTGTCCGTGGATGGGAACCTCCCCCACACTATTCTCTGTGTGTCCATGGATGGGAACCCCCCCACACACACTATTCTCTGTGTGTCCGTGGATGGGAACCCCCCCACACTATTCTCTGTGTGTCCATGGATGGGAACCCCCCCACACTATTCTCTGTGTGTCCATGGATGGGAACACCCCCACACTATTCTCTGTGAGTGTGTCTGTGGATGGGAACACACACACACCCACTATTCTGAGTGCATCCATGGATGGGAACCCCCCCCACACACACTATTCTCTGTGTGTCCGTGGATGGGAACCTCCCCCACACTATTCTCTGTGTGTCCATGGATGGGAACCCCCCCACACTATTCTCTGTGAGTGTGTCTGTGGATGGGAACACACACACACCCACTATTCTGAGTGCATCCATGGATGGGAACCCCCCCCACACCATTCTCTGTGTGTCCGTGGATGGGAACCTCCCCCACACTATTCTCTGTGTGTCCATGGATGGGAACCCCCCCACACTATTCTCTGTGTGTCCGTGGATGGGAACCCCCCACACACTATTCTCTGTGTGTCCATGCATGGGAACACCCCCCCCACTATTCTCTGTGAGTGCGTCTGTGGATGGGAACACCCCCACACTATTCTCTGTGAGTGTGTCTGTGGATGGGAACCACACACCCCACTATTCTCTGTGAGTGCGTCTGTGGATGGGAACACACACACACCCACTATCCTCCCATTCTCTGTGCAGCTGCCTGCTCTGGTCGTTTTTTTGTGGGTTTGTTGCTGTTTATTTTGTGTTTCCCCGGTAGGAAAGTCTTGAGGGACCTGGTCTGAGAATGCCCGTAATGGCTCTTAATGAGGCAAATGCCATTTAAATCACAAAATGAAGCGCTGGATCACCGTGTAAATTGAAAACCAGCACAAGGCGCTATAAACAACTACTTCAGGCTGAGCCCCTAAGATAAATACGATGGGAGCGAAACAGTTTGGCCAAGCTAGGCGCCTTTGCTGAAGAAGGCTTAACTGAAGCTTCTGCGTTAAACTTGGATATTGAAACTATTTCAGGACGAGGCTCGGTATGTAAAGTGCTCGCCTGGCTGTACAACATGAGGCTGAGTTCAGATCTAAAAAACAAAGCCACTGGGTGTGGTAACATATGCCTGTGACCCCAGCAGGGAGGGGCGGAGACAGGTTTGGCTCCTAGCACCCAGGGGGATCTGATGCCCTCTTCTGGCCTCCATGAGCACTTGCACGCAGGTGCACACACCTCCACGCAGACAAGCACCCATATGCAAGGGCCCAGGGACTTGGCTCAGTTGCTAGCGTGCTCCTCTAAAGAAGCCCTGGGTTCGTTCCCAGTACCACATAAGCCTGGCCATGGTGGCACATGTCTGTACTGCTGGCCAGAGTCAGGGGGAGGTCTGCGTCCTCTGTCACCAGCGTTGACGATGGAGCAAAGTGCCACAAGCCGCCAAGGACACGCATGTGGCCTCCAGAGAGTGGAGAAGGCAAGACATGGGTCCTCTCCTGGAGCTTCCCCAGGGCACAGCGGCATCTGGACATTGGGACTATGGGTCCCCAGGTCGGTGGGACGGGTAACACATAGCTTTGTGTCACAAGGTGCGCGGTGGTTTGCTGAGAACCCAG
The DNA here is from genome assembly GCA_026225945.1 of Cricetomys ansorgei. Taxonomy (NCBI): domain Eukaryota; kingdom Metazoa; phylum Chordata; class Mammalia; order Rodentia; family Nesomyidae; genus Cricetomys; species Cricetomys ansorgei. The sequence continues at coordinate 1,511,207 of JAMJFZ010003035.1, forward strand.
CAGGAGAGTGACGCGATCGGAGAGAAGTCTGAGCAGCCGTGCTTCATAAGGGGACAGACCCAGACCCTCAGGGCGCGGCCGCCGAGAGATGGAAGAGGGAGAGCCCAAAGCCACCCAGGGCATCACAGGCCTGTCGTCCCAGCACTTGGGAGGAGGAGGTGGGGGATCAAGAGTTCAGTAATTCTGAGGTCAGTCTGGTGTGAGACTCTGTCTCAACGTGCCAGTGATAGTGATGACGACAAGAAACAGCAGTAATAACAGACGTTTAAGAGGGAATATAAGGAAAGTGTTTAAGGTAATGATGGTACCCCCGCATTTATAAGCGATTAGCAATTGGGTTAATTGAGTAATTAAGAGTAAATAGGTTAAAAGGGTCAGTGAGAATGCAGGACGGAGACAGGAACCGGACCGCCTTCTCGGCATCCGGATGCAACAAGACACGCCCACACCGCCACGCCCACCGCCGCCACGCCCACCGCCGCCACGCCCACCGCCGCCACTCAACGCAAACCAATCGGGAAAGACAAAGCCAGAAACAGACACAGGTGACGAGGTCTGGCTTGACGCTTACACAACAGCCAGCAAGAGTGACACACGGACTGTCTGGGGGCGCGCAAGGGTGTTCACCGGGATGGCCTGTTAGGACAAGTCTCAAACATCGCTAAGCGGTAAGATCCGTACGCCGCGGACTGGGTGGGGGAGAATGTGAAAGGTGAACTCGCGTCCTGTGTGTGTCACGTGGGAGGGTCACGCCCATGTGGGTGCATGCACGTGTGCTCCCTGGGGACAGGCTTGTGGGTCGCACAGAGGTCAGCCTTCGGTGGAGTCATTCACCTTGCGGCTTTGGTGGTGGTTGTTGGGGGGGGTGTTTTGGGGGTTTTTTTGACAGGAGACCCAGAGATCTGTCACCCACCATGACAGCACCCCGACTACAGAACTCCCTAAAACCCGCGCCAGCATGAACCCCTTCTCCTCTCGGTGTTTTTGTACTAACTGTGAAACGTCGTTGATCTAAACGCGGAGTAAAACGGTTTGCGGTCAAGATCAGGAGGCTCAGTGGGATCAAGCCATCGCCCCCCACAACCGTCTGTAGGTTCCACGCAAACAAAATGGAAGTCCGAGTGTGCTCGGAATGCCGCGATTCACCTGGAAATGCGAAGGAACTAGAGAAGCCAAGGAAGACGCAAAGCCGGAAGAGAGGAACCGTGTGGCCTGGCTGCAGACACAGAACCGCAGGGCCGGGACACAGAAGCTGTGGGAGGGCAGCGGTGCGGCCACGGCGGGTGCGTGGGTGTGTGTGCGTGGGTGTGTGCGCGCGTGCGTGTTCTCCTGTGTGCGCGCGTGCATGTGTGAGCGTGTGTGTGTGTGCGTGCACGTGTGCGTGTTCTGTGTGCGTGCATGTGTGAGCGTATGTGTGTGCGTGTGTGTGCACGTGTGCGTGTTCTCCTGTGTGCGTGTGTGTGTACGTATGTGTGCATGCGTGTTCTCCTGTGTGCGTGCGTGTGCGTGTGTGTGCATGCGTGTTCTCCTGTGTGCGTGCGTGTGCGTGTGTGTGCGTGCGTTCTCCTGTGTGCGTGCGTGTGTGAGCGTGTGCGTGTGTGTGCACGTGTGCGTGTTCTCCTGTGTGCGTGCGTGTGCGTGTGTGTGCGTGCGTGTTCTGTGTGCGTGCGTGTGTGAGCGTGTGCGTGTGTGTGCACGTGTGCGTGTTCTCCTGTGTGCGCGCGTGCATGTGTGTACATGTGTGTGCGTGTGTGCGTGCGTCAGCGTGTGTGTGAGTGTGTACGTATGTTCGCGTGCGTGTGTTCTCCTGTGTGCGTGCATGTGTGAGTGTGTACGTGTGTGTGCGTGCATGTGTGAGCATGTGTACATGTGTTCTGTGTGCGTGTGTGCCTGCGTGTGTGCGTGCGTGTGTGCGTGCACGCGTGTGTGAGCGTGAGTGTGCGTGTGCACGCGTGTGTGAGCGTGAGTGTGCGTGTGCACGCGTGTTCTCCTGGGTGTGTTCATGCGTGCGCATGTGCATGTGTTCTCCTGTGTGCGTGTATGAGCATGAGTGTGAGCGTGCGCACGTGTTCTCCTGGGTGTGAGCACATCTGCTGTATGCAATTCGAGTCAGAGTTGACTTCCTAGATCTCCCTCCACCTTGTATGTTGCGAGTCTCTCCTGTGATCCCAGATCTCACCGATTCAGCTACAGCCTACCCAGCCGGCCGCTCTGAAGGTCCTGCCTGTCTCCCAAAGCCTGGGACTGTGGGTGCGCCCACCGTGCCCACCTGGCACTGCAGGTCTCCAGCTCTGGGAACGCTGGTTTTCTGTTCATAACACTACGAATCATTGTTATGAGCATAAGCAGATGCCTATCCTGAGACTGCACAGCTGTTTGGGGCTTTTTGTTTTGTCTTGTTTTTAATGCTATGCAGGAGCTGGAGAGATGGTTCAGCGGTTAAGAGCACTGCCTGCTCTTACAGAAGACCCAGGTTCGATTCCCAGCATTTACATAGCTCACAACTACAACTCCATTCCGGAGCATCTGGCTCCCTCTTCTGGCCTCTTCGGGCACTGCATGCATATGGAAGCACATGCAGGCAAAACACTTGTACACATAAAATAAAAACAAATTTTCAAAAATTGTTGTGCAGAAGAGCGCCAGACAGGAACTGCAAAGAAACAAACACAGAAGTGAGAGGGAGAAGCCTGTTGTGATTGTTAACGCAGCCCAACCTAGTGTGTGGCACAGGTGGGCCTAGAGATGGAAGAGTTTAAAGAAGTCTGTGGAAATGGAATAAAGGAAATAATGTGTGTGTGAGAGAGAGAGAGATGGAGAGTCAGAGGGAGAGACAGAGACAGACAGTAGCCACACACACCTGCTTTTCTGATATCCAAAGGCTTCCAGCTGCAACCCTTCAAGGGAGGCTGTAACTTCGATGGGAAACAGGCGGTGGCAGGCAGAGTAACAGCAGGAAACGCAGGAGAGGGGGCATTTAAGACTCCTCATGGGAGTCATGTTCACAGCATGAATATTCGTTTTAAATGGTGCCTGTAAGTGAGCGGGCCGGGCTAAGCGTGTGTGGGAGACGGAAGGGATCATATCAGGAAAGCGTGCGCGGCTCAAAATAGAACAGGAACGACGCCGACTTCTCATTTGGAACAAGGAGCTAACCGTCAGTCAAGTGGCAAGCACAACAGGAAAGGGTTTCTTCTGAGAGCAGGAGATGAGTCTGGGGTGGAAAGGGAGCTGCCATTTGTCATGGCTCGGACCCTGGAGCACCATCTTCTTTTTAAGTTATATACAGATTACGCTGGTAGCTTTGATTTTTCAAGAAAAGAAAAAAACCTGTGGCAGTGTTGGGGAAGATTCAGACCTCAGCTTCTCCGGCTGCGTGCATTCCAAAAGAACACCTGGGGATCCAGGCGCACAGTAAATGAACAGCAACCGGAGTCTCACACCCGCGCAGACACAAACACCGCGTGGATCATGGACTGCAGGAGGAGGATGGGGGGATACCTTCAGCACCCAGGGCAGAGAACGCTCAGCACTCCACACCAAACACACGGCGTCTAAGAGGAAAAGCTGAAACTCAGGACTCCAAGATTAAGAACTCTGCGAAGATCTCATTAAAAGAATAAAAAGAGGTTTTTTTTTTTAAAAAAAAGAGAATACACTGAAAACCATGCAAATATCTTCTCAAAGGGCTTCTATTCAGACTATCTGAAGAACTGACCAAGCTCAGCAGTAAAAACCAAAACAACTCAATTGTAAAATGGGAGAGGGCGAGAAGAGGTATTTCATGCAGAAGAACCTGCACGGCACACGGGGTGCATGAAGAGATTCTCTGCGTCGTTCATCAGCGCGGCTAAAATAAAAGGCGGTAGCAACGGCACACACTGGCCCAGATGTGGAGAGGCGGAGTCACACGCCGTGCTGGTGGACTGTAAGACAGCCCAGCAACTCTGGTGTCTTTAGAGTCTCGCTGAATGTATAAAATCCAACTCCAGATGACAAAGACCTAAATATTAAGGCATGGGTTTTTAAAGTAGTAGAAAACCATAACAGAATAATCCTGGGGACAGGAAGGTGGGGCAAGAGGACACAAAACGTTGGCTCCACCAAAATAAGAGTCCTGTGTCTCCTAACCAAAATTAGGCGGGGCAAATAAGACAGAAACGAAAACACTTCCACAGCTAGAGCCCAAGCAGCAAAGTAGGGAAGGAAAGCTATTAGAAACCCACATGTAGAGATTTCCTACAGTCACACAGGCGAGCAAATCCTTCTAAAAGAAAACAAATGGTGTAACTTAGATAAACACTAATGACCAACTTTTAAAAAAAAATGGAAAAATATCTAATCTAGTGATTTCAGACAGGTTAAAATGGAGAGTGAAGACCGTTTCTCATGCAGAAATGCTTACAACTGAGGCCTGGCACACTGACAGCATAGCCATTTTCAAGTGTCACGTGGCTACCCACCATCATTTAAACGCTGCCACCACCCTTGGCTTCCGTGCCGACTTGGCAATTTCATTTCTAGGAAGTCTTGCTCAGTTGCATGTAGAGGCAGGTAAGGTCGCCATTGCAGGTCATAGGGCCGTGCAAAACCACGAAGCTGCTAACCACAGTGAGAGATGTCTATGTACAACCCAGAGACAATGGCAAGAAGCAGCAATGCGTTTTGGAAAGAGAACTGTAGGACAATACGGTTGCTTTTGTTTTTTATTTACAAGAAAAAAATTAAGACTGCGTCCTATGCGGAACTATTGTGGCAGCCACAGACAGGACAATATTCATGCACAGTCATTAGGAAAGACTGTCTAGGGAGGAGACCGGATACCGTCAGAAATCACACACGGACTATGGGAAAGCATACACCGTCTGAATTTTCCCCGTGGTTTGTTTTACTCTAGATTGTATTTAAAACCTAACAGTACAGTGATTGAGTTGGTGTTGGGGACATCTCAGGTGCTCAGAGAATGCTCATTAAAGCTTTCTAACAATTGGGAAGGCATTTTGAAGGTGTTAAAACTTTATAAGATAACATACGACTATGTTTCTCTAGCCAAGGGGCTGTCTGACAACCACGTTAGAAGGAATTAGCACATGATGGACTTCTCGGTACTGGTTTCCAAAATTCAAACACCTGACGATTGGGGTTGGGCGCAGGGGAGGCGGCTGGCTTACCTGTTATCTTTGATGAAGAGCTGGTCGAGACCCCGTTGATGTCAGTGGAACTGGTGCTCACAGACTTTGGCAGGCACTCTCGTTTGGGGAGCTTGGATGCAACTGCTATCCTGTAACACACATAGGAGGCCAGGTCGGCCTCTGTCCCGACAGCAGGGCCTTTGCTTTTCCTGAGGAGGACCAGACCCAGCGGGATTGTGGGAGCCCAGTGTGTCAGGGCTGCGGACCCATTTCTAGTTGAGATTCAACCAGAAGAGATGTCCTCATAAGGCACCTGCGGCTTAGCAAGTGGGCATCCCTAGGTTAGCTGCCTTCTCTCCTCTCTGCTTGAGAGGGAACCATGCAAACATGGCACCTGGAGGGCCATCTGCCCACAGAAGCAGAGCTTCAGAAATGGCCCTCCCCTCTGCAGCCGCCATCTGCTGAAGCAGAAATCCCCCCTAGTCTACTCATTACTATAAACCTAGGTAGAGCCATTTTCTGTCATCAAGCCTGGTCAAAACACAGGCTAGGTTTAATTTGATTAATAGGGCTGATGTGAACACTATAAATGGTATCAAAAAGTGGAGATTGCATTGACCATGAAAGTCCCAAGGCAGGAGACATATATATATATATATATATATATATATATATATATATATATATATATATATATATAATTTCAGAGGTATCATCAACTGTTTCAGTGCCTGGGATCAGTCACATGAACACAGCCTGATAACGTTTTTCACAGACTTTTATGCAGTTCTGAGTATCACCTGGCTCTCTTCGCATCCCTAGACTTTGGGGATGGACTGCATGCCCCTCCCCCCTCAACGGGCAAAACAGAGAGGTAACCCTGTGGAAAGTGAACCAGGAAGCTGACTTCTCAGACTGGTAAGCCACAGTGCTTGTATGCTCTGCACATGGGCTGCAAAAAAGAAATAAAGAGAAGGAAAGGAAGGGAGGGAGGGAGGGAGGAAGGAAGGAGAAAAGCCACCACAGCCTTTACCCAGTCCTGCCCTGCTGTCCCAAATTACATGCATATTATCTGAGCCTCATCTCACACCCCACCTGAAAGTCAGCCAGAGAAAATTCCAAACCGAATGGTTTGGAGGGCTGGGAAGCAGAGACTGACCGCCCAGTGCTGTGCTCTGCAGCCCCCTGCCTGAGCAGGAGAAGGCATTTACCTCATCTGAAGCTTCTTCTGCAGCTCCTTGAGGATGTCTGCGGACTGTCTGTGATAGTCTAACGCAGCCTCTACAAACGTGGCCAGCTGGTTGACTTGCTCTACCTGTGGCAGAACCACAAAGTTACTCCATGCCGGTCAGAGCCTGTGGGGCGTCCAGAGCCAACGGGAAGCTGACGGGAAGCCCAGTGCAGCAGCCGAGCTCCTCCTCAGCCCCGGTGCTGCCCACCCCACCCCATCTTGGAGCCCCTACAGAGCTGCAGAAGCTGGAAAAACAAGGTCAGATCTGTGATTGATTATGAATCTGCTCTAACTCCACCAAACACAGTTATAAGATGACATTATTACTTTGGGTTTGTTTTTTGTTTTTTTTCAAGACAGGGTTTCTCTGCTGTAACTCTGGCGGCCCTAGAAGTCACTCTGTAGACCAGGCTGGCCTTGAACTCACAGAGATCCTCCCCAGTGCTGGGGCTAAAGGCGTGTGCCACCGCTGCCCCACCCCTAGCCCCCAGCGACATTATTTTTAATGCTCTAAAATTCATGGATCTGATGCTGGCCGCTGGAGAGAGCTCTTCCAACTGTGCTCGGTAAATGAGCTTTCTTAGTTAAGCCAGACCAAAAAAAAATAAAGTCCTTTAAGCTGTGCTCAGAGAAGGCAGGGGAGTCAGGCAAGTCACACCTCCAGGGCAAAGAGCTGCTTGTCCCAGTGCTTCTGCTGCCACCAACAAAGGATGTTCCCTGAAACTAAGCCAGGAAGGGGTAAGCCCTGCAGACAGCCCCAGCAGACAGCCCTGCAGACTGACATGTTCCTTCATGAAACTAGTAGCCAGTTCATTACAGCGGCACTTGAGGGGAGGTTGGGAAGGGGATTATAACAGGGTCCCACGTGGCTCAGATTCTCCTCGAGCTTTTCATATAGCCAAGGCTGGCCTCAAACTCCTGATTTCCCTGCTTCATCCTCCCAAGTGCTGTGAGGCTTTTGTTTTTGTTTTTGTTTTTAACAGTTGGAAAGAAAAGCCCAGAAGAGCTGCATATCTTGAAGCGCCTGAGAGCTTTCCTGTTCATCGATGGGGTTGTGGAGCCAACTACAGCAAATAAGGATTAAGGTTATTTCTAGAACATTCTATATCAAGCCCCAGAGTATTGAGGTGGTACCCCCACCCATCCTCCCCACTCCCAGCCCAAATCTCAGGAACTCCAGATCTGGACAGAGATAGCAGCATTTTCTCACATAGTATTCTAACCAGCTTTGTGGCCAATCTGGCTGCCCCTCACCCTGGCATCTGCTCTGCCCCTGCACAGAGATCCTCCCCAGTGCTGGGGTTAAAGGCTGGGGTTAAAGCCACCGGCGACTTGCCCCCACAGACCCACGTTGCTCCCGTGTGTCGCTGAGGACTCCTTCGGCTCTGCCCTTTACTTTTACTGACCACTTATTCTAGACGTGGGTTCAGGGTGCGTTTACAATACACACGGAGCCCACTCAGGCCAAGAATGCAGTGGGCACATGACTAAGGAAAGTCCTGCCCCTGTGCTGACTTTACCATGCTCACGCTCACGGCTTCACGGCTGGAGAAGCAGCAGCGGCCTTCCGTTTCGAAAAACCCAATAAGCAAAACAAAGACAGCCTGGCCCCTGCAAAATCCTGAGGATTTCTTCAGTTTCACCTCCCTGGCTTTTAAGAATACTTTTGAGTAAGCGCAGCACCACAGCCTGACATGAACGAGGCAGGATCTGCAAAGGAATGAGCACTGCTCCCCTCGAGCCTCTGGAGCTGCGTGTCCCATGGAAACCGCTGTGACCTCGCTGCCTGTAGTCATAGTGATCTGTCTGTTCGGTACCCCACTCGGAACTGAGCTTGCCATTCGTGTAACTTACAGGACAGTGAAAGACCACTGAATGTGTGTGCGGGAGTGGGAATCACCAGCTACTCTGACAGCTGAGATTATGCAACCAGGAACTGGATCTGGAGTCCTCTGCTCCATAGCTGACTTTGGGAAGCCAACAGATCGCAGAGCCCCTGAATGCTTGGGAGAGGGCGGAGGCACTGCACACAGCGGGCACAGCGGGAAAGACCTCAGCTCCTCTTACTGAGCTCGTGAGGGCCAGTCAGGCCCAAACCATCGCTGTGAAGAGTCAAAAGCTCCCAGCTGCCCCCAGGACCTGTGCTGGAACCAGCAGAGGCGGCCTCTGCTTCCAAGGCTACAACTCAGATTGAACGCCTAGAAAGACAGGGTCAAGCTAAATCAACAAACTCCGGCCCTGCAAAAGCCAAAGGCTGTCCAGGTGAAACACACGCTCCACTGGCGACATCACACATTTGAAAACCTGCCCGTCGGTTTCAGCTGTGATTGAAAGTTATGAATGTGCTACTTTGTAGCTCACGGGGCACTTTGCAGATAGTCGGAGTTAGGAATCTTGAAATGGGGCAGTATCTTGGGCTGAGGATGCTGCTCAGTTGGTAAATGCTGGCCTTTCATTCACTGAGCCTTGGGTTCGAATCCCAGTGCCACTCAAACCAGAGGTAGTAATGATAATCCTAGATTTTAACAGGTAGACACAACAGGAAGACAGGAGTTCAAGGTCAGCCTCATTGCAGAGCAAGTTTAAGACCAGCCTAAACTACATGAACCCTGTCTAAACACATACACACTCATATATACATGTATACACACACACACGTACACACACGTACACACACATACACACGTACACATACACATATATATATACATGTATACACACACACACGTACACACACATACATACACGCGTACACATACACACACATACCCACGCCTGCACCCGCACGCGCACATGCACACACATGCACGCGCGCACACACAGCATTTTTTTTTTTCGAGACAGGGTTTCTCTGTTGTAACACTGGCTGTCCTGGAACTCACTCTGTAGACCAGGCTGGCCCCAAACTCACAGAGATCTGCCTGCCTCTGCCTCCCGAGTTCTGGGATTAAATTCGTGTTCCACTACCACCCAGCAATTTCTTTAAGAGACTCCTTTTAAGAGGGAGACAGAAGTGACAGAATCAGAGTAGAAGACGGGAAACGTCAGAGTGGGAGGCTTGAAAACACTCTGCTGCTAGTTTTGGGGAAGGAGGAAGCCAAGCCAGGAGCCAGAAGCTAAGGAAAGCACACGCCCTCCAGAGGTTGGAAAGAGGGGCAGACTCTTCCTGGAGCCTCCAGTCCTGACCGCACCCCCATCCTCACACTTCCAACCTCAGACTGGAAGACAGTCAATTAGCACTCTCCACACCACGCTGCCTGTGGATGCTTGTTACAACACTGCGTTCTTCTCAGACCAGGAGAAGTCTAAGGGGGGCAGCACCACTCAGACTCCATTGCTTTGAGACTCCCGGAGACAGACTGCCACCTTAGCTCTGAGCTGGGGTCTGGGGAGGCAACAAGCGGTACAGACTTGGACAGCCCCCCCATGATAGACAATGAAGGAGCGCTGCATAAGAACCCGCACAGCTATGCACACATCTAATTCTAATGACACGTACCAGGACATGAGGCTACGGAATGGCCCTGGCCCTGGGGGTGAGGCAGACCACAGACACCAGGGGACTAGAGGTGTCTAGAGCTGCTGACACCCCAGGGGCACTCCTGTGGCATCTGAACACCAGTCAGACCGTTTGAGCCACCTACAGCGGACCTGGGCTTACCCAGGGAGAGAGGGCTCGACAGACCACAGCCTGTGGAAGGGCCTCCAGCTCAGCTCTCTGCAGGAGGAGCGGGGCCGTAAGCCCTGCTCTCACGTGGTGAGCACTCATCCATGTGTCTTACCCAGGGCAGTGGGAGAGGAGGGCTAGGGACAGTGTGTACACCTGCCTCCCGGAGGGTGAGGGTTCGGCCTTTGAATTTCTGGTGCCACACAAACTCAGGCAGGAGTTAACCAAGGACTCAGCACAGCACCTCAGATACATCCTCTTCGCTGAGTTAAAACACACGGCCTCGTGTGTACCGTTAGCACCTTTTCTCCTCTGCAACAGCCGACACCTGCGGTTTGCCCCAGAAGCCTGTAACTGAGGCAGCCTGCGTGACCCTCCGCTGGTCCTTACTTGGGTCTCTGCAGAGGGCAGAGGGCTGGGCAGAGAACATGGGAGTAGCTCTGGCACCAGCCAAACTGTGAATCCTAGGTGCAGGAGGGAAGGGGAGCCCCACCTGCAGGGGTGCCACCTACTCCCTCGGGGGAACTCCTTAGGGTCACCCTGCATTATGTCAGAACTAGGCCCTACCCTTGCTGGAGGGGGAACCAGCCTACGGACAAGCCGTCAAAGAGCAGACAAGGAGAGCGTGTGTATGACGAAGCCCCTGCTTCTGAGTTTTATCTGTTACGAGGAGAAAGCTCGGGTCTCTTGGGCCAAATGTCAAGGCCGGCACCGCTGAGGCAGCCTTTCTGTACCGAGAACTGAGAACTTTATTAAAAAAACAAATCGTGTGAGTTCACGTGTGAAGGTCAGGGACAGAGCGGGGCGGGGCGGGGCGGGGGCAGCTCGTCTGACACAGAAGCTGCGACCTCAACATTCGAAGGCCCTGTAACAGGCCGGGGCAGGCATGCCAGCATGGGGGATCTCTAAGACCTCAAGAAGGTTCCCTAAACACTCCAGATGACTGGGCGTGGCGCCCCGCAACAAAACAGAACACATACGCCCAAGGCCTGGGACAGTTCCAAGAGGAACTGATGAACAGAGACGGCTGGCGCTTCTGTGTCCCCCCACATACGCACCCCGTAACGGTAAGAGATTAACAGGATGAAAGACAAACTGCAACAGAGCACACCTCCCGGCCTTCAGCACTGTGATGGGCAAGAGAAATTTCAAAGTGGCTCCTAGAGCCGAGGATGAGTCCTGGGATTCGACGGGTTGTCGGTTTTACACATCACTGTCCCGCGCCTTACCGCGGCGTGAAAGGAATTCGCTGCATTTTTGTGTTGGACCTGACTGAAGACACGAGGCCTTGGCGAACCTTTAACCAGCTATTATGAGCCTGCTCTCCTGCACAGGCGTCAGGTCCCAAAGGAACTCAGACCAAACGGCTAGCTGTGGTGCCCATTAGCGCACAGTGTGGCATGCTGGCCTGGGCTCTCTCCACGCTGAAAGAACCTGTTACAGAGCCCAGGCTCCTCTCGGCTCTTCTCGCCCGCCTCTACCTGAACCTCTGCAGCCCCTGAGCTTCCCTTCCTGTGTAACCAGCCATTTTGGCCAAACACTGTCTTAGTTCTATCATCTATCTATCATCTATCATCTATCTCTGTCTCTATCATCTGTCTCTGTCTCTATCATCTGTCTCTATCATCTATCTCTGTCTCTATCATCTGTCTCTGTCTCTATCATCCGTCTCTATCATCTATCTCTGTCTCTATCATCTGTCTCTATCATCTATCTCTGTCATCTGTCTCTGTCTCTATCATCTGTCTCTATCATCTATCTCTGTCTCTCATCCACTTGCCCTCTCTCCTCTCTTCTCTTCCTCTCTCACTCTCTCCTCTCATGGCCAGGTTCAATCTGAACTCTTGCAGATGCCTCTGGCTGTGTTTTCTCTTCTCTCCCTCCCCTCTCTCCCTCTCTCCCTCTCTCCCTCCCCCCTCCTCTCTCATCTACAGTAACAACCTTCCCCTCACCCATGCCTTGGAGCAGTCATGTCCCCATTTTCATTCAATGATGTCACTGGGCCAGGCTGAGGATTTAGGAGAGAGGCAGGTAGAACCACCAAGCAATGCCCGGGGAGCCCCAGCCTCTGCTAGCGATTGCTACCCACTTTAGTTCAGGTTCACATTACTATTGGATAAATTAAAAAGAGCTGGGGACAAGACACACTACGCCATAACACCATTGCTTCTGGAGGGCATGACCCTACATCTTCACAGCCCCGGGGCACCAGTGTGAACCAGCCCCCCAGTTCACAGGCACCAGTGTGAACCAGCCCCCCAGTTCACAGGCACCAGTGTGAACCAGCACCCCCCCCCAGTTCACAGGCACCAGTGTGAACCAGCCTCCACCCCAGTTCACAGGCACCAGTGTGAACCAGCACCCCCCACCCCAGTTCACAGGCACCAGTGTGAACCAGCACCCCCCACCCCAGTTCACAGGCACCAGTGTGAACCAGCCCCCCAGTTCACAGGCACCAGTGTGAACCAGCACCCCCCACCAGTTCACAGGCACCAGTGTGAACCAGCACCCCCCACCCCAGTTCACAGGCACCAGTGTGAACCAGCCCCCCAGTTCACAGGCACCAGTGTGAACCAGCACCCCCCACCAGTTCACAGGCACCAGTGTGGAGCAGCTAACACTTAGGCTAGTCCTTGGTGTGTCCACTCTGATGGGCTGGAGGGTGAGACAGACCTTCACCCTCAAGCATCAGCCCCAGAGAGTCCTGTTCAACCTTAGCAAATCCACAGCTCCAACCCATGAACACCATGGCCTCAACCCCAAAGCCTGGCCTCCTGGAGCATCGCCTGCGACAAGTCCTGCGAAGAGACAAGCAAGCCTCCCCAAGGGCGAAGGGCTTCAGTCAGGGATCCGAATACCTGACACTCTAAGGCAGGAACAGCTGCAGCGCATTCTAGAAACGCCCACAGCAAGGTCTAAGAGCTTTGCCACACGCCGATCATGGTCGCCGAGTGCGACCAAGTCTTCTGCTCGGTTTAGATACTTACATCATTTTCTAAAAAATTAAACATGCTTCTCTCGGCCAGCTCCTTGGACTCCTCGAACTTCTCTATGGCCTGCCTGATCTCCTCGTCCGGGATCTTGCCCACTCGCTTCCTTTTGTAATCGTAATCCAGCCGGCGGCCCTCCAGCTTTCTCAGGTGGTGCTGAAAGAGAACGCAAGTCCTCACTCACCGCCACGGGTGCTCGCGTTCACACCTTTTCCCTTGTCCCTGTCAAAATGCCCATCACTTCTCAGCCTAAACTCCACCTCCCGCTGTGTGCGAGTCCGGTGCACACACGGTTTTAACCGACGCCACGCCCCGTGCTCCTCCTTTAACCTCTTCCCTACTCCCCGCAGCCCTTTCCCTTCCCAACCTCGAGGTTCTTTTCCAGATCCACACAGAGCACTCAGTGCTGCCAGCTGTGTGGGGGAGGGGGGCTGTCTTCTACAGCACCCCTGAAGACAGCCGGCCCTCCCTCCCCTGCAAGCCATCGGTGGCCAGTCCTCGCTGGGGGGTTGGACTCCGTGAGCACCTGCCCCGTCCATTCGCCGGGTAAGGAACCACCACGTCCCTCCACTCTGCGTGTGTGGGCTCCTGCTAAAGCCTGCTCATGCTGCTGAGCACAATGGATAAACGATCGGTGGATGGGAGGATGGGTGAGTGGTGGGCGAGAGGGTGGGGATGTGACGGTATGTAAGGAAGGGTGCGGAGTCCTCACTCCGCTAACCCTTTCTAACAGTCTCTGCAAGATCCCCTCACTCCGGTGCTGTTAGCGCAAGTAACTCCTAACCACACCAACGCCACAAAAATGCGGTCATTTCTCTCAGCACCGCCGTCAGTGCCTCCCTGAGAAGCTGAAGATGAAAACCCGCGTTCCTAATGTCCACTAGGATGCTCCTGGATCGCCCCCCAAAGTCCCTAGATGTTTATAGAATACACTGCATTTGATACTGTACGTGCACACTGAGGGGAGACAGTCCCCGGACACCTCGGAAACGGAGGGGATGCAGGAAGTCCTACGAGATCTAAGGCATTTCTTCCGGTGCTCGGGAAGACGGCAGCAGTCAAGCTTGAGTGTGCTTTGCACCGTTTCTCACAACTCCTGACCAACCAGTCACCCAGGAGAGCAGCAGCAGCAGCAGCAGCCAGTGGGCTGTGGACACCTGCTCGCTCATGAAGAGGAAATGGCAGTTAGGGCAGTTCAGCGGAGCGGGGTCTGTGTGTGAGGCTGTGTTTAGGAAAGAGGTTCGCTCTCCTTGCAGCTCAAGTGCCACTTCTACTCTGGAGACATCCGGCTAGAACTCAGGCGACCCTGTCTCAGAAGGGCCGTGGTGTCCATGCTGAGCACGGCATAGCTCCCTGGCTCAGATGGCCCATCTCACTCATGATCCACAGACACAGGAGTGTCTCGGAGTCTGGAGAGGGAACAGATCGCTTTCCGGGGAAAATAATGTCTGAGATCGGAGAAAAGGGCAGCAACAGTAAGGGCGAAACAAACTGCCATGTGGGGACCAGAGGTGACTCACGGGGCTCAGCAGGGGTCAGACAGAGAAGGGGAAGCAGTAAGGCCACAGAGGCCAGGAGGCATGGAGGTGGGGCTGCCTGACCTCCACACCAAGGCCGGGGCAGATCCTGAGGCCTTGGATCTTAGACTAGCTTAGATCAGCTAAGATTAGGGGTCTTAGAGACCCGGACACTGAGTCAGGGTCAAGGGACGCCGGGAGGCTGGGGTGCCGGGAGGCTGGGGTGCCGGGACGCTGGGTGCCGGGAGGCTGGGGTGCCGGGACGCTGGGGTGCTGGGAGGCTGGGATGGAGGCTGGGGGGCTGGGATGCTGGGAGGCTGGGATGGAGGCTGGGGTGCTGGGAGGCTGGGATGGATGCTGGGGTGCTGGGATGGAGGCTGGGATGCTGGGAGGCTGGGATGGAGGCTGGGGTGCTGGGGTGCTGGGAGGCTGGGATGGAGGCTGGGGTGCTGGGAGGCTGGGATGGATGCTGGGGTGCTGGGATGGAGGCTGGGATGCTGGGAGGCTGGGATGGAGGCTGGGAGGC
Source organism: Cricetomys ansorgei (assembly GCA_026225945.1). NCBI lineage: Eukaryota > Metazoa > Chordata > Mammalia > Rodentia > Nesomyidae > Cricetomys > Cricetomys ansorgei. The sequence goes on from JAMJFZ010003035.1 coordinate 1,526,270, forward strand.
TGGGATGGAGGCTGGGGTACTGGGGTGCTGGGATGGAGGCTGGGATGCTGGGGGGCTGGGATGGAGGCTGGGATGCTGGGAGGCTGGGAGGCTGGGATGGAGGCTGGGGTACTGGGAGGCTGGGATGGAGGCTGAGAGGCTGGGGTGCTGGGATGGAGGCTGGGATGCAGGCTGGGGTGCTGGGTTTAAACACCAGGGAGAAGCCAACAGACAGAAACAGAGAAGGCATTGGAAGGAAGCATGACAGGCCTTGATGGGTGAGATGGACAGGCCTGGGACCCGGTGGGGACCGGCTGCCTCAGAACTGGGGACACAGGTGAGGGTATTCAGGGGTGTCCAAACAAGGAGGGGGTACAGAGGGCAGTTTCTGTTTCTCCTTCAGTCTTTCCAGATTCTTCCTTCACACCTTCTGCTCTTAGAACAGATTTCTATAGATCCCTGGTCTTCCCATGTCCTGGTCCTGGCAACACGACCTGGCCCTTCAGCCAGATGTGCTGCACATCTGCCCAGCCCAGTCTGCCAGGACAGCTCCTCAGAGGCCTTCCCCCATGCCGAGGGTGGGCCCCCTCCTCAGAGTGACCTGCTCTTGCCTCTCCACCATTTAACTGATGGCCGTTTCCCCACCACGTCTGTGTGCTTCAGGGGCACAGGGACTCGCCACAGCGCGCAAACTCTCCTTGGACTCATGATCTCCGTGACTACACTGTTAAGACCCTCTGGGCCCAAGATTCAAACGGTTTTGCAGCGGAAGGGAGATGGTGCCGGCCACATTGGAAGGCAGGCGGTTATTCTCTACAACTCCACAAGAGGGCTCCTGGACCTTCTGAGCAGAAGTCTGGTGCCTGGGTGGCTTGGAGCCCTTTTGCACGTCCACAAAAGCAGCCAGCCTGAACGGGACCCGGAAGCTCCCAGGTACACTCTGGGCAAGCATTTTCTTGCAGACTTCCAGGTTTAAAGCCGCCATGTCCTTGATAATGGTCTCCTTGAGGAAGAATGGAAAATGACGGCCACGCGCACAGGGGATCCAGCAACCAGAACTGCACCCCAGAACGTGGAGTGTTGTGTTGTGTGGTGAGTGGCTGCGGAGGTGTGGCTGACTCCGGCAGGATGGAGAACCTCTCGCCACGCCCTTGTCTCTCCCTGCCGTGTGAGTCATGTAGTCTCCGGGCTCGTTTTCACCCCGCAGACAGGAATGCACGCGCGCCGACTCACCGAAATCTCTTTTAAATCTTTGTCTTGCAGAAGCTGCAGCGGGTCAATAAAAGTCTGCTTCACGTTGATATCCAGAGAGTCCTTCACCTCGGCCATGAGCTTCATGGACTCGCCGACCTCTATCAGCGCGTTGCCTTCAACAGAACACAGACATCCTTCAGAGCGGTGCCCTAGGTTAGCGGGGACGTCGGTTCTTCCTCCAGACCCCGAGGGCGGAGGCACGAGGCGTCTTCTAAGGCCTCTGCCTCCTGACTCAGAAAGGATTAGGAAAAAGAAGTCTACCTGCTTTCCGCAAGTGGTCCTCTCAGCGCCCCCCCACCACTTGAAAGCGGGCTGGCAGACCAGAGCACTTCTCTTTTTGGCCACTAGGTGGAGACAAAGCTCTTTTGTAGAAAATTGGGTCTGGAACCTGGTACCAAGGGTTCTTTTACAAGGCAAGGTCAGGGGTAAAATCTGATGGTAAACAATGAAGGGATTCATTTGTGGGGATAAGTGTTAACCAGTACAGCTCACAGTGGACACCCTCGCTTGTCCTGCTGTGGGACCAGTGTGGAAACACTCCCTGAATCCTCGCAGATGGTTCCAAGGCTCTGGAACCTCCCAAGGTGGAGCCCTGGGGTATGAGGGATACCCTGTGGACAGGTGGGGCGCCCGGTCTGGTAAAGAGTATTTCCTGGATGTGGCAGCGCATCGTTAGGGAATTATATTCTGGTACCTTGGCCGTAACTTGCAAGGTCTTTGCCAGACTGATTTTGTAAAACAATGGGGACGGGAGTGCTCCCAGTTCCCTGGCCTGGAACCCAAGGGCCCAGCCCAGCTGACCTCTCGGTCAGTCAAGACATGCACGATTCACTTGAGCATACAACAGGGAGAGCAGAGGCTGGCTCGCCTCACTTTTTAAGGAAGTAAGTTCACAGCTGGGCCTTTCCAATTAGAAGTGGAAACCCTCTCTGGAAATCGAGGCTGGCCAGCTGACCCATTGCGTGTGGCTCCAGGAGGGAAGGCTGCTGACCGGAGCTGTGCAGAACTTGATTCGGAATCATTCTTACGTGTCTCTTCCTAGCGTGGATACGCCTTCCTACCCAGCTGTCTGACGCGGCCACTCAGTCACCCGTGCCCAGGACTCCCCGTGTCAGCCCACTGAGTTGTGACAGGATGTGAAATGACTGTGGCAATGTCCATCAGTAAAGGACTTGCCATGCTCACTGGAGGACCCTAGTTTGACCCCTGGAACCCAGGTGATGATAGAGTCAGGCTGAGTGGGACACACATGTGACCCATCATGCGGATGAAGCCAGGAGGACCCTTGGTGCTGGCCGACCACTCTAGCAGAATCAACAAGCTCCGAGTTCAGTGAGAGACCATGTCCCAAAATATAAGGTGGGAAGAGAGCGGTGAAGACCTCTAAGCTACACACACACACACACATGCACATATATATACACACACACATGCACACACACACGCGTGCACACACACACATGCACACACGTGCACATACGCACACACAGTATACACAGATACACACACACACGTGCACACACACACGTGCACACACGTGCACATATACACACAGATACACACATATACACACACATGCACACACACGTGCACACACATGCACACACGCACACACGTGCACACACATGCACACACACACGTGCACACACACACATGCACACACGTGCACATACGCACACACAGATACACACATGCACACACACATACATGCACACACATATGCACACACACGTGCACAAGCGCATGCCTCTCCTTTGAGGAACAAGTGACTGTCGTGTGTACGGGCCTCCGCCCTCCCATAGTCTCGGCTTCCCCTCCACACCAAGAGCAGCACTGCTGAATACCATGATACGGCCTCGTTTCTGCCCGTTAGAGTCTGACAGCACAAAGCAAAGGCTTCTGCAGACCCTCCTGGGTAACAGCAGCAACAGCAGTCCAGCGGTCCACCCGTCGTCCACCCGTCCGTCCACCCCGTCCACCCGTCGTCCACCCGTCGTCCACCCGTCCGTCCACCCGTCCGTCCACCCGTCCCCATCTGCCCAACCCGTCGTCCACCCATCTGTCCACCCCGTCGTCCACCTGTCATCCACTCATCGTCCACCCGTCGTCCACCCATCCCAGGGCCCTGGTGACATCGTCCTCTCCCTGCACCAGAGCTCTCCCAACAGCTAGCACAACCGTCTGCCGCCACAGGCCTGTCACAACGGCCAGGTGCACAGCAACAATGTCCTCCCATCCCAGGGTCTGCCTGGTACTCTAATCGGTTCTCTCAATGGATGCACCTTCAGGGTGAAAAAAACTAGGCCACTTGTTCCCACTGGACCCTGGAATAAAATAAAGTCCATCTACATTGCTGTAAGGGACACTGTGACTCCCTGTTAGGAATTAAACAATGCTGGCTTTGTTTGGTGCTTTTGGAGACGGCTCCCAGCTACTTCAGGCTGGACTCAAACTAACAACCCTCCTGCCTCTTTCTCCAAAGTCCTGGGATTCTATGTAGATGTCACCATACCAGACATGATGGTGTGTGCTTGTAACCCCAGCACTGGGGAGAGGGAGACAGAAGGATCCCTGGGGCTCCCTGTCAGCCAATCTATCCTGACCATTGGCAAGTCCACGTTCCAGTGAGAGACCTTGTCCCAAAACACAAGGTGGCAGCTCCCTAGGAATGACACCAACCTCTGGCCTCCACATCACACACACACATGTGCACAAGTACACACATGCACACACATGCATACACATACTTGTGCATTTGTGCTTACATGCACACAGACATACACACGTACACACATACACACATGCACATATGTGTATGCATGCATACACACATACACACATGTGCACATATGTGCATGCATGCATACACACACACATGCACATATATGCATACATGCACACAGACATACACACATATACATACACTCACATACATACACAGATTTTTCAACACAATCCTGAGACAGTCAGCTAGTTCTTCTTCAGGAAGCAGTCCAGAACCCTACCTCATGGTGTCTCAGATAAACCCAGGAGCTTGGGAATGTGAAGACAAGCAAAGGAGTGTGTATCCAAAGAAGGTAGAGTTCGAGGTCAGCCTGGTCCACACAGGGAGTTGCCGGCCAGCCAGGGATGCGGGGTGAGACTCTGCCTCAAAACAAAACAGAACAAACCAGCCCGTCCAAATGGACGGACGTAGAAAACGTGGTGTGCACACACCATGGAATTTTACTCAGCTGCAAAGGAAAGCGAAATCATGAAATTTGCAGAAAAACTGGTGGTACTGGAAAATATTATATTCAGGGAAATGAATCAGATTGGAAAGACAAATATGCAGAGCACGTTTACTTATTTTTTTATTACGTGTGTGTGTGCTGTCTGTGCATGGTGAGAGTTGGGGACACATTTGGATCATAAGTCTGTAAAGGGAGCCAGAAGAGGAGAGAGGGTTCAGGTGGGGAGGGCGGAGACAGTATTGGAATGCATGATACAGGACAGGACAAGGAGGGCAGACGGGAGGGGCGGGGGTGGGAGATACGGGGCAGGGAGGATCAGAAAGACTGACACAGATCATGCCACAGTCTGTGGCTGCAAAGAGGTCATGAATGCAGACAGGAGACAATGTACACGCACGTGTGTGTGTGTGTTTGTATGTGTGTGTGTGTGCGTGCGCGCGCGCGCGCTATTTGAATCTTTAAGGATATATGAGAACAAGCGAGAGATGCAGAGGCTGGTGCCTCAGTTTACCTGAGCCGACCCATGGAGACAGAGTTAACGCCGACTAGCATCTCTCTTACAGGCTTTCTAACCCCTGGCAGTGAATACACTGCTCCAGGAATAAGGAAAAGCTATTAAATTGCCAAGGTTCAGGTTTTGTGTACAGCCAAAAGCCCACCCGGGACGCGTCCGTCCCTGCGCCGGCTGGGACGGCGATAGATACCCACCAAAAGAGGAGTCCTCTCCGAGATCCTTGCCATACTTCAGCATGCAGTCCCCCAGCAGGCCTTCCGTCTGCGGGTAGCCGGTGACCTTCACCTGCCCTCGGATCTTCGACACGGTATTCAGCATCCCTAGCTTAGCTCTGTATGCTTAAAAACATCGTCATTTGTAATTCCTTAAAGTTACAAGGTGCAGTGATGATCACATTGCCTTCAACAAGCTACCCAGATGGAGGTCCTTGCAGACAAATCACCAGAGACCAGAGGCATGTGCAGGACATAACACGATGTCACAGACCATGGTGTTTCCAAATCACAGTCAGCTATGTGTGACAAGTGCCCGCGGTGAGGTAGCCTCCAGCGCTTGAAATGTTCAATGCCCTCAGCTCAACACTGACACCCAGGCAGACATTCTTGCTGGGGACAAAAGCAAGCAAAGACTGGAACCACTGAGGTGGCAGCTGCCGAGCCGCGAGCTGGTCACCGACACCCTCACTCTGCTCGCAAGAGCGGACTCAAGTGGAGGGTCTGCGTGGTCATGAAAGAGTTCTGAGGCAGGCAGGAGGCAGGGGCCACCACTGCGAACAGTCACCTGTCCTCCCCCACCCCACCCCCACCCCGTGAGGCTCAGCAACTCTCCCAAGGAAGGTTGCGGGCAGCTGCGGCTTCTCACCCTCTAGGAATGTATGTTCATTGGTTCTGGCGTGGTGTTTCCAATGAGAGCAGCCCCACAGGCCCAGGCGCTTGATTATTTGGTTCCCAGTTGGTGGAACTGTTTGGGAAGGATTAGGAGGTGTGGCCTTGGAGGAGGCACCTCACCATGGGTGGGCTTTCCCTGTGTGCTCTCTGCCTCCTGCTGGTGGTGTTTGAGATGTGAGTTCTCAGCTGTTCCTGCCACCATGACCTTGCTCCAGCAGCATGGACACTGACCCCCTGACACTTTGAGTAAGACCAATCACAGACTTGCCTTCACAAGCTGCCATGCGCGTGGCGTTTGTCATGGCAATGGAAAATGACTAACACCTCTGGCCACATGCTGCACTGGCAAGGGCACTTGAGAGACCCCAGAAAACACCTGCCCTTCCTGCGTGACTCTGACAACCCCTGGGTTGGTGCTGGGAAGGGAGAGGCTGCAGGAAGGCTTCGAGGTGCCCCTAAAACAACCAGGAAGTTCCGTTAGTAAAACACAGCAGGGATTCTTACTGTGTAATCAATGGGCACAGGGGGTGGCGGCGTGGGGTTTGACAAAAAGACCAGCGTCTACGGAGTGGTTCTCAACCTGTGGGTCGTGAACCCTTCGAGGGGTTAAACCACCTTTTCACAGGGGTCACCTAGGACCCCCTGCATATCAGATATTTATATTATGATTCATAACAGTAGCAAAATTACAGTTATAAACTAACAATGAAAACAGCTTTATGGTTGGGGCGGGGGGTGGTTACCACACGTGAGAAACTGTATTAGAGGACTGTAGCGTTAGGAAGGTTGAGAACCACTGCTCTATGGGAAACAGAGACTGTGAACTGAACACCAACCTAAGGATCTGAGGCTGTGGTGTCTGGGATATTTATGTTTAGTGTGTTCTAGGCAAGTGCTCCTCAAGCTTGACCACAAACACATGGTCTGGGGTGAGCTCAGGGTTCTGCGTGCGTCCAGCCATCTCTCAGCTGGTCCTGCTGGGCTGCGTGCCACACGGAGTAGACATCGTGGTGCCAACCTTTCCAGCCTTGCCAATCTCAGCCTTAAAGCCCTCATCCTCTGGGTCTCCACAACTGGCAAAGGCATCACCCAGCCACACAAAGGCTCGGACTCTCTCTGCCGGTTTCATCCGCCTGTGACAACCACTACCCGGGGCCCAGGGCTGAAGGAAGACCGGTGCAGAAGGCGCTCACATGTTCCAAGCTCCCGCTGCTGACGATCACGTAATCATGCCCGGACTTCAGCAGTGGGGTCACAGTGAGACCCCTTCCAGGTTAACACACAGATCTTTTAGAGTAGGATGGAGGGCTTTTTTTTGTTAATTAAGAAAAGAAAACATTTTTAAGACATGCAGTGGGTTTCTCAAGGATACTGGAAGACAGAGAAGACGTCCACTCTGGGGTGCCCGTACTGACACTAACACTCCATCCTAACTGTGTGCACCAAGTTCATCAAGGGGTCTGCTGCCCCGACTAGGCCTCCCAGCCTCATACATCACTGGGGATTCCATTTTTAATGACTGAATTTCATTATTTGGACACAGGACCTTCGCCTCTAAGTCACGCCAGCCGCGTGCAAATGAGAAGAGAATCCACGGGCATAGTTGGGCAACGGAGTGTTTCAAGACGAGTTCTGACATTACCTGGATTGGGCTGGAGGTACTCTGTGGCTTTTGAAAGGATTTCTGCGACAGCTTTACTGGTAATGTCTACTTTCTTTAAAGCAAGACAAAACAGAAATGTTAGTGAATTTAAAACTCACTGAAGTCACAGAGCCAGCGACAAACATTTTCCATTAATTTAACCTCTAATGCTACTGTGGTGATTTTAACATGGACGTTTTCTAGATCTTGGAGAAAGGCGGCCCCTTCTCTGTTGCTGACTCTTGAGACATCATTTCAGGGACGTTAGCGAACACAGAATCCCTTTTCTTTATAATGGATTAAAATGAATGTGAATGAGAAAGTGTGAAATACCCCATACATTATGACTCAACACGAACACACAGACTTGGAGAACTCTGAGTGCCAAGACTAGACATGAGCCTTGTTCTCGTCCACAGAGTGAACCTGGAGAGCCATGCTTGGACAGGGTACCGTGAGACAAAGAGTCACCCCAGAAGCTATCCTCGAGATAAGACAACCACCACGTGTTACACCTAAACACCACCACCACGCCCTTTCAGATATCAGCATCAGAGTTTTCTCTGCCACATTAAGACTGACTTTGTCCTTCTGCCTTCCTGCATTGCTGGGTTGTTAACTGACACAAAATTAATAGAAGATCCAGGAAAGCCACAATATACCATCATTAACCCACAGTAGATAGACAGACAGACAGACAGATAGATACGCCATTCGCAGGGTCACTATGAAAGCTGTGCCCCAGGAAAGGGCACATCTGATGAGACCACAGACTATTTAAAAATGCACATTCCTATGCAGGAAAATCCAGTTTTAGAAAAATGTAAACCTTTCTGCGAATTAGCAAGTGATGTTATTTCAAATTTCATCACAACTATCAATTTTTGGCTAAAATATGGTAAGCTGATAATAAAGTGAGATTCATAATCCATATTATATACAGGACTGAAAATGAACCACAGACTATAAATGTAGTAACTTACAGGGAAGACAGCCTCCAACATGCTGACGCGGAAGACCTGAACCCCACGACCAAAGACCAAAGATCAAACTGTGACACCATAAAAATTTCAGACTACACAGTGACACAGCACACGAACCTATAAAAGTGGCAAATAGGAAAAACTGCTACAGAAGGTTGGAATTCCCACTATAAATAAAATTAAAAGGAAAAATAATATAATATGATAAGAAAAGCTTCTCTTTTTAAGATCTTAATATTTCTAGAAGTTGTGTTCCTCTCAGGCAGAAAACAGTGGGACTTCCTGGAGGAGGACTGGCCAGGTCCCAGATACATTAAAGAGAACACCTTGCCAGGCCACAGCCTGGAGCTGGATCGCACCTGCACCACCTGCACTGCTGCACCCACCATGCACCTGCACCACATGCACCTGCACCACATGCACCTGCACCACATGCACCTGCACCACTTGTACTTGCTGCACCTGTACCACCTGCACCTGCACCTGCACTGTACCACCTGCACCTGCACCTGCACCTGCACCTGTACCACCTGCACCTGCTGCACCTGCACCTGTACCTGTACCACCTGCACCTGCACCACCTGTACCTGCTGCACCTGTACCACCTGCACCTGCACCTGCACTGCTAGCCATACCTAGGCCTCCCTCTCTGGTGGAAGAAGTCTAATTATTAGGACGAGTCTCTGCTCAAAAGGCAGAGACAAAGGGGAGGAGGCTGGGCAGGTAACCCAGATCAGCCTGCTCTGAAGCGACTCTCCAGGTCGGTGGCCAGTCCTCCGTACACTATGTCACCTGCATATATGACTCTGAAAGCCCCACCAGAGGCTGGTAGGTCACACTCTCATCTCTGTACCACAGTTGAGTAGCTTGTCTGAGTTCACCCGCTGGTTCTAATGGCAGGAAAAGTAAGCAGGTGCGAACAGTTTCCCAAACGAAGGATCGGTTGCTCTATTTCGGGAAAGCCTTGTCCCAGAGACAGTGGACTCTCCAATTACTTTGGCCCTGGGGTTGCTGCCGAGGCCCACCTTTTGCGCATTCTGACTCCCGGCCACTAGAGGGAACCAGTGAGTCACAGCCCACTTCCTCACCTTGCCCGGACTGGAAGGGGTTCTGCCCAGGGCCTGACTTGGGCTGGGAAGCCTGGAGGTCCTGCCTTCTGGACTGTGCGACCCACGCTTGTGCCTGAACATTCTGTATTTCCACTCCGAGGGACGCTCCTTACGGGAGGACACCCTCGGTGCGCGGCGAGGGAGCTCAGCCTTACCTTTTCCATGTCCTGGAACTCCTCGTCGAGCTTCGTCCCTTCGACCCCACTGATCTTCTCACTAAACAGCTGCGGAGACAAACGCAGGGGCGGTCACTGCATGGCGTCCCTCGCGGCTCTTTCGTCCAAATCGTTAAAACGAAGAATCGCAAAATTATCTTGGCTCTGTGGTTCCGCCTCTAGGCTGTGCGCTTCGCGGAAAGGAAAGATGGGGACCACGGGACAGTGAAGGCGCCCGCCCGGCAGGCTGGGAAACCTGAGTTCCGGCCCCAGAAACACGTGCACAGGTGGAAGGGGAGAACCAGCTCCACAAGGTTGTTCCCAGACCTCCACGTGTGCCATGTGGTGCGCGAGCGCGCGCGCGCGCACACACACACACACACACACTGAAAATGTTTAGAAAGAAAATTAACAGTAGTAACTGTGTCTAAGGCCATAGAAATATGCACATTTCTCATTCGTTCAGGCTCCGTGATGCGCCAACCCACATCAGGTTGCACAAAGTAGTTCTAATATAAGCAGAGACGGGGCAGCTGGGAACACACGGGTCAGCAAGAGCCGGCACTCAGTCAGCCTGGCTATGAGAGCACCGTCGCCATGGCATACACGCACTCTGGCCCGGTGCAAGTTATTATCAACGCATCAACCAGGGTGCTCTGGGCGCTGCTTAGGAGATGCTCCTCAGTCCGCAGTGTTGACGGCAGGTCGTTCAGGATCTGTTTCCTAGAATACGTGGCATTTGAGCTTGCTTTTTAAGGACAGGCAACATTCTAGTGCGCAGCACTGGCGGACAGGTCTCCCGGGATGTGACAGCATTTTTAAAAAGGAAAAACGGAGGGAGGAATGGAAAGGGCAATTTTTCTAGATCCGGGTGCTGCCGATACTGAGCCCAGATCCCATCTGTTGGGGGGCTGTCTGTACATTACCAGATGCTCAGCAGCATCTCCGGTCTCTGCCCACTGAATGCCAACAGCAGGTGTTTGTGGCACAGAACGTTTGTGGGCTCGTGCACACAAACACAAACATACGCACGTCGCACCACTGTGTCTACCAGAGACGTGCCCAGGTGATTAGGAGCCAGCGAGGGGGACCTGCAAAGATCAGCGCTCGGGGAGGCGGAGGCCACGGAGGACACAACACCACGCCAGAGGCCCTGCGTGGCAGAGCCGTCTCTACAGACTCCTTGCCCAACGCAACCACTTAAGAGAAACCTTTCAGAAAAGCAACTCCAGGCCCCAGTGGATTCGGTGAACAAGGAAAATGGGCTGGGAGAGCAAAGCGCGTTAAATCGCTTTGTGTCTGGTGCGATTTATTTGTGGCTAAAGTGTTAATATGCACATAAAAGGCACAGTGAGCTGCTGGTAAAAGGCCTGCAGGGTCCTCGAATGCAAGCACGATTCCTCTCCCTGTTTGCGTTTTACATTCACCACGCTGTCACTATGGAACAAGGGCGGGAACGGGACAGCGGTGGACCTAGATCAGAGACGTGGCACAGGATTTCCCAGAGAGAATAACTTGCAGACGTGGCCTGCGCTCTCCAGCCCGCCTACAGCCTGTCGCCCCACTGGTTAGAGACACCTGCATGCTTCCACCCACTTTCCTGACACCCTCTGCCTGTGAACAAGCCCTGCCAGGTGGGAATGAGTACCACCCCATCACAGGCGGCCACTCGTCCTCAGGCACCACAGCCGCCTGGCTGCCCACAGCTGGGAGAACGCGCAGGAGCGTCTCATCCGCCAACCACCACCCAAAAGACGCCCAACTCCAATAAAAAGAGTTGTTTTAAACTGCCAAGCCTGAGTGTTCCTCAGGAGACTCCCCCTGGCAGGAGTTCTCCCTTTCTAGGCCGAGGACAGAGGTCAGACGGGCTCATCCCAATTTTCAGTATGAGACATGACCCTCAGAGGAACACCTGAGACGATCTTCACTCTACGCCAAACTGTGAGGAGCAAAGTCACCCCAAGTATTGGTTTTTCACTATGGAGGCAATCCTCCGAGACGCTAACGGAAGTTATGCAATCTCCGGCCTAACATCTTGTTGCCATGGGAGACTGCAAAAATGGCTGCCCTGCTCTGTAGCTCTGCCCATTGAGAAACTGGGTCTCCCATCTACCACCCCCCACACACTTGCTCCGGACAACAAAACGGAGGGCAGGGCTGTGCGTGTGACTATGAACTTGGGCTTTAGATGCTCTGTCGCTGTAAAGACGCTTTAGACACTGCTGCTCACTCCCCGAGGCCGGCAGTGAGCAAGGCCTGGGCTAGCAGGACAGTGTAAGACCACCTGGGGGAGAGGAGCCGCCATCAGCCTTGTTAAGAGCCGGTGTGCCACGCAGTCGTGGGTGACTGACACACGCTGTCTTCGTTGCCTTTGCTGTTGGAACGGGAGAAGCCCGTGCACAGATCCTGAACTTGCAATATCGTGGAGAGTCAGTTAGCCTCCTCTGTTAGTTCTCACTGGCTGGGTTCACTGGCCCTGTTTTCAGAAAGCACGGCGTCTCGCACAGAAGAGGAGCTTTCGTTGTCAGTAGGAGTCTCGCGTCAGAGTTGTGACAATTCATTCGCTTACCTGAATCCACCCCCCTCCCAGGATGTTTAGCTGTGCTGAGACAATAACTAAAAACACATCCATGGCATTAAATGTTTAAGTCGCTTGACCACTGAGTGAGAGTGCCCCACCCGCAGGCTCAGGTGTGTGAACGCGTGGCTCCCAGCCGGTGCTGCTGTTCGGGGTGCCGTGCAGCCTTGCTGGAGGACGCACATCACTGGGGTGGGCCCGGAGTGTTCACAGCCTCAAACCACACGCCACGATAAACCCCTCCTTCAAGTTGTCTTCATCACGGTGCTCTACTCCAGGAACAAAAGAGTAACTAATACAACCATGCACAGTACTTCACCACTGAGGAGCACTGTGCGTTCAGCTCCTGGACAGATACACCTGCGCACAGGCGTTCTAAGATGGGCCCCTGGCCTCACTGCAGGGAAACTCGATTGGACTCTAAATACTGACACGTAAGCAAGCTTCGCTCCTGGTCAAGGTGACTATAGAAAATCCAGTCTAATGCGTTCCCTGTGACTGAATAAAACACAAATGATACTTTAAGTATCAAAAACAAGGTCAGAAAGAAAAGCAGTGATCAGAGTCAGAATAAATCATTTCAGTGCAGCATGGGGAGCACAGGAACCACCCCCCCCAGCTGCTGGGCATCTTGTCATCACCGGGGTGAAGGGGGCGGTGGCAGCTGGGACTCTGGCTCCAGTTGGGAGAAAAGGGACCAAGGGGCATGCCACCGAGTAAGGGTAGCCTCGAGCGCCACCTAAGGTCTGGGGATGGGAGAGAGAAGAAATGCGGATGCCAGCCTGTGTCTGGCGCTGTCAGGTGTGCACCCCACCTTTGTGGACGCACCGGTGCCCACAGCATCACAGGAAAGACACCATGGCTCTGAGGAAGCACTTGGGAATCCAGGTGGAAGAACACAGCTACCCAGAATGCACAGGGGTTTAAAGGGCAAAGGACATTTTCCCAACAGTTTTCATCCTAGATCTAAATTCTAAATAAATACAGCAAGAAAGAGAGCCAGAAAGAGCATACAGTGTAGCATGAATTCACTGCTATCAGAAGGGCTTTGTAGACCAAGATGGCAAAGGCCTCTTGTGCATGCTCTGGCCATGGCCGAAACTGATAAGAGAGGAAAATTTTCAGTGAACAAAAAACCAAACACTTACACAAAATAACAAAACTTTAAAGACTTATCTTTAGAAATTACAAGTCTTAGCCGGGGATGCAGGGGGTTGGAGCATGCCTTTATTCCCAACAATTGGGAGGCAGAGGCAGATGGATCTCTGTGAGTTCAAGGACAGCCTGGTCTCAAAAAAAAAAAAAAAAAAAAAAGCATTACAAGTCTTCAAAGCAAAACAAAAAGTATCTTAGTTAGGCTTCTGTTGCTGTGACACCATGACCAAAAGCAACTCCAGGAGAAAATGGCTAGTTTCAGCTTATTGCTCACAATCCATCATCCAGGAAGTCTGTGAGACACCTGTGTGACACCTGTGTGTCACCTGCCTGCCTGTGTGACACCTGTGTGACACCTGCCTGCCTGTGTGACACCTGTGTGACACCTGCCTGCCTGTGTGACACCACAGGCAGGTGTCACACAGGCAGGTGTCACACAAGTGCCACACAGGTGTCACACAGGCAGGAAGATGTCACACAAGTGTCACACAAGTGTCACACAGGTGTCACACAGGCAGGTGTCACACAGACAGGTGTCACACAGGCAGGTGGCACACAGATGCCACACAGGCAAGTGCCACTCCTAATGGTGAGCAGCCAGGGGTTTAGCAGGGGAGTGCAGAAACAGGTCTGAAGTTCACAATGATCAGTCCTGTGGATCACAGAGGAAGGACCCTTGGAGAAGACCCAAGAGATGGAGAGGGATGGGTATCATATGTAGAGACCTGTTAAGGGACAGTGTTGTGGTTCCAGCTCTTCAGTGTGTCCACCACAACCCTGATCCGACTCGGGCTCCTAGACAAACCTCTAGCCTGCCAACTAGACCTGCCTCAGGAGGCCCTGGGCCATCATCAGACGGAGCACCGTCCAGCTCAGATTCCTGTCAGAAAATGAAAACCACTTTCGGGAGCTGCCAACGAAATGTTCCTGGGAGAACCAAAGCTCGTGCTTGGGGTTTCCGTCTGCACGCAGCAGGGGTTCAGTGGTAAATATTATCATAGGCTTGAATGCCCTCTGTGCACAATTTGTTTTCAAAGAAATCTGGACCTCTCCATCTCTTGATTCTTATTTCTAGTTGTGTGGTGGAGGAGCAGAGGGAGGGGAGAGCATGCAAGTTCTGAGTGCAGAAGGGGGCACTGGGTCCCCTGAAGCTGGAGTGCTGACATGGGTCCCCTGAAAGAGCAGTACCCACTTTAAATACTGAGCCATGCAAACTGAACAGTGATAAAACCAAAATCTCAGAAAAATGTAAAAAAGCCAAACTTGTAAGTAGGGACTTTTGAAATTGTTCCTGGCAGTGCTTTCTAGTGTATCTGGCACCTGGGCTCCGTGGGACAGGCAGCTAGGGAAAAGCTCTCGGCCTCATCACCTTAGAGAGGGTGAAAACCAAAACTGAAGGCTTCTCTTCAGAAACACGTTCAGGGGCTTTAAAATGCCAGTGGGCACTTCCCGACGTCCAGGGGTGCGTGCCGGACGACCTGGATCGTGTTTGGTGTCTAAGGTAAAGATGAATCCACAAGGACCAGTGCTCTGGAGACACACTTCAGCCTCCCCAAGAGCGTACCCTCCGCTGGCTCCTCTGTCCTCTCTCCGCCCTCCAGCTGCCAAGCTTCCGTCCACTCAGAAGACAGGGCAAGGGTCCACAGCAGGGAAGGACGGGCAGAGGGTGTGTGTGAGCGCTTCAGCTGCACATCTTGTAACTGTCGTGGGGCATCAGAGCAGCCAAGGCTGAGGGGTCAGGAACGGAGGGAGAGAGACCTCACTGGGGTGAGGGGTGAGGGGTGGGGGCAGAAGTGGGGGGTTCTCCATTTGGGACACTCTCTGTCTTGTGACACAAGAAAGTGGGAGCGGGAAGCTCCACTGGAATAAGCAACCATCTCTCTCCCTTGAGAGTGAGAATCAGAGCACACTGTAACCAAGGAAACGAGGATCTGAGAGGCCAAGTTTCTGGGGAAAAGGATAAGCAGAAAGCGTGACCCTGACTCTTCCCCTTCCTCTTGGTGCTCGTACGGAGTCCTTCCTGGTGTGCAGGAAGCAGGGCTTCGGGAAAGCAACAGAAGGGTACTGGTGAAGGCTAAGGGTCCGGGGATTCGGTTATCCTAACCACCAGCAAGCCCCAGGGTCCCACCTGATTTTACCTCCCTGGTACTGAGATTTCTGGCATGCACCACGGGGCTGAACTCTCATGTGCGTGCTGGCGGTCTGAACGTGAGTCTCTTCCTGCTTGTGCAGCCAGCACTCTACCAATGGCACCATCTCCTGGGCCAAAACCTGCATCTTCAACTGGTCACATGGACCAGTTCACACGTCACTCACATGTGAATCACAATGTGTATTTATAGCCATCACTCGCTCCAGATACACGTGTTGTCTCAATGAATATGCTTGCCTATCTCTCCCACGAATCCTGAACTCTCTGTCTAGCCTTTGAACACATTGGCTTCGTTCTGATTTATTTGTTCAGAAGAAAATAAAGCAAGCAATGTTGGGCTGGGTCTTCTTCCCACTGAACATCAGAGATGAGACCCTTGCCTGGCAGTCCAGACCAGCTCACCTCTCATCAGCAGACTCACACAAGCACAGTAAGGAGCTCCATCATCCCCACTGTGAAGAAGTGGGGGCTCCATCATCCCCACTGTGAAGAAAGTTGGGGGCTCCATCATCCCCACTGTGAAGGAGTGGGGGCTCCATCATCCCCACTGTGAAGGAGTGGGGGCTCCATCATCCCCACTGTGAAGGAGTGAGGGCTCCATCATCCCCACTGTGAAGGAGTGGGAATCTCAGGGCTGTTATGCTGTGCTGTGTGCCCTGAGCCTCGGATGCTGCTTGGAGTTTCGTCACCCTGACAGCAGGACAGGAGAAAATAGGCAACCTTGCCATGAGTAAAGAAGTGCAAATCGTAAACACTGCAGAACTGAGCCAAGATGGCGGACAGCTTGCATGCTTCCCAGCCCAACCAGGTGTCTTTAAATAAATGTCTAAATGTGTCGAGTGCAGAGGACACGCCCGTGACAGGCTCAAAAGCTCGGAACGGTGCCAGTAGCAATCCGTGACTGGTGTGAAGTTCCTGGAAGATGGGGAGCAGATGGGATCAGAGAGGGGAGAAAATTATCGCCGATGTTCCTGTATGACAGAAAACTGCTCCCGAGATCAAAGTGAATCCAGGGAAATTCCAGGCCTAAATTGCATAAACATCAAAAGCACAGGGGTGATCCCCAAAGCACAATGGGGGATCATTTTTTAAAAATGTGTGGAGGCTGAGGAGATGGCTCAGTGGATAGAACACCCACTGCCCAAGCCCGACCACCACAGCCTAGGTGCAGATCCCCAGAACCCACGCAGGCGCCGGGCACAGCGGGGCAGGAGGCTGTAAGAGCCGCGGTCTCAAACCAGGTGGAGGGAACAGCAACCCTGAGCTTGTCCTCTGACCTCCGCCTTACCCCGCACTTGCATGCTGGCTCTCGTGAGCACACACACACATACGCACGCACACGCACATGTGCGTGCATACACACACATACGCACATGCACATGCACACATACACACACACACACATACACGCACACACATGCACAATCATAAATAAAAAAATGAAATGAAAGGCAAGAGGAGCTGATGGTCCTCCCGTGTTACAGGTTTCAAATTAAGCTGAAAACTACAAAATGTAAACACTGACTTAGCCCAGCTTAGGCAAGTCCCTCTATCTACTCCGTGATGTATTCAGCAATGATGATTCTATTTTCTTTTTCTCTTTTGGTTCTGGGGTATTATTTGTTTGCTCTGCTTTGTTTTCTAAAACAGAAACCCTGCTATGGGATGTGCCTAGCCTGGAACTCAATATATAGACCAGGCTGAACCCTAACCCACGACCCTCCTGCCTCTGCTTCCTCAGCCCTGGAATGACAAAAATGAGCCATGCTGTCTACCTTTATCTCCTGTGCAGATCTACAGGGACATGCACCTTGTACACCTCGACACTAAGTTATACCTGTTGATCTGCAACCTTTCCAGAGAAAGGCTGTCCTAGTTGGGCTTCTGTCGCTGCACAGCGTGACTGAGGGTTTATTTCATATGGCTGCTTACAGTCCATCACTGAGGGGAGTCGGGTGTAGAGGGAACACTGCTTCCTGGCTTTCTCTCCAAGGTTTGCTCAGCTTGCTTTCTTATAGAACTCAGGACCACCTGACCAGAATGAGACTGCCCACAGTGGTCTGGGGTCTCCCACATCAGTTACTAACCAGGAAAATGCCTTACAGAGCGGCCTACAGGCCGATCTGATGAAGGCACTTTCTCAGCTGAAGATCCCTCTTCCAGGTGACTCTGGTTTCTGTCAAGTTAACATAAAAGCAACCAACACGTGTGTGGAAGTACTCGTGAGAACCGGATCTGTGCAGTGTGTTGCAGTAATCTCCAGAGTGGAAAACACAACACTAAACGCGGCCCATTTCAAAATAATATGTAGTTGGACCGGGCAGGAATGTAGTCGGCCCAGGAAGCAGGCAGACAGCATGCAGGTGCAATAGTGTCGAGGAAGACACTCTCCGTTATTCAAGCCTGATCTCTCCATAGCTGAAGAAACAGCCTCTGAACACACACACACACACACACCACACACACATATACACAGACACACCACACACACATATACACACAGACACACACCACACACACATATACACACACACACCACACACACACCACACACACACATATACACAGACACACACACATATACACACACCACACACACATATACACACACACACCACACACACATATACACACAGACACACACCACACACACACATATACACAGACACACATACATATACACATACACACCACACACACATATACACACAGACACACACCACACACACATATACACACAGACACACACCACACACACATATACACACATACACACCACACACACATATACACACATACATATACACATACACACCACACACACATATACACACAGACACACACCACACACACATATACACACAGACACACACCACACACATATACACACAGACACACACACAAACACACACACCACACATACTACACACACACACACATACATACATACACACACCAAACACATACACACAGAAACACATACATACATACACCAAACACACACACCACACACACATATACACGCATATATACCACACACATACACACATGCACACAACACACACCACACACACAACACACACACACACCACACACACACACATACATACCATACACACATACACATATACATACACATACATACAAACACACACACACACACCCCACACATACACACACATATACTCACACCACACACATACACACCCCCCACACACACACATACACACACACACACATACACACACACACACACACACACACACACCACACCTATCCAGTCTACATCCCAAACAACCCAGGGTCCATTTCCCGTCCCTTCTCCATTCCCGTGAACGCATGCTCAGGCTAGGTCACCATCACCACGTCCCTAAGCTACTCTGGCAGTCTCCTGCCTGAGGTCCTCAGGTTCCCACCAGGAACTCCTCAAACTCCTCCTGGGTAACTGTTTCCCAGAAGCTGTGGCTGAGCTCTGGAGACCTTTGTCTGAAGCCAGTTGTAACTGTTACTTTCTCACTGGCAACTGAACTCCACTCCCTTCTTTTGCCCCAGCTGCTAACTGCTACCGAGACAAGATTTCTAACTTGTAACTTTCTTTAACCCTCTAGCTCTAAAAGATTACACAGGGAAAGAAAGAAATCAAACTTCACAGCCCCTTCTGGCTGTCTTTATCTGTCTAAACCTGGAGACCTGAACTAACTTCTAGAATCTTCTGTCCCATTAACTCCTCTGTCCTTCCCTACCTGACAATTCCAACTGACAACGCTCTCTTAAATAGGACTCCTAAGCTGTTCCCAGAAGTCCAAGCGGCATGTAACCATAAGGAAGGCTGCACAGGACAGAAAACTTACTGGCAAAGCGTCATGCTACACTCCTGGAGTTGTCATCCCCAGATGGGTTCAGTGACTCTCTGTAACGCTTCAGCAACCTGGGGACTTGGCAGAGAGCTACCAGCAAGAAGAACCTCACCCCATGTGGCCTTTGGAATGTGGCCCCCAGAGCCATGAGCTGGATGAACTTTCATTCTTGATAAATTACCCAGAACTTACAAAACGCTCATAACCTGCTATATTCTTCACAGACACGAAAGGCAGACCAGGATATGTGGGGCAGATGTGCGGGGACTGACTGCCACAGGCTGGGTGCCTCCGAACTGCATGGGATTAGCCGTGCTGTCTCCTGGGAGCCATCAGCAAAGTGAAGAGAGTAAAAAAAAAAAAAAATCCCATCAGTCACAAGTGGCAAAAGTAAGAAAAAAGAGAAAGCGTGTCGATTCGATTCGTTGTTTGTAGTTCGAAGTAAGCAAGATAAAGGTGGTAAATTATGGCTTTCTTCTGGATCACCTGATTGGAAACACGTTGGGACATCGTGAAAAACAATCCTGCTAATAAAAAAGAACCGAGCAGGAAGTCACAGGGGGCTTGAGGCTGTCTGGCTCTCGTCAACAGTAAGATGCGTCCTTCACATCCAACAAGGCAGCAGAGGGTATAGACTTAGGTTTTAAAGGAATAGCGGAAGTCAGGAACCTGTAGATGGTGAAGTCTGCCAGAGGAGGGGCGATTCCACCAAGCCCCTGCAGAGCGGAAGAACCGCACAGTCAGCGTGGGTCCCAGAGCGAACGCCAGGTCCCCTCTCCCAGAGAGCCAGGGTTCAGTGAACCTTCCAACAGGAGCACCAGAAATGGGCCCATGGCCTGGGCAGTTCCTCTTCTGGGCTTCTGCTAGCTGGTCAGATTTAAGACAGTGAGCAGCGAGGCAGCCTGCCCTCTCCCCACCCCAGGGTTTGGCATCTGATGAGAGAAGAGCTGCTAATTTCACATTCATCGCTTTTTGGAGATTTGAAGCAACTAGGAAATGAGAGTAAGAATAAAACAGGAAGAGAGGGAGAGAGGAAAGGAAAGTGGATTTCAGGCTACCCTCAATCAAACCGGGGCTCCATCTTGCCGTAGGGGCACTTCCAGGATTCCAAAAAGGCCCCCCAAACTCAGCCTCGGAGCCCAAGCCTGCTAAACGTGTGAGCTAATTCACACCTCTGACATAACATGCGAATGTCTCATGGAGCCCAGTATCGTGTACGACGACTACCGGCCAGTTTAAATCAGGACAATCCAAAACCAAACATTCTTCAGCTTAAATAGAACATTGGGAAGCCGTCACGCACAAAGGAACGCAGACCATCAGGGGCTGTGAGGAGGGGTTTGAGTTTCGGAGAACTTACTGCTATGTGGGAGCACCTGGAGCTTACTCCCCTCAACGTAACACCCCATACTGGTGCCCTTCGACCTCTTCCCCATGTTCCCCTCCTTCCAGCAGACATGGCCCCCCAAGTTCCCAGAGTCTCCCCCAGAATTCTGCCCTTCCAAAGTCTCCCAGGGCCTGGCAGCCACACAGGACGAGGTTTGTTTGTACCAGGGCATTTTATCTCAAGGCCAAAGGATGAACAGCAGATGAGATATCACTGACATTACAGTGAGAGGCTGGCAACAAGAAAGCCACTGCCGGTCTATTTCTGGGCGCTGATAGGTAGAAACAGACACCGCGTTCTTTACTTTCTATGAAAACATCCATGACCTCGCCAGCACCTCAGGGCAGCGGAAAGTTCCGTGTCGAGCTGCTTCCCGCCAATCGAGATGTATTTTAGAAACTGGCTACTTTAAAGGATCATCGAAAAGAATTCTTTGGTAAAAATAAGAAAGTGGATGCGGAAATCTAACCCTTCATAAGTAACTGCCACGTCAATTCAGGCTTGGGGATATCTACGTTTCCTGAAGAGTTGAAGACTTAGGGAGGGAGGGAGGTAACTGTTTTCAACCAGTTGTTGCCCCTTTTTGTCACCTGTGTGATGTTACAGAGGGAAAACCAAAGAAAAAGACTCCCAGACTACCTCACTGTGCAGTCGCACGTGACAGAGGAACAGAGGAGGGAAACTGATTGGCTAACCGAGCCAACTGGCGTTTACACTTTGTAAGCTAGCGGAAAGGATACATTGACGACTTCAGAGTTTGAGTCACAAGAATCACAGAGGTGAAGCGGACGGGCTGCCGTTAAAAAACAAGACAACTAACCGCTTCAGCAGGAAGTCACAGGGAAACGCCTGCCTGTCTCTCCTTTCCCTTTGAAACCCGGGAAGACACGTCCTCGTCCTCCGGGACAAAACAATAAAGATGATGTAACTTGTGTTTGAAAACAGCAGCCGTGTGGGCTTTTCCGAGAGTCACACCGCAGTTTTTATTGAATGGAACAGAAAAGACCATCTGATCTCAAAACCGATTTGAAAACCTTCCAACATCTCTCCTTTTCTTCGATTAGAAACGACAGACAGAAACCCAGTCATTTGGCTGTTTTCGAAGCAGCTATCACAACTTTCACGGCCAAGAGGACAGAAATTCCCATCATGCCATTCCCCAGGGACTAAGGCAGTGAGTGTGGTGAGCACGTGTGTGAGGCTCGCCTAAGACAGGTCCCACAGAGCTGCGATCAGGTCAAGAAAGCCCCCTCCCCCCCCCTCCCCCCTCCCATCCGTCTCCCCCTCCCCTCCCCCTCCCCCATCCCTGTTCCCCTCCCCCTCCCCCCTCCCCCTCCCTGTTCCTCTCCCCCCCCTCCCCCCTCCCTGTTCCCCTCCCCCTCCCCCTCCCAGGCCAGCATCTGCTTTAATACGTTAACAGACACCTCAGCCATTTGTCTGGGTCTTCCTTGGAATTGAACAGCATCCTTCAACAGCTCATTTCCAACCTCCCTGAACCTCTCACTGGAGTAGACTAGCAGGCTCTCAACAGCATTTAACTGTTACTGTTGCCAGCTTGCAGCCCTGAGTTCCAGATCCAGGGACCCAGCGCCTTCTGGCCATCCTGACTCTGCCTGCCCAGCTCCACCCCCTCCCCCTCGCCGCTTCTCTCCTGCACAGTGGCCCTAACCAGGAGGCGGGAGGCAGGGCTAGAGAAAGACCTCAGGTATTACCACTCTCTGGGACTCCAAGCCTTACACAAACCAGAAGGTAATTCAATTGGACTTTGTGCAGCGCGCGCTATCCAGGGCACCCTTCACCCGCTCCCAACCAGGAGTGGCCAGAGTCCCTGCAACAGGTCATAAAGTGAGCACAGCACTTCTCCCATCCCCCAAGAATGTTCTAATCTGAGCCCTTTGCTGCCGGGGCCTGTGGAGCTGCCAGCTCCCTGTCCCCTTGCCCAGACCCTCCACTCCGGCCTGCAGTGGCATGGCTCAGGCTTCAGGCCCACTGGCTCCCAGCTACCCTCTGATGGAGGCACAGGAGGGGGCAGGGGAGAAGCATCCTTCAAGCCCTGAACTATGGCTTCCTCTGGTCATCTCTCCCTTCTGTCCCCAGAGGCGCGAGGAGCTTCTGGGAGTCCCTCATCTCGGGCTTGCCTCAGCCATTTCCGCATCTGTGCAGACAAATCCTCGTAAGAGGCCTCTCTTCTGTGAAATGCTGAGCGTGGCTGCTCTGCCCCATGGAGCCCGCTGAGGAAGGAGACTGACTCCTGCTCTGCGGATTGCTGGCATGTGTTGCACACAGTAGCTGTGCTCCCAGGATCTCACACGTGACTCTGCCAAGAACGCTCTTCAAACCGGAAGAGAAGGATACACAGCAGCAGTAAGGGAACACTGGCCAGGCAGAAGTGACAGCACTGGGTCGGTGACGTATCTACCTGCTCAGCCCGAATTCACTCCGGGCAGTGGACATCTAACTCAGGAAAACAAACCAAACCCTGACCAGTGGAGACAGCTCAGTGGGAAGGTGCTCACGTCACAGCTAGGAGAAAACGGACTGGGGAGATGGCTCAGTGGGCGAAGGTGTTGCCACCACGCCTGGCACCTGGGTTAGATCCACAGAGCCACATAGTGGGAGGAGGGGATCGACTCCTGGAAGTTGTCCTCTGACCTACACACACACACACACACACTCACACACATCACACACACACACACACACACACACACATCACACACATACACACACACACATACACACACACACACACACACACACACATACACACACATACACACACACACACACTCACACACACACATACACACACATACACACACACACACACATACACACACACATACACACACACATACATACACACACATCACACACACACACACACACACACACACACTCACACACATATTACACACACACACACATACACTACACACACACATACACACACATACACACACACACAGACACACATACACACACATACACACACTCACACACACATACACACACATCACACACACACACACACACACATACACACACACACATACACACACACATACACACACACACATACATACACACACGTCACACACACATCACATCACATCACACACACATTACACACACACACACATACACTCACACATACACACACACATCACACACACAGACACACATACACACACACACACACTCACACACACATACACACACACATACATACACACACACACACATACACACACATACACTCACACATACACACACATCACACACACACATCACACACATACACACAATCGCACAGACACACACACACATCACACACACAGACACACACACACACATCACACACACACACACACTCACACCCCTCCTACAAAATAAGTAAAATGTTTAAAAAATTGTAAATACAGGCCAGCTGTGGTGACACAAGCCTTTGGTTCCGGCGCCCAGAGGGCAGAGGGCAGGCAGATCTCTGGGGGTTTTAGGTCAGCCAGGTCTACATAGCAAGTTCCAGGCCAGACAGGCCCACACACTGAAAGCCTGTCTCAAACACAATTTAAAAAAAAACTCTACATTTTTGGGGGGGTTTGGGTTTTCTGCTTAGATTTGTATTATATCTATCAGGTGTTTGGTGTATTGTTTAGATAGACACTTTCTATTTTACCTCAGTGCACTGCTAAAATACTTCCATTATGCAAGTACATGGTACAAAAGATTGTGTGTGTACGTGTGTGTGTGTGACTGTGTGTGTGTCTATGAGGGTGTGTATGTGTGACTGTGTGTGTGTGTGTCTATGAGGGTGTGTACGTGTGACTGTGTGTGTGTGTGTGTGTCTATGCGGGTGTGTATGTACGTGTGGCTGTGAGTGTGTGTTTGTGTGTGGCTGTGAGTGTGTGTATGTTGGGGTGTGTGTGTGTCTATGAGGCGGTGTACGTGTAACTGTGAGTGTGTGTTTGTGTGTGTCTATGAGGGTGTGTACGTGTGACTGTGTGTGTGTGTCTATGAGGGTGTGTATGTGTGACTGTGTGTGTGTGTATGTTGGGGTGAGTGTGTGTATGCGAGAGGGAATGTGTATGTGTGTGTGAGAGTGAGTATGTACGTGTGAGAGCATGTATGAGCCTGTGTGTGTCACGTGTGTGGGTACACTAGGCCGTGCGTGGACGGTCAGTGTTGCATGTCTTCCTGTCCCACTCTCCACCTTAATTTCTGAGACCTGGTCGCTCACTGAACCTGGAGCTCACTGACTCAGCTGGACTGGCTCAGACTTTCACTCCCTCAGCTCCTGGCAGTGGGGGAACACAACACACCCAGCTCTTATGGGAATCTAAACTCCGTCCTCACGCCTGTGTAACAAGCGCCTCGCCCACCCAGCCATTCCCCAGCCCCAACATGATATATTTTAAGATCCAAAGATTCGCTCCTGACCCGTCTCCCTCCACCCCTTCCCAGGCTGCCGTCCCAGGGAGCCCTGACAACTCTCTCTGCAGCCTGCAGTTCAGCTTTCTCACTTCACCGCAGTGACCCTGCTCTTTCCAGCTCACCTGCCGCCTGTCCCTAGGCCACAGCACCCCGCCCCACCAATACCTGGCGCTGCGGTGGCTCTGTATTGGCATGGAAATACAATGAATAGATGAACTGTCTCTGGCGCACACAAACTAGTAGCAAGTAGATTACGCCTCTAGGGAGATCACTGTCCCTGGGTCTCAGGTTTCTGGTCCTTTCATTCTAGACTGTTCAAGGGCGTTTATGTAACAAACAGGCTCAGGATATCAATGTCTGTCCCCGAAGAAATCCACACGCAGGTTACTTACTACCCAATATAGCAGACAACATTTCCCTCGGGGCAAAGGTCAGGTTAGCTTACGCCCCAGATCTCTGGGCTCAGGCTTCTCCACCTCCCATGCAGTCCGCTGGGTCTCAGCGCACTAGGCCTCTGGGCGCCAAGGCTCAGGAAGTGCACAGGTGCTGCTGAAGGGCATGAGGAGCCTCTGTGCCTCTGACCCAGGTTCTTGACTAACTGCAGAACAAAACTATAAACTCTAGAAAAGTAAATAATAACCACCTCGTGGTCTGGAATCAGGAAAGAGCTGTTGAACAGACTAGGCAAGAAGGCTTAGCACAAAAACGGGAAATTCTGATAGACTTTAACTATATTAAAATTAAGATATTCCGATGATCAATAGATTCCATTAAACGACAAAGAGAAACGGGCTAGAGAGACGGGTCGGTTGGAAAAGCGTGTGTCACACAAGCATGGGGATCCAAATCTGACCCCCAGCACCCACTTAATAGCCAGGCTACGGTGGCGCACACCTGTAGTCCCAAAGCTGGGCAGGCAGAGGCAGGGGCATCCCCGGGGCTTGGGGCCAGCCAGTCTAGCCGATCAGCGAGCTGCAGGTTCAGCGAGAGACCTAAAGAACAAGATTGAGTCTGGGAGGAAGGCGCCGGCATCAGCTTCCGCCCTCCACACGCACACGTGCAACGTGTCCACACATGACACAAACACGTCCACGTACACACCAAAGAGAAGGGTCTTGCGATGGGTAACATGTTGCCAGACAATGACAATGGTAAACACGTATAACTCAACAGAAAGAATAATTCTACAGAAAAATTAGCAAGAGGAGCTGCGCAGGCCCTTCACAGTAACAGAAATCACACTGGGCACAGATGAACACATGGCACAGCTCTTGGTATCATTCCTGTGGGGCATTTTCTTACTTAGTGACTGATGGGGAGGGCCCAGCGTTGAGGGCGGTGCCACCTCTGGGCTGGCGGTCCTGGGTTCTATAAGAGAGCAGGCTGAGCAAGCCATGGGGAGCAAGCCAGCAAGCAGCACCCTCCACGGCCTCTGCATCAGCTCCTGCCTCCAGGCTCCTGCCCTGCATGGGTTCCGGTCCTGGCTTCCTCCAGTGAAGGACTATGATCTGGAAATGTCAGCCAACACAGAACAAACCTTTTTTTTTTTTTTAAAGCTGTGAGCACACGTTAGTACTTTGTTTACACATATTTAACTAATACAACAAAACTAAATTCAAATTAGCAAAGCAGTCTCTTAGAACAGGGGCTGAGAAGTCCATGTAGGAATCAGCTCTGACTCTCACCCGCTCTGTCTCCTCTTCTCTTTCCCCAGGGACAAGCCCACATCCTGCCCTCTAAAGCAGGTACTTCAGAGCAAAACACTCCCGGGGTCTCTCGGGGGTACTGGGGGAGAGCTGGGTGCTTCACACCAAAATTTATGCCAAGTCCACTTGTCATACAGGTGATCAAAGCTGGGGGCGGTTCTTTGAAATGCAAATGCTGTGACCCAGAGCTTACAGGGTGGCAGTGCAGAACCTGCCCTGCTCCTTGTCTGAAAACAAAGCAAAATGGGTTTCCGATGGTCCTGGAGTTAGCGTAAAGTCCACCTTTCGGAGATGAACTCTAGACGTTAGCGGTTGGTGGCTCCATGTCATGGGTGTGCTACTCCAGAACTATAGGTGAACACATCTGTCTTTCGAAATGCCCGAATTTCTTGACTCATTGATAAGGTATGGCAGACTTCAATGGCAGCAGTTACCGTACATCCCGCTGTCCTTGATAGAGCTGGCTCAGGTAAACACAGGATCTTTAGTTCCGATCTTAATTACTAAGAACACACTTTACACACCACAGTCTATCTGTCTGTGTACGCCTATGCTGTGCTGGGTCCGGTGGCTGCAGAGGAGTTCAGGAGGCTTTCCAAGCCCTAAGGTCAGGAAAGCTAACAGGGATGGGGTCTCCTGGAGAGATAAGAACCAAGGCACAGAGACTGTGTGTGAGTCAGGTCACCCGGGGTCACAGGTTTGACAGCAACACTGTAGACTTGATGGTGAAAAGGCAAGTCTGGGTCTGGATGGATGAACAGGCAGGCAGGTGCAAGCAGCAGGGGCAGGCAGGTGGGCAGGCAGGCAGGCAGGCGGGCAGCAGGGGCGGGCAGGCAGCAGGTGCAGGCAGGCAGCAGGTACAGGTGGGCAGGCAGAGGCAGGCAGGCAGGCAGCAGGTGGACATGCAGCAGGGGCAGGCAGGCAGCAGGTGCAGGTGCAGGCGGGCAGGCAGGCAGGCAGCAGGTGCAGCCGGGCAGCAGGTACAGGTGGGCAGGCAGGCAGGCAGGCAGCAGGGACAGGTGGGTAAAGAGGAGGACAGGTAGAAGACAATTCAAGGAGGCTGCATGAACAGGATGGAGTCCATCCAGCTTATGTCCCTGAGATAGTAGGGAGTTCTCTACCTGTTGGTCTTACACACACACACACATGTGCACATGCACATTCGCACACACATCGACACACACACATGCACATGTGGATGCACACACACACCTGTGCACACACACGTGGATGGACACATGCACACATGGACACATACACATGGACGGACACACACATGCACACGTGGATGTACACACCCCGTGCACACACACGCAGATGGACACACGCACACATGGACACATACACATGGACGGACACACACATGCGCACGTGCACACACACGCAGATGGACACACATACATACACATGCACATGCATATGCACACACCAGTGGTCAGGTGGCAGGTGGGTAGGGGACTTCTCAGTGCTAAGTGTACATGCGTTGTGGGGTCCAGATGAGGGAGTCGCACCCCTTTTTTAACACCCTCCTGTGCCCCTGCAGCTCCCGTTTCCCCAGTGTTTTATATGATGGCACCTTTCCGTCTTCCAGAAACAAGTTATTTATGGGCATGTGTTCGTTGGTGAACACCCAGGAGCCTTCGTCCTCGATCAGGAGGAAGTTTTCTCGGGAAGACAGCCTTTAGGCCTCAAGATTCAAAGGAGACACGCCTTTGTTTTAGATGGGGAGGGTCGCTTCTTGTCATAGTGCAAAAAAGTTTCGCATGTTATTACGCCAAGCTCCAGGAACTGAGATTTTAGCCCCTGGCTGCTTACGATCCAACACAGGCAATCTCTGCCACAGGAGCAGGCCAAGCACAGCAAAGCCCAGGGCAGAGGTGAGGGTCCCTGCTAAAGGCATGGAGAGCCTGAAGCAGGGAGGGGTGCACCAGATGCCCAGAGGGCCTGAGCCCTTGGTATTTCATGGTCTGTATCTCAAAGTCATGGTTGGTTTTGCAGAAAACAAGTTTCCTTTTTATTACCAAGTAATTAACATTCCATAAGTTTAACATTAAAAATCTTGACCTAGTTCTACCTAGATTAAACGGTTTCCCAAAGACCCTTCCAGCCCCATGGCTCCCCTCTGGGCTGGCTCCATGCTGAACTCAACACAGTGGGAGACAGGAGGGGAAGACCCCTGACAGGCTCAGCGGAGAAATAAGGTTCCCAGCAGGCAAGGGTAGCTGTGGTCCAGAGCTGACTCCTCATCAGCAGCCAATGAGATCTTTCTGAAAAGGGGCGTCTGGATCTGCCAGGTGGTTGTGATTGTGTCAATGCATTTCAAAGGACTCTTTTCAAGTTGGTCTAAAAGTTGAAGAAGGAGATGCAGCCTTTTTAACGTGGGAGAGGCGGGAAGTGATGCCAGGAGCTCTAAATGCTGTCTGCAGAACACCGCCTCCTCTTGGAGGGTAGTTGGTGGGGAGAGGGAGGTGACAGTCAGGGTAGTGAGGAGGCAGCCTGCAGGCGGCTGGAGATTGAGGGAGGGACGACGACGGGGAGGGGCGGGGAGGGAGGGGGAGGTGGCAGAGGCAGGCTCAGCCCACGGAGATGTGGCCTGTCGCTATCCTGAACCCCGCCAAGCAGCCCCACAGCTCCCTATCACCCTAGCTGTCTTCCAGCAACCGACGGGAGGCTTTGGTTTCAGGAGATGGCAACTGTCTCTGCAGCTGAGCATCCCGCCAAGGCGCGGCCCCGCCCCTCATCCCTGCCTCAGCCGCTCCCTCCCTCCCTCTCCTTCCCTCCCTCCCTCCTCTCTCTCTCTCTCTCTCTCTCTCTCTCTTTCTCTGTGGTCTGACAAGTTGTCAGGACTGTGTGAGATCTTGTTGGAGGAGACAAGTTCCCTCTCCAGCTTCGAGGCTTTTCCGTCTCCTGGGGAATTATAGTTTCTTGAAGTCCAGGGTTTCAAGGGCCTGCCAGCCAAAGCGAGTAGGACACAAACATCTCTCTAGGGCATGCTCACTCGTGCCAAGGCAGTTAGAGAGGGAGAGACAAAAAAAAATGTGATCCTGAAACTAAGAAGCTGGCAGGGGGCTTCCAGACCAAGGAAATGATGTTCAGGGGGATTTTATAGACATTACACACCAGTGGTAGAGACAGCGTTGTAAATAAAAATTAATCCAGTTTTTCATTTTCCCTGGAAAGGGCCCAGCTTTTAAAAAGAGCCCCTGGGCCAGTGAGATGGCTCAGCAGGTAAAAGCACTTGCTGCCAAGCCTGAAGACCCACGTTCAATCCCCAAGACTCACACCGCGAAGGAGAGGCCTGACTCAGCTAGCTGTCTCTGGATATACACACAGAGCAAACTGATTAATTAAATGCAAAACACCCTACTGCTGTTTCCGTAAAAGTGCATTTTAACGCTTGAATTACGCTGACCTGCCTTGTCTGTCTTTGTCTTTCCTCACTTGCTAAGAGCCAGTGAGCGCGGGGCACCTCTGGAGATGCCCCCGGTGCAAGCTGATGCCAGGCGCTCTGCCACCCGACCTCTGCTTTGTACCCAAAAGTAAAGGGCAAAATGGGCACCTTGTGCCCAAGGTGCAGACTCTGGGGTGCTAGGATTCGCGGTAGTCCTTTACTTAGTCCGCTCTTCTGATTGGCCAGTTATCTCTTGGAAAACCCCGCTGAAAACCAAGCAAGCCCTTTACGGAGCCAGACTGGGCCAACCAAGG
This sequence comes from Cricetomys ansorgei, assembly GCA_026225945.1. Taxonomy (NCBI): domain Eukaryota; kingdom Metazoa; phylum Chordata; class Mammalia; order Rodentia; family Nesomyidae; genus Cricetomys; species Cricetomys ansorgei. The sequence goes on from JAMJFZ010003035.1 coordinate 1,557,000, forward strand.
GCTTTTCTCTTTTCCCTTTGGCTGCCAGGAAGCTCAGCATCCAGCGTGACGGTCAACACTGTAACTCTGTGGAGCTCCGACAGGTGCACTTACCCCCCAAGTGCCTCCCAAAGCCCTGACTTTTTCCGGAAGCTGTTTATATTTTCTCTGATCGTGATACATTGCACTCACTTAAATTTTACACTTAAAAAAAAAGCTACTTCAAATCCTGTATGAAATGTGACGTTAACAGTATGAATATGGGAATGTTTATAATGCACATTAAATGTTGACCAAAGCAACTCGTGGGCAGACACTGTCTACAGCAGACATAATGTCTCTTTCAGATAATAACGATAATCAGGCTGGAGAGGCGGCTCAGAGGTGAAGAGCACTGGCTGACTTTACAGAGGACCTGGGTTCAGTTCCCAGCACCCACAAGGCAGCTCACACCTGTAACTCCAGTTCCAAGGGGTCTGATGCTCTGTTCTGAGCTCCACAGGCACCAGGTGTGCACGCCATACAGAAACATATGTGAAAGCAAGACACCTATACACATAAGACAGACATTTAATGAATAAAATCTGAAGGCGAGAATCATTTAAGCCACCAGATTGGGCGTGCGGTTCCAAACTTGCAGAAGCATGACTAATTTTCCCCCAGAAAGCTGCGAAGCAGTGGCCCCAACCTGCATTAAAATTCACAGAGCTTCCAAACAATCAAGGCGCTCTTCCATGAACAAAGACATTGCATTCATATGTGCATAAAGCAGAGATTCTTCCTGCCCATCTACATGCTGGCTGTACAGATGAGGTATTCCGAGCCAGGCGGAGCCGCGCCACAGAGCTGGGGTGCGTGCTGCATGACGTCTGGTCATGGCCTATGTGCGAAGCGACAAAAAGCACTTTGTGTGAACAAAAAGGAGAGAAAGATCCTGCAACTCTCTTCTGACGCCCCCTTCTGTGTCCCCAGGATACAAGGCGCTGGGGGCAGACGCAGGCATTAATGTGTTCGTTTCGAACCTCGCCCCGTGGACACCCCACGCAGAGGGCGGGGGCTGTGGAGAAAGGACCAAGTAAAGGAGACACAAAATTCCACCCCAAGTATATCTGAGCGGAGGTTTTAGGTTAAAGTTTTTCCAAAACAGTGTAATTTAAATTAGGTTTTGTGAAGTTGGTAGAGGCCGGGGATCTCTAGGAAGTAACCGAAACCCCACGGGCACCAGCAGGTAATGGAGACCGCTCTGAGGCCCGCGCCCTGAAGTGCCCCAATGTGTGGGTCGTTACCGAGACGGTAAAACGAAGTGTCCTTGGTAAGCTTTGCTCTCTTGCCCTTCTTGTTTTGGTTTGGTTTCGGTGTTTGGAAAAGAGTCTCACTCTGTAGCCCAGGCTGGCCTAGGCCCTTACTATGTAACCGGGGCTGGCCCAAAACTCACAACAATCCTCCTGCCTCAAGATGTCTGAGGATCACAGGAAGGAACCACCATCCCTGGCTCCCTCTTTCCTTTAAAGAACCACACCAATAAACACCGGGCTGGAAATACGACATTTTAAATTCACAGGTTTTCATTTCCCCCACCGGATGGCACCATTCTGAGAAGTCCTGGCCCTCTGGATGGAGAGCTGGTCAGGAGCGAATTATAGAAAATGTAGGTCACCGTGAAACCCACGGTGACAGCAAAAGATGGGGGGTCCCTCCACATCAGTCCTGGGCACATCAGGTCCTCTGAGGTGTTGGTGGAGGACTTCACCCACAATGCACTCCCTGATTCTGAGCCTAAGGCATGAAAGGAGGCGGGGCTCCCACCTCTCCACTTAAGAGCCAGGTGCTCTTACCCTCCCCATCTCCTCGCCTAGGACGCAGCTTGAGGAACTGACCTGCTCCCAGGCCTGCTCTGACCTCCTGCTTCCTCTAGACAAATGTACACGCTCTGAGCGTGGGAGCTGAGGACACAGCTCAGTGCTCAGTGGGCAGTGGGCAGGGTGCCGGCCAGGCACTGAGCACGGGAACGGGGCTGTAAAAGCCGGGGTCAGTGGGCCGCATCTGTAACCTCAGCACCGTGGGTAGGGGGCCCTGGAGCTCACTGGCCAGCAAGTCTGCAGAGCAGAAGCTCCAGGTAGAGCACCCCTGTCTCCAAACGTAAGATGGAGAATAACCAAGGAAGACATCCGAAGTCAACCTCTGGCCTCCACGCCCACACGTGTACACACGTACGCACAAGCACACGTGTTCTCTCATCAGTGGTGGAGTGTCTTTCTAGCATATGCAAAGCCCTAGGTTCAATCCCCGGTACAGAAAATAACATAGCCAATGCTTTAAAAGAATGTTTTAGAGCATCCTTTCCACACACCTCGCTGCTCATTTAACCCACAGTAAGAGCCTGGAGAGATGCTTTAGTACCGGCTTCCTAGCCATCCCTGCGTCCCAAGTTCAGTCTCGTACAGCAACCACAAGAACCCTTTAAGAATGAAAGCCCAGGACCCTGCAGTGGCTCCTCCTGTTTACTGAGCAGCTTATACCTTTCTTGGGTACCAATCTCCACCCTGTGCCCATCCTGCTGCAGCATCTCACAGGGCACAAGCAGTTCGATCTGTTCAGCAGGCAGTCCTGCAGCCAGCATCCTCCTTGCAAGTCCTACACAGCTGTTCCTGAACCAGCTCCCCTGAACCAGCTCCCCTGAACCAGCACCCCTGAACCAGCACCCCTGAACCAGCACCCCTGAACCAGCTCCCCTGAGCCAGCTCCCCTGAGCCAGCTCCCCTGAACCAGCTCCTCTGAACCAGTACCCCTGAGCCAGCACCCCTGAGCCAGCTCCCCTGAGCCAGCACCCCTGAACCAGCTCCCCTGAGCCAGCGCCCCTGAGCCAGCACCCCTGAGCCAGCTCCCCTGAGCCAGCACCCCTGAGCCAGCTCCCCTGAACCAGCTCCCCTGAACCAGCTCCCCTGAACCAGCGCCCCTGAGCCAGCACCCCTGAGCCAGCTCCCCTGAGCCAGCACCCCTGAACCAGCACCCCTGAGCCAGCTCCCCTGAGCCAGCACCCCTGAGCCAGCTCCCCTGAGCCAGCTCCCCTGAGCCAGCTCCCCTGAACCAGCTCCCCTGAGCCAGCTCCCCTGAGCCAGCTCCCCTGAGCCAGCTCCCCTGAGCCAGCACCCCTGAGCCAGCTCCCCTGAACCAGCTCCCCTGAACCAGCTCCCCTGAACCAGCTCCCCTGAGTCAGCTCCCCTGAACCAGCACCCCTGAACCAGCTCCCCTGAAACAGCACCCCTGAACCAGCTCGTCTGAACCAGCTCCCCTGAGCCAGCTCCCATGAGCCAGCTCCAGCACCCCTGAACCAGCTCCTCTGAACCAGCTCCCCTGAACCAGCACCCCTGAACCAGCTCCAGCACCCCTGAACCAGCTCCCCTGAAACAGCACCCCTGAACCAGCACCCCTGAACCAGCACCCCTGAACCAGCTCCCCTGAACCAGCACCCCTGAACCAGCTCCCTCCCCTGAACCAGCTCCAGCTCCCCTCCACACTGTACTCTCTTCCTCCAGCGAGGCCGAACAGTGTTGGAGGCACATCCATTCCTGTAGGATAAACAGAGTAGGGAAATGGCTGGGGCTACAAGGAGGCCAGCCGAACCGTAGCTTCATCTAAGGTTGGGAGCCCAGACACCAAGGAGGAGCCCACAGGGACTCGAACTCGCAATTACAGTTAACGTGCTAGCATCTGGTAAACTGCACGTTCGGAACATGTGTCACATTCACATCAGCGATGTGAAAGGGAAAACTATCTCGAATGCTCATCCGGGGACGATCATCTGCAACTGTTTGACAAGTGTCCGGAATGAGACAAAGAGTTCTTAGAAAGCAGAGAGGCGAGCGCCACAGCGGGAATCAAGGAACGATGCAGAAAGTAACTGAAATTGCGGTCCTGTCAGAAATGCGACATTCTTTCTCCTGGTGTCAAGAAAGCTGTGAGGAAATGCATTTTCTCCCTTGCAGGGAGAAATGTTCTACATTCCTGTTCGTGGAAGAAATGTTCTGGAACGCTCTAATGAAGCTATCCTATAACGGCCAGCTTCTCAGAGGGTCCCGGGGACGTCACCTCCACCTCCGCCTCCTCCTCTTCCTCCCCCTGCTCCTCTCCTCCCCCCCCCTCCTCTCCTTCCTGCCCCTCCTCCCCCTCTTCCTTCTCTCCTTCCTCCCCCTTCTCCCCCCTCCTCTCCTTCTTCCTTCTCTCCTTCCTCCCCCTCCTCCTCCCTCCTCTCCTTCCTCCCCCTCCTCCTCTCCTTCCTCTCCCTTCTCCCCTTCTTCCTTCTCTCTTTCCTCCCCCTCCTCTCCTTCCTGCCCCTCCTCTCCTTCTTCCTTCTCTCTTTCCTCCCCCTCCTCCCCTCTTCCTCCTCTCCTTCCTCCCCTCCTCCCCCCTTCCTCTCCTTCCTCTCCCTTCTCCCCCCTCCTCCTCTCCTTCCTGCCCCTCCTCCCCCTCTTCCTTCTCTTCTTCCTCTCCCTCCTCCCGCTCTTCCTTCCTCTCCTTCCTCCCCCTTCCTCCCCCCCTCCCCCCCCTTCTCTCCTTCCTCTCCCTCCTCCCCCTCCTCCTCTCCTTCCTCCCCTCCCCTCCTCTCCTCCCCCCTCCTCCTCTCCTTCCTCTCCCTCCTCCCCCTCCTCCTCTCCTTCCTCTCCCTCCTCCCCCTCCTCCTCTCCTTCCTCCCCCTCCTCCCCCTCCTCCTCTCCTTCCTCCCCCTCCTCCTGCTCTTCCTTCTCTCCTTCCTCCCCCTCCTCCTCCCTCCTCTCCTTCCTCCCCCTCCTCCCCCCCCCCATGCCCATCTACAGTGTTTTATCTTGGGGGATGAAGAGCAAGAGTCTGAACTGCGGTGCGGACCCAACAACCGCACTTCCGGATCATTCTCTTCCCTGGAAATTTACCAGAGACTGGCTCACTGCTACGGGTGATTCTAACCAGGAATGTAAACCGTGAGTCCCAGCTCCTGCCCACCCCGCACGTCTTTTACTTGGAGTGCGTCATTTCGTGCCTTGGTCCCTCATTGGTGCAATCCAGTCATTATTTCTGGCAAAGTAACTGGAAACAGCTTTAGAGCCTAAAATATACTACTTAAGTGAACTACAGTCTGGCCACACGGATGTACATATTGCACACATATAATACACGCCTATATTAAACAAAAATTACGTTGTGGATCTCCGCATACTGATGAGGAAGCACTGCCACAGCGTATTAAGTGGGAACGGCAGCTGAGAAGCTAGCATGTGTCATTTTCACACTTTGGAAAAATACGTAAACATAGTACTAATGGACACACCCCCGATATTAAGAGCAATGAACGCGGTGACCAGATGTGGCTGACTGTCCCTTTACTGGATCCGCATCCCTGTTGGCCCTCCTCCCCTCCACCGCCGGACTGTCTAGGAGCAAGCCCCACACCGGCTAGCTTTCTACTTGTGAATGCTTCTGAAGGGACCTCCAATGGCTCAGCTCTGCTTCTGGCCTCCCCAGCGAACAGTGATCACAACTGAGGGTGCTTTAGCAGTAACCCCGCAGCATCTGTCGGGGGTCAGGGGCCCCACAGCCCATCACACCATTTGACAGGCAGACTGTGTGTGGCTCGGGATGCCGGGAGGCTCTTGGACCACAGTGTGTTCCCTGTGTTTGGTTCTCGCAGAAACAGACTGGGAGGCGATGGGCAGACTGGGAACACGTTGGGAGGACTTGTCAGTAAAGCATGTCAGGAGGGGGTGGGGGAGGGAAGATGGCTACCCACAGCACGGGCTCTCTCTCCTCTCTCTCCTTAGAATGCATTTCAGACTTGAAGCTCTGGAAACCAACTTTAAGAGCACAAAAGCCACACGGACTTCTGTCTCTGAATTTGGCAGGTGTGAATATGTTCCCTGGAGAAGTCTGCCTCCCTGCACTGCAGGGCACAGACAGGTCCCAGGCAGCACAGCCTGAAAGCTGCTTCCTGTGAGGCTGGCAGCCGAGGGTCTTCAACACTGGTGGGGCTTTCCCAAAGTCCTTCTAACTCGCTGTCATTAGGTCTCTGCCCTATACACATCATGTCTGACCCCTCGTTCGACAAACGCCTGCTGACCTTCTGGGCCCACGTGGGGCCTGTGTTGGCCACGGTGGAACGTGAAGGGCTTCCTCTTCATGCTGGTGATGCCAGTTTCCAGCCATCACTCCGGACTCGCAGCCTCCAGGAGTTCAGTGGTCCCCTAATGGCGACCGGCTAAACTAAGTCACAGCTCAGCGGTACTAAATGGGAACAAGTTCCCAAGGACACTGCTCTTTGGTACTGCTATGGCTGGGTTTTCAGGGGCTATGCCGCCCAGACAGAGAGCCAGGAGCAGCCTTTGGACTCGGCTATGTGAGGCTGGAGTGGGTCACAGACGAAGCCGATTGTGACATCACAGAGGCAGTGAGCACTCGTTCCTTGGTTTACCATCCCCAGGGTGTATATTTTCAGACCACAAACAGCACTTTCTAGCCACGACATTGATCAGAAGAAAGCGGATGGCCGTCCCTCACATTTACCAGTGACCAACTCGGAAGCCACCCGGGGAAATTATTGTGAAAAGCATTCCGTTAAGGGGCACCTTTGGCAAAAACGACACCAGAGCAGAGGCAATGGGACCCCTGGAGGAGTGAGTCCACAGGGCCAGGCACGGAGAGCCCCCGGGCTTCCACAAGAGGTCATAGGCATCGTAGCGGATCTCTGTCACCCATGCGATTTGGTCTTCACTGACCCGCCTTTCCCTGCCTGGTTAAATACAGTTTTTAAAAAATGGTGCCGAGACAGGGCGTGGTTCCCTATTGTCTGTCGGTCTGTCTGCCCCAGACCTCGGTCTGCTTCCCAGGCAGCCCTAACCCCCTAGCCTATGTGCATCTGGAAAGGACCAACTGGTTTAGCAGCCTCACTTTAAATCTCAGTGGATACTGAAGAGGACGTGGTTGACTCTGTCATGATCACACAACAGCGGTAAACTGAAGTCTAAAATCGCCATGCCTTGTGGACTCCAGGTCACTCAACTTTAGGGACCGCCCCCGCCCCCAGGAATGTCACGATAGCCAAAAGATGTCTAAAGTTGCCTTTGGATCCCTGGCTGAGGACGGATGGTGTCTACGAGGAGAGGGGTGCACTTCACTCATCAAAGGAATTGGAAAGCACCCTGGAAAGGTACACTGGCTACGGGATGGGGGTGAGCAGTTGTCACAAGGGCAATGGAAATTGGAGCTGGCTTTTACTCTTTTCCTTTGACTTTGCTGCGCACCTTCACCCTCCTTATGAGCAAGTACTGAAGCAACCAGGGAAAACCGATGGTGAGCCCGAACACCAGTCACACGTGAGAAGCAAGTTCATTCCCCAGGAGCCGCACAAGAAGTAACATTTACCTGTCAGGTGGTGCAGACCAGGTTTCGTGGTGAAACCCCAGCATTCAGGAAGGGAGGAAGGAAAAGGGCCAGGCTGGCTCAGGAAGCATGGGACTTGCTGACTGGAGTTCTTCCCCAGAACCCATGCAAATAGGCAGGTCTGGCCCTTGGCAACCCAGAGCTGCAGAGTCGCTGGATGGATCCCGCCGGGCTGTCTGGCCATTCGAGCCTATTCGGGTAAGCTCCAGGCCAACAAAAGATCCTGTGTCAAAGGAGGTAGACAACCTCACACGTAAACACATTCACATACACACACACACACACACACACATACACACACACATTCACACACACACACACACATTCACATACACACACATACACACTCACATTCACATACACACACATACACACACACATTCACACACATACACACACATACACACACACACACTCACATTCACACACACATTCAGATACACACACACACACATTCACATACACACACATACACACTCAGATTCACACACACACATACACACACACATTCACATACATATACATATACACAGACACACAACACACACACACACACATATACATATACACAGACACACAACACACACACAAATTTCACATTTTTGTTTTTGTTTTCCAGGAAAGAGCAGAAGCAGGCAGAATGGAAGCACGCCTTCAGCCACAGAACAGCGAGCTACACACGAGGCCTTTCGCTTTGTTCTCCACGCTGGGCCAGCGTGTGCGAGCACAGCAGAGCTCTGAGGACCCCGGAGCCACCTGGCAAGCAGCACAATGACTTCCAAAGTCCAGGGTCTTTGCCAAAAACCAACGCGCATCTTCCCAGTGCCAAGGGGAGAGGTGACTAGTGAACCCATAAAACCAAGCACAGTCAATGACGGCGGGATTGGGATGGGGCGGTGGTTCTGGAAATAAACAGTTGACTCTGATTCCACAAAACCACAAAACTCCAGAGGCCTCAGAGTGCAACCGGAAACCGTAACAACCGGGCCGTGAGGAAGGGAGCACATCCGATCCTCGGATTCACCTGTTTGTCCAGTTCTCCAGATGGCAGCAGGCAGGTGCCCGGCTCTGACTGACTGATGTAATGGGCGGTTCCCTGCACGTGGAAGTTAAGTGTGTTGGGTACTGTCAGAAACCGCCTTGGGAAAGGCTTGCTTCAGCCACAGCACCTCCATAGCTGGGGAGGTTTCAGTCCATGTTTGTGCGGCTTCCAGGGCTGTGGCAAGGCCTTCTAGAACACAGGGCAACATGGAGGAAAGGGCCCATGGCGGTTGGAGACAGAGAAAGGAGCCTGGATTTCCACGGGGGCCTTTCCCCTCCTCTTAAAGGCCCCACGCTTCCCAGTAAGCTCCACAGGATTGACACATGGGTCTCTGGGAGGGCACTTCAGATCCCACATCCACAGAAAGAACCAACTGACCACTTTCCAGAAATGACTGCAGACGGAAGGAAAGGCTCTTATCAACCAGAGAGAGGCCCCGCAATGCGCCACACAGAGGGGCTGGCTGTGGGAGGACCGCCACTCAGCTCCTGGCTCCAGACCAGAGGGCCTCGGCCAGGGCCAGTGATAACGCTGTGAGCACACAGTCCTCGGCCCTGTTCCTGAGCAGAACCAGTCAGAACCAGTCAGAGGCCTAGGACAGAAAGGAAAGCACAAAGAACAAAACCAGCTTCCTGAAGCGTGAGATCCCGCACCCTGGGGCACTGGGATTTACTGCAGGAAAGGGGGAAGGTGCCATGGAGCCACAGTCAGAAGCAAGAGCTGGGCCCTCAGAATAGGCCAGGTGCAAGAGACAGGAGACACAAACACACCAGACTGCTAACCCAGGAAAGGGAAGCTGCGGAGAAAATCAGAATACTGTCAGTTCTCAAGCACGCAAGGCACAGAAGAACATGCTGGAAGAAAAGGCCCGAGGAACGCATTGGACGGACAGCCAAACCAGTGGAGAGACTGGCAACAGGGTAGAGAAGACGGAAGAACAGACAGCAAGGACGGGTGAAGGGACCCTTCCAGATTAAAGGACATTCGCAGACAGCCCAGAAATGGCGCTCATGAGAGGGTGCTCAAAATGACTGACACCGCAGGTTCGCACTGAGAACTGAGATCAAGTACTGGGGGAAATATTGAGTCAGTAGGCAACGTCGCCAGCCTGCATGGAAGGGAATAAGACAGAAAGGGGGTGCAAAGGGGTGAGTCCGCAAAGCTGAAACGTGTGGTGGGGAGTCGAGACTTGTGGGGGGCGGGGGAAGTTTTTGCATTCAGATCTCACAAACCTTTTAAAGGGTTACAACTGGTTCTTTTCAAAATTCTGAGTCCTGTTTCCCTCCTGGGTGCCAACGTTACTCCAGAACGGTCAGACGGCTATAAAACCAGAGGTCTACATCAGCTTTGAAAATGGGGCAACTCACGACCGCTTGGCAGCAGCTCTGACAGAGTCCTGGATGAGACGGAGCAGGCGCCAATTCCCAGGGGACAGACAGATGCCTCTGGTCAGAGCGGTGCAGGGTCGGGTGGTAACTAAGGGAGCTGATGACTGGGTGTGTGGCTCCCACAGGCACCCTCCCAAACACCACTTGCGGTAACTCCAGAGGACTGGGTGCCTCCTCTAACTCGGAGCAGACGTGCAGAGAAGGTGAACCCGTGACCCAGGAGTGTGAGAAGCCCCTCTCTGCCAGACATTCCCCCAGCTCTGCATTCCTCTGCTCCCATGGATGTTATCGGGTGCCTGTGAGGTGTCAGGCACTGGGGATGGGAACACGGCGGTAATCACTGAGTGCAGGTGACCCCTGGACTCACGGTGACTGTGTCACCTGGTACAGCCATTTAAATTTTACCTAAAACTAAGAGCAACATCTCAGTTGCACAAGCCACATTTTCAAAGACCCAGCGGCACCACTTGACAAGGATTAGGAGGTGTGGTCTTGTTGGACACCCTGGGCCCACCCCCCAGCCTACAGACCAGGATACGGCTCTCAGCTACTGCTCCAGTGTCTGCCTGCATGCCGCCACGCTCCCCGGCACTACGATTAATAGACTAAACTTCTGAAACCGCAAGCAAGCCCCCAGTCAGCTGGTGGTGGTGTCTCTTCACAGAGGCAGCAGGACACTAAGGCAGGGTATCACCTGAGGAAGCCCAGAAGCTTTGCCTTTCGTCTGGGACGGCGGTGCCCACGTGACGTCAACCTCCAACTACAGCACAGACTTCAGATGAAATGGGAACAAGTGGGAACGTGATACAAATAATCTTTTGGGGGGGTTAAAAAATGGGAGTTTAGTGAGTAGACTCAGGCCTCCCCAAAGGGAAACAACATACTTCGCTGGCTTTTTGTGGTGTTTTTACCTCGAGAGCTGTCCCCCGTAGGAAGTATGAAATCCAGGGTTGTTCTGGGGGGCGAAACACCAGAACACCAGGCCTTGTAAATGCAGCCAAAATCGCACAAAACCAGAGGTGTTTTGATATTAAAAATAAAGAACCAGCCCTGTGGTCTCCAAAGGCCTTCGCACAGCGCTGCGAAAGCCTTCGCAAAGGACAGGTGTGTTCTCCGAGGACCAGGACTAGCAGGACGCGCTTCGTTTCTTCCTTTGCAGACCTGAAATCTGAGTTCTTCAGATTTTCTTCTGCTTTAATGTAATTCAAGCCAAATACATACATACATACATACATACATACATAAATAAATAAATGAGGCGTTTCCGAGGCGCTCTGTAGGAAACACTAGGAGTACAGAAGTAGCTTAAACAGGGTGTCACCCCCACAAAGCAAAACTGACAAACTGAGATCCAGAGTCACCTGACCTCCCAAAGTCACCCGCTGTAATCAACAGCTTCCGAGGGCTAGGGCCATCTCAGCACAGAGACACCAGGGGAGAGAAGGCCCGAGCTCAGCCACCGCCCCTGTCCATGTGGGGCCCTCCGAAAGCCAACTGTGTCATTTTTAAGAAATAACACAATGTCTCTGCGGGCCTTGGTTTCCCCATCTTCAAAGTAGAGAGAGCGGTGTCTTCTCACTGTGAGAGCCGGGAGTTACGGAAGCTGCACAGTCACCAGGCGCAGGGTGTCTCCATCTTCTGTGCGATAAAAACCGAGTTTGTCACCACTTACCAAGGCAGAAACATGAATTTATATCAACAGACCTCAGAGGAACAGAAAGGTAAAACGAGAGCTTAAGGGTAACAGGCTTAAAGGAGATTTTCAAAATGATGAACAGTAAAGGCAGGCAAAGAGAGAGAGAGCCCTTCCAGGCCTCCGGGGAGGCGCCTCGGCAGCTGCTGCTGGTATACACCACAAGAAATGAAGTTTGCATGCCAAGGAGCCAACATAAGGCCTACTTACTGAACTCTATTCACACTGGCCAGAAGAAGGGAGTCAGCCAGAGAAGAATGGAGAAAGAGAATGCGGTCCTCACAGTCCACGGAATACGGTGCCACCCTAAGAGGCACGAAACACTGACCTCTGTGATAACGTGCAGAGATCTCAGTGACCTAATGTTAAGAGAAAGAAGCCAGGCACAGCTGACAAAAGCCGTACAGCTGAGATGACTCTGGAATCGATGACCTCATGCTACGGGGACAGGAGAACGGTTACCAGACACTTGGCAGAGGGGGTAGGGCAGAAACGCATTGACGGGCGCAAAGCTGTCCTTTAATAGGAAGAACGTGGCTTGGTGTTCTGTGGCCCACAGGGTGAGCGGAATTGGCGCCGGTGCTACTCAAAAACTTAGAAGACAGGGATTTGAAGAAACTCACCTTCAAGAGACGGCGGAAGAGTAAGATGGCGGATGGATACAGGAATTACCTGAGCTGATCCCCACCCAGTGGATACGTAAGTCAGAGAAAACATCAGAGAGCCTCAGTATACGCACAGATACGTCGATCGAAAATTAAACCCTATTTCCTGTTATAGCAGTTGAATGCTATGCATGCTAGTTTTAAATACATAAATAAAAATAACTTGGGGAAATAATTTTCTGCCCAAAGAAATAAATAAATTTTCGTCTTTTAAACTCAAACACATCTCTCCTGCTATTTTGACAATTTTGGAACAGTTTACAACACGGAATACACTTGGTGAATTTAATCACACTGACAAAAACCTGAAGAAACTTGGCAACTATATGCTATAAATTCAGATTCAGTGATACTACAGACAAGTACTCACCGAGCACCCCACCTTACTACAGCAGGGCACCCATATCAGGCACACACAGCATTTATTGTCCCCATCGTACAGATGGGGACAGTCACGCACGACAGTGTCCCCAAGGTCACCCAGCAGACAGGAGGCCAAGGAGCATCTGCCTTCGCCGAGGGAAGCTGACTGGTACTGCCCTGGCCCCTGCCCTGTTCCCAGGGCGAACCTCTACAAGCTTAGGACTATTTACCACCAACACCCATCACTCTCAGACTTCAGACTTTTCCCTCCCAAACCAAAGCAACAGCTCAAGCCCTTGCACACACAGTCCTCGGCAGTGACAGGTAGAGCAGTCGGTGGATCCGAGACCAGCCCTCGGAGGGTCTCAGCGGTCCACTCCTGCTCCCTCCGGGGAGCAGTGCCCATCGCCACGAGAGCTAACTGAACAGGGTACTTTTTTGTGCTCCTCCTCTTCCCTGACTCTCTTCCCTACTTGCCTTCTGGTTTGAGGTCACCTTTAAAAATAGCGAAAAAACAAACAAGCAAGCAAAACCCTGCTCCACGCAAGCCCTCGGCTCAAAGCCTGGTAAACGGTAAACGTGAAACTCAAACCAAGAAAACAACGGGCACGGCTCAGCTATACAGGACAGCAGATTCACCGCACCTCAGAGACCCCTGAGAGCAGGACTGAAGCAGCAGAGTGCCCCCGTGATGTCAACCCTGTACCCTCTCAACCCTTTGAACCGGTCTGAATAAAAAATTGCTCCTAGCCTTTAAGCCACAAATTAAATGGAGATTCTCATGCATGTCCTGTAAAGTGTTCTCATGTCACAGCAGGTTAGAGTCGGGAGGCTAAACCAGTGGCCTCACTCTGCATTGACCCCGACACTCCTCCAACCACCACCCACCCGCTCTCACCACCCGAATGTCCCCAGAGTCCCAGGTGAGCAAATCGGGAGTCTTATCAAGGAAAAATACCGTATCAAAAAACTAGGCCTTATTTTACCAAGACTGTAAGATTTTTCATGCTAGGAAAGATATTAAATAAATCCGATGGCATCTGATTCTCGAACAGCTATGCTCTGGGCTGAGGAGATGACTCGGTCGGAGAAGTGCCTGGCACTCAAGCACAAGGAGCCGAGGACAGATGTCTCAACACCCATGCTAAAGGCGGGGCACGGAGGCACGCATCTGGGACGGCAGAGCGAGGCAGCACGCATGTGCACATACACGGACTTGTAGATGTAAAACACACACACACACATACCGCCTATGCCGGCCTTTCAATGTGACACTCTCTATTCTGATGACAAGCCCTGAAGAGTTTCTCACTTAAGCCGGTTAGTTGATCCCACTCCACTTGACCCTGGCAAGAGGACAAATGCACCTTATTTTTCAATAAAACTCACAAGGGTGCGACCCGATTCACACGGTCCCAGGGTGGCATTTCTGGAAAGCCTGCGGGACCCACACGGTCCACACCCGGACCAACAGAAACCAGAACCTTCCGTTGCTCTTGTACACACTTTCTCAGGTCAACTGAGACTGACGGTTTTCTTTTCTAGGGGGTATGATGAGCTGCTCCCTCAGAACGCGGGACACAAAGTGCACGTCCTCCAAGTCACGCCAGAGAGGAAAGATAAACACAAAGATGATGTCACCCTGAGAATCCCTGCTTGAGCACGGGGGCGGGGCGGGGGAGGCAAAGAAGACTGATGGGAAACCAAATTGTGACTCCTTCAAAATGAGGCTCAGGGAAGGGCAAGGTGATGTCAGAAATATTAGAACAAGAAAAGAAATGCAACGGGGAAGTGACCCAGACAAGAGAGCACGCTGCTTTCCCTCACGTGGACCAAACACCCTGCGAGCCTCGTGCAAGCATACAGGCTGTGGGAGCCCTGCTGCACGGTAACATTTGGATTGCGACAGCCCTGGGTGCGAGGGTCTGGCGTGGCACTAACAGAAGCAACTCTGGAGGTTCCAGCTGCCTGAACTACCTAGAAAAACCCGTGTTCTAGACCCAAGCCCTTTCTGGGACACCCAGAGGAATCAGATTAGGCAAATCAGATCTTTCAGAAAAGCACGCCAGAGAGCATGGCTAGTAGCCATAATCCTAGCACTTAGGAGGCTAAGGAAGAAGGGCTGTCCAGTCTGTGCCTACACATGAGACTCAGTCTCAAAAAGTCTGTTTCTCATCTGGTATAGCTTACTAAAATTATGAGAATGATTTTAACATATTCCTGTGAAGACTGAGTTTGCCAGTACCTACTACAGCCAGTGCAACCAAAACACACTCAGTAAGCAAGCTTTGGGAAATAACCTCTTAGCTGCTAGAAGCAGCTTTCTGGGTGTGGATAGGCTGAGGCTTTCTCGAATGCAGAAAGGCGGCTAGTTTGAGGTACTGCTAACTGTCTGCTCAATACTCTTAGAAGAAGCAACTGATGTTCAAATTTACCTTGCCCTCTGCGATCTCAGTGTTGAAGGCATTTGATTGTTTCAGTGCTAATGAAAGGGATTTCTGTGTCTCCTCCCGAAGCATCCAACCAGGCGATGCAGGAACACCTATGCCTCTTGGCCTTGACCTTCACCTAATGGCATCAAGGTTGGCCAGCCAGGTGTTGGGGGATTTAAACTGCAGGGTTCTCTTCACCAATGAAAACCGGGCCTTTGTACCGGTGGGCAGTGCCTTTCCTCAGTGAAGGACCTGAAGACCATGAGGTCAGGTTCAGTCCATCACATGGGCTGCCCCATCTAAGGATTTCAGGTTTGCTTCTTTGAGATTATCTCTTTGTTCTCTACTGGACATGCTCAAGATTTAACTCCATGAAGTAAATGCACAGATTTCAATTTTGTTTAAAAAAAAAAAATCAACTCATTCCAAGAGCCAGGGAGATTTCAAGTTGAGTGAGCAAAGGCAACGGGAGGCGGGGACCACGCCAGGATGACGGAAGCAGATGGAAGCACCGCTTTTTACAGCGGCAGCAGGTGACTGCCAGCTTTAGATAAAGATGCAATCTCAGCAAAGACAGACAGACGGTGCAAATGAGTGGCCAGAGTTTAAAACTGTGCAGCTCACTCCCAGGGCAGGGAGCAGGAAACAAGTGTGGCCTGGGAGGCAGAGTGACACAAACTACCCAACCTGAACCAAATGGAGAAAAGAAGGCCGCCCAGGGACACGGGGGGGGCGATGACAAAACATCCAGGGTCCGTGTCGTCGGAGCCCCAGAAGGAAAGGAGGAAGAGGGCACTCAGAGAAACAGCGCCCTGAAAACATCTTGAAGGCAGACACACAAGTGACGCCTAAGCTCTGGAAGAAGAGGGACTCAAATTAGACCAGACCAGAAATCGCAAATAGCCAATACGGATGACAAGGTGCCCACCCATCCCTGGCCGTCAGGGAAACGCAAACCAAGGCTAGGATAGTCCACCTCACTCCGGCCAGAAGGACTATTGTCAAGAAGACAAATGCTCACAAACGCTGAAGGCGTGAAGGGGGAGGGTGGGGAGAAGAGCCCTTACGCGCCATCGGTAGAGGTGTAAGTTAGTCCAGGAACCATGCAAACCGCCAGAGCTTCCGTGTGGCCCGGCTCTGCCACTGCCAGAGTCCACGTGCCACAGACACCTGCGCTGTGGATGGTAGCGAGATGCAGACCAGCCTAGGTATCCGCGACGAGTGGGTGGACCCAGAAGGCGCGCTACACGCATCCAGTGGAGTTTTGCTCAGCCACAGGGAAGAATGAAAGTGTATCATTCGCAGGAAAGTGGAGCCAGAGGTCGTCACGGCAAGCGGACAGAAAAGGCAGATCTTTCCTTCCACTCGCAGAAGTGAGACTTAAGGAGAAAGCGGAAGGTACCATTCCGGTGGAGGAGGCTGGCGGGAGACAAGACGGGGGTATGATTAAATCATTATGTGTGTGTATGAGAATCTCACAATCAAACCATCATTTTTGTGCAATTACTGTGTGCAGTTTGGGGGGGGGGGGCTTTGAGCCAGAAACAATGGGGGGTGCAGCGCTCAGAGCCGGGAGAGGGGGAGCAGAGGCCCTGCCCAGCAGCGGGAGCTGCCCCTTCCACAGGCCAATGAAATACGTAGAAATGAGGAGAGACTCAGCGTGGCTGGCGGCTTGACGTAGGCTGCAGTCCGCTGTGTTACACTCCGGGGTAGACTGGGTCTCGGTTGTAATGCTGCCCTTCATGTGGGAATTCGAAGCACGGCCTCAGCCGATAAGCCTCCTGCTGGTTTAACATGACAGAGGTTGGAAGAGAGTGCCACACCACTTCCAAGAGCAGAAAAAGAAAAAGAAAAAGGATGGCCACCACAAGTCACCTACCCACGGCAGAGATGCTCCAGCGGTAAATGAGAAACGAAAGCGCTCAGATGAAAGAGAGCTAGGAGTCTGACGCCAGCCCCTTACACTGATGAAAGTCTGAACAAACGAGTCCTCTAATCAAAGAAAGGAAATAGTAAAAGAAAATTTTGGGACGCTGGAACGGGAGACGGAACACGGCGAGCAAAAACACAGACACAACCAAATGCTTCGCCTCATGAGCTCTTTGGTGGTTAAAGCACAAATTATAACGCTGCCTCATACACTTCTAGGTGGACAGAGGGATGTGTTTAATGCAATTGCATTGTAAGCGAGGAGGAGGTGGGGAATGAAGGGAAGCAAGTTTGCTACTTTCATTTTAACTATTAAAATGACAATGCCGGTAAACTGTGATGAGCTGTTTACATTTATCATAATACCTAGAATAGCCACTATCAATCTATACGATATACTATATGAAAATATTACATAGAATTCAAATAAAGTTCAACTAACACACAGAAAGGTGGAGTAAACAAAGAAAAGCGCCAACAACAACAACAAAAATAGCAGCCTTAGCCCTAACATGGAAATAATTACACTAAATGTAAACGGCCTAAATTTAACGCTTAAATAATAGACTGGAAGAGTGGATTAATGAAGCGTGACAGGAAGGGCTTTAATTCCCCTCAGACTCACATTTTGAATACTTTACCCCAAAATTACAGTGTTGTTTGGAAGGCTTGGTGACTTTAGGAGGTCAGGCCTGGCTGGTAGAAACGGGTCACTGGGGGCAGGCCTTTGAAAGGGCCATTCATCTTCGGTTCTGGAGCACCCAGCCACTGTGAGTGAACAGATTGTAGGAGGGCAGCCACCGAGGCCTAACAATGGATTCAGAAGCTGCTGCAGCTACTGGGGGCGGGGGAGGGAGAACACCCACTGAATTCAGGATACACTTTCAGAGCAGAGCCAGGAGGAAGGCCACACCAAGGAACCGATGGTGTGACCAAGGAATCAAGGCCCAGGCCTGGGCTTTGTTTAACATTATGTATTTTATTTTATGTATTTTATTTTACCTAAGGGCCTGGACAACTGTTTGAGATCACCAGCAGAAAAATGCAAGAGGACACAGACAAAAGTTCCCGTGTACTCCAATCAACTCTGACATCTGAGGGGAAAGGTAGCTCTGATTCATGTCCGAGTTCAGGAGGAACCTCTGAGTAGAAATGCAATTCTGAGCCTAACCAGTGCGTATTCTGTACTCGGATGTGGCTAAGCCTCCTCCCAAGAGTGCAGGTCTGGAAAACAGGGGCAGAGCCGCACAGTCAAGGAAGAGCTGTTAATGGAGATGGAGGAGCGGCCGGCTGGTGGGACCCAGACGACAGCTGGTGCTCTGAGATGCCGCTGAAAATTCAGGCGACAGGGAAGTCATCGAGCGTCGTCAGGCTGAAGGACACTCGAGACCTCAAGGCACAGGAGCTAAGTGCAGTGGAGTGGGCTGCAAAGAAACGGGGGACAGAAAAGCGAGAGAGGCTGTGAACCCCCCCTCAGTGCACCTGCTGGGGAGGGAGAGGGGGCACACCCAGGGGAGGGCAGGAGAAGGCGTGCCTACATGCTGGTGGGGGCGCCAGAGGGGGAAAAGCAGGAGCAAAGCCCCCCCACCAGACTATGAGAATGGGAAGAGTCGAGGTTGGGGGCACCGTGGAGACCAGCCACCTCCTCCTCGTTACCCCTTCTGCCAGGAGAAGCAAACACCCACACGTGAGCAGACAGGGGACCTCTGGACTGCACACGTGCACCCCGGAGTAGTGACATGGATGAGGAGCTGTGACTCAAACATCAGGTTCACCAGGGAGGACCCAAGTCACAGAGCTTCAGACAGTCAGGGCTCTGCTGCTGGCTGGGTGGGGGCGGGGCCGGGTGGAGAGAGGGGTCCCCCCTCCCCCAACCCCCTCCCACCCAACCAGACAACCCCAGCACTGTGGAGGTTACAGTCAAAGGAGGACCAGCTTGGGCAACATGAGGCTGTCCAAAAAAAGGAAAGGGAGAGCCAGGAGCTGAGAAGGACGCCACGCCAATGCTCGAGAGGCTGGGGGTGGGGGGGGCATACAGCAGGGCACCCACCTCGGGGACTGCAAAGGAAGAGGCCTTCGGGAGGCCCGTCGGGGGACTGCCACTGTTGGAGCCCAGCACCACCCCCAGCACCAGCAAGGCCGCCCTTGGCAGGCTTCTGGGAAGCAGCTTCTAGCTGCCCACACCCTGCTGAGCTCCCAACACCTACCAAGTGTTCACCTGCTACTTAGATAAACAGAGCTATTCTGTTTACTAACATCGCTATCTTCCGGGTAAAACCTGCCAGGCGTCGCGTCCCCAATACACGCACCCCTCTCTCCGCATGCTTAGTGCTGGGAAACACGATTTGCCTTTAATGTACTTAATACAGCTAAAATCTAACCCTAACAGGAAGAAGCTCTACTTCCCAATGTGCTTTAAAATCAAATCCCAAGATACACGCTGAGTTACATATTTACTGTACAGAACAAAAGGTGAGAAATGTTTGGGTTATATTGTATCTTTCAGTTATTAAAAATAAACAGCTCCAATTTGGTTTGAACATCCACTCGAGGACCCTGGCTTTTAAACCAAAGTACACAGACTTATGGATTAATGTGTCAAACAGTCTGTGCGAAAGACGGCAAGGGTGCTTTATCTTTAATAAACTGTCCAATGCATATAGGAGAAAAAAATAAATCATCGTGGATTTTGCAAAGTGTATTTTTATCTTTTTTCTCTAACGAGGAAGTGAAACAAAAGCCATTCATCGTCTCCCTAGAGAATGTCATCATTTACCAGGGCCATCTCTCCCTGAAGCATTTGCCCATAAATGGCCAGCAGTCAGTGTCCACAGGGGGACATGTCAGGGCCCCTTGTGGCCGCTCAGCCTTTTTCAACCTGACGTAGAGGAGCTATGTTAAGGGCTTTCCCATTCCCTGCTGTGTTGTCAGGTCATGTGACAGATTATGAGCATTGCCACATAAAAGTACAAGGAAGAAAGTTCAACATAGAGCCTACGAGGCTATGAGCACTGGCTAGACTCAAGAGAAGATAAAGAGAAGGGATGGTACTGGTCCCTGGACTTTCACGGGGACACAGCACAAGTCCCTAGGAGGTCAGAAGGTCCTGGAATGAAAAGAAGATGCCTGTTAGTTCAGCAGCCAGGCCAGAGCAGCCATCGACATCAGGGTCTGGGCCTCCTTCATCAACTACTGTCAAGAGAGACCAGGATGAAATAAAGCAAAACCAACTTGACTCAGTGAAGGTCCACACTGCCGGTCAGTTCAGATGCACTACCAGAATGTAGTTTAGGAAGAAACCACAGTGGGCTCCGGGGTATTGGCGTTTACTTATGGCAGCTCCACAGACATCCCTGCAGGAAGAGTAGCTGCTTCTCTTTAAAACTCTGGTAACGAGTTTTAAAAGTGTTTAGTGGCAAGCTCAACGAATCTCCGGGGCTGACGGTTCATCTTCTGGGAAGCAAAGGACTCCGCTTCTCAATGACAGGAAGGGGTTAGGAAAGAAGGAACAGCTGGCCAGGGTGTTGAGTGGTCCAGACTCCCTTCTTGTAAAAGGTCCTAACTGTCTGTCTTTCTCTGAAACATTTTAAGTAAATTACTTAAGAATTTCAGAACTGAGATATACACACACTATCTAGGTAGGTGGATAGGTGGATGGACACACTCCTCCCTCTCTCTCTCTCTCTCTCTCTCTCTCTCTCTCTGTGTGTCTTTATAGCTCACAAACTATGTAGCTCACTTTAAGCATACAACCCAGAGGCTGGAGATGGTTCTGTGATTAAAAGCATTTACTGCTCTCCGAGAGGACCAGAGTTACCTTCTCAGCGCTCACACTGGGTGGCTGCCAACCTCCTGTAACTCTAGCTCCAGGGGGTATGCTGCCCTCTCTGACCTCCTTGAGCACCCACACACTACATAGTGCGCACACACACACACACACACACACTCACAAATAAAAATAAATCTTTAAAACGTTAAAAGTACACAATCCAACGGTTTTTAGTATACTCAAAGTTTTGCAAAGACTGCACCATCAAGTTTAGCACAGGGACCCAACTTCTGAATCCTCCCCATCACGCAGAGAGAAAGCCAAGGATGCTCAGATGGGTTAAGTCACATTTCCGAGGTCACAGAGCTAACGGCAAGGAGCTAACCCTAAATCCCTGGGGATTTTTAGCCATTGACATCATCAGGGACTCCCTTTCCCTGCCCCTGGGAAAGCTCGGAGTAAATTAAAGCCTGCTGTGAAAATGTTGCTTGAGAACATCTGGCATTTTTTATTACCATGCTCCCTCATTAAATTAAGCACAAGCTAATTTCGCCAAGCCTGCTGGATTGCAAAATTTCTAAGATTTCTAGAACTGGGGCTGGTATGCGGCTCAGGCGGGAGGGTGCTTGTGCTGTAGTTTGCATGAAGCCCTGGGTTCAGTCCTCAGCACCGCAGAACTGTGCGTGGTGCTGCCCACCTGCAGTCCCAGCACTGGGGTGGTAAAGCAGGGGCTCAGAGGCTTGGGGTCATTCCAGGCTGCGTAGCCAGTCTGAGGCTAGACCAGGCTCAAAGACCCAGGAGGTGCAGAGGGAAAGAAATTTCTAGAACAGGTTTGAAACTTACCACAGTAAGTCCAGAGAGAATCTGTGATGTCTCTTCAAATGAAGTACAAATTATTTCGGGAGGGTGGGGAGAAAAAAGTTAGACTCTAGGTAGGAACACTGGCCCACTGATGACTGAGTGTACTCAGATCCCTCTAAGGTCTCCTGTCATTTTCAACCGGGTGATTGGTTACAAGGAATCAAACCAAGTCCCCCAGCTCCAGTAACCACCGCTCTTCGCTGTGGTCAGAGCCATCCTGAAGCAGCTAGGGACTCAGTCTGGGTGACCACGGAGATTTGCTCCTATAAAGACCATACCCAAGAAAGAGGGAAAACACAGAATAAAAGGACCCTCCAGGGCTAAGGGAGACACTGAGAAGCCGGCCAGTAGTTACTCAAGCACCACCTTGCCGGCAGAGGCTCTGGGACTCCTGGCTGCCCAAGTCAGCTGCTCCAGCCTCACTGCAGAAGTAGAAGCTGACTGCTCCAGTCCTTAAATGCCTACCTACCCTCTCTAGACTCCTCTCTGTCTGTCTCTCTGTGCCTCTGTGTGTGTGTGTCTCTCTCTCTCTCTGTGCCTGTCTCTCCTTCTCTCTCTCTCTCTCTCTCTCTCTCTGTCTCTGTCTCTCTGCCTCTCAGAGTGCATCTCTGTCTCTGTCTGTCTCTCTGTCTCTGTTTCTGTCTCTCCCTCTCTCTGACTCTCTGTCTCTGCCCCTCCCCTCCCTCCCTCTCTCCCTCTCTCCCTCTCTCTCTCTCTCTCTCTCTCTCTCTTCCTCCCCCCACCCCAGCAGTTACTACTTCCGAACCTCATTATTGGATACGCATCTATGGAGCACTGACCCACCCCACCGTTCGGCAAGCACTGGGCTAGGCACTCTCAGAGTGTGGCATCCCCTAGAGTTTTTACTTAGATTACTGGGCCTGTTTCCACTAGTCCAACTCTCCGTTTTTATAAAATGTCCATTTTAATTAGAATTTTCCCCAATCGGTACTTCCGGTCCCATACCCCAGGACAGGATATGCCCGCGGCTCAAAAGCCAACGACAAGCGAATATCCCACAGACTGTGCGAGGGATCCAACAGCGATCCACCATCTCTGCCCTCAGCCAGCGGGCCCCTCCTCCGGGATTTCTGTCCCCCTGAATGGCACCACTGTCCGCCCCAGGTCCCCAGCCGGGAACAACCATCACTCAGTTCCCTTGTGGACCAGCTGTGACTGAGGGGCTACCAGTGTCTCTCCGCCTGGGATAGGGAAGAATTTTCTAACACCAGCTGCCATCTCAAGACCGACGTGTGGTGGGGCGCTGCCCCTGTTGTGGACTCTGAACGCAACTTGTCCACCTGGGTTCTAGCGAAACTGAGGCTGGGGAGGGGCTGGGGGCCGGGCAACAGTTCCGCAGGTGCTGGCAAACAGGTCCCACAATGTGGCTTACCACTGCTGGAAGAGCGCAGTGTTAGAACGCAGATTCGCTTGTGGCACACACACACACACACACACACTTTCCGGTGTCCGTTTCGAGCCTCCCCTGTTCCTGCGCCCTCCGTCTCCTCCCACAATGCCATGCCCCTCCTTCCTGGACGGTTCCCATGAAGCCCCCGCGGAGTCACCTGCCTTCCCCTTGCGCGGAGGCGTGTCTAGTACGGTTTGTTTACGTGTGTGTTTGGGGTCTCCCCATCACACTCCCACCTCTTTGAGAGCAGGAGCCTGGTACCCGACCTGGGGCCAGCCCAAGGAAGACTGCCAGCAAAGGAAGGACCACAGCGATGAACCCCTAAACCCGGAGAAGCTAAAGCAGACTGGCGGGCCCCAGCCAGGGGTCGAGTACGGCGCCCTCCGGAGCCCCCCAACGGACGGGCTGGAGATCCCAGGGCAGGAGGGAGGCCTACCCGGTTCGCGGTCCCGGTGCTTCTCCTCCCGGAACTCATCTCCGAGCCTACCACCTCCGACCCCTCCTCTGCCGAACCGCTCAGATTTACAACCGCCGGGCGCAGCCGGGTACCCGAGACTCGGGGGAGGAGGCGCCGCCACGCGCAGCGCACAGCGCGCGACCGCCACCCGCCCCCGCGCCCTCCTCGGTGGCCCGAGGGAGACCCAGTCCGAGGGGGGTCGGTGGGGACCCCGAGTCCACGGCCCGAGACCCGTGGGGAGTCGCCTCCGGGCTCCCCGTCCCCGCGCGCCAGCCTACCTGGCTGGCTTTGTGGAACTGCTTCTTGAGCCCCGCCACCGACATCGCGGCGGCGCCCCGCCCGGGGGTGGTCTCGGGGCTCCGCCGGGCCACGCGGCCGCGACGCTGAGCGGAGCGGGCACCCCGGGCGGTCCCCGTGCGCCCCACGGCCACGGCCACGGCCACGGCGCTGTCACACTGGCGCGCGCGCGCGCGCGCAGCTAGCAACACCGCGTTCCGAGGCCTGGGCATAGCCCATTGGCCGAGCCGCGGCGGCATGCAAATGAGGCCTCCGGGACCGCCCACGCCTCATTGTTGCGTGGCGACCAGGAGCGCTGGAGCCCCGAGCTGGACCAGAGGCAAGGCTGGCGCTGGGGCATCCCCGGGATGCGGAGAGCCTCTCGGGACTTCTTCCGGCCGGCCCGGGAGGAAGCTGGCTCTAGACTGTTCTGGACGCGGTCTTCTCTGCTCTTCTGGGACCTGGTGTGAAACCTGCTTTTATTCACTGGAGGCGGCAGCACATCCACACCCCCCCACACACACACCTCACCCCCCACACACACACCGGGGGCTTTGGACAGACCTGTAACAGGACGAAGGAACGCTGGGATGTACGTCTCAGGGAGAGAAACACTGCAGGAAGCGGGGTCTGGTCCGGTGAGAGGAAACGGGTTGTGGGCAGCTAGGTGCGTGCCTGCTTTAGGCGCTGACTGCTTGAGTGATCTGGGGACCCTGGGAGAGAGCTACTTGGTGGTTTACTAATAAACTCAAGACTAATCTCACAGCTCAGCTGAGCCTCTTGTCACCCACACCAAGAACTACGTCTGCAAGGTGCCAGAAACAGAGTCTTTCTTTCCACTCCTTACCAG
The DNA here is from genome assembly GCA_026225945.1 of Cricetomys ansorgei. Lineage (NCBI taxonomy): Eukaryota > Metazoa > Chordata > Mammalia > Rodentia > Nesomyidae > Cricetomys > Cricetomys ansorgei. The sequence goes on from JAMJFZ010003035.1 coordinate 1,581,522, forward strand.
AGAATTCTCCAGAGTGGTCTCCAAGTGTGTCTGTTACATGAGATCCCTTCCACAGGGTCTAGAGGCCCTTGTTGAACAGTAGGTGCCCAGCCACGGAAACGGAGCTTTGCATCAATTCGTGCCACATCAACGAGTCTACTGTTTTCCCTGATTCTGGCCTTCAAAGGCCTTACAGCCTCTTATGCCTGTCATCTGCTTTAGCAATGCTTCACACAGAAACAAACGCCATCCAACTCTCAGTCTCTCTCTGGACCCTCCCCAGGTCCGCTCTGGGGTTGCCAGTACTCCCTGACTATCCTGAACCCTTGCAGTTCACACCTGTGCCCTGGCTTCTGTTTAATTCTGGCGTTTCTTCAAAACCCTTAGCTCCTGCCAACCTGCCCGAGTCCCTCATAGCTTCAGGCTAGTGTGAAAGGGTGAGTTCCTACAGTTCTCTGTGCCTAGGCTTGCTCACAATGCCAGGGAAAGTGTGGAGCCACGCGTTCTTCCTCTGATGTGGGCTTCAGATGGTCATCTTGGGACGAGGTTAATGAGTGTGACTCAACACTCTGGACGTCGCTGGGCAAGGGCCAGCGGACTCTGACTGAGGTAGAAGGTGATGGTGGTGACCACTGGGTAAGAATAGCACATCAAGATGCTGGTCTCCACTGACGTCCCAACCCCACTAGACAGGTTCTGGGGACGATGAGTCTCCCTTGTCCTGAACTAGTCTATGGCTGGGTCAGAGATGTTCAACCGCTGACATCTTCTGCACCCAAGAGGAGTCTAAATAGCACACACTCAACCTGTACCCTCTGAGGAGTCAGGTTCCTTTCAAAGCTGATGATGGACAGCTTTTTCCATGGCTGATAGTTTTATTAGGTTTTGTGTAGGTTTTGTTCTGTTCTATTCTGTTCTGTTATGTTTTGAGGGGTAAATCACAATCTGAAGGGAACTTCCATTCCATCCTGGGTTGGGGAGGATGTCAGTGGAAGCCCAGGAGCACGAGGTAGCTGGTCACACTGCATCGTCAGCAGTAGAGCAGAGATAGTGGCTGCCCATTCAGAGGCCTTTCCCTACTCAAAGTTCTCTGAAAACTCCCTCCTGGGCACATCTAGAGGTGTGTCTCCTCGGTGACTCCAAATCTTGTTAATTCACCATCGCGATAATACAGTCAAGTTTCCTTCCGTGGTCAATTCTGGTATTCTATCTCCTTGGTTTATTTGAATGCAAATTTGTAGATTGCTCTTCATAATTTTTACACTTTGGGATCTTTCATATATAGTTTTCTGTTCTAAAAGTCTTTGCAGGGTTTACTCTTTTGTTCTTACTTGTTTTACTACCAGCACATATAAAAACTAATGATGGCTTTGGGTTTCATGCCTTGTTTTCATAAATGACATAGATGTTCTTATTGTTTTATACACACAGTTTTTGGTCACTCTTTTGGTTTCTTCTTTGATCCAAATGTTGTTCAAAATTTTTTGAACTATTTTTGAGTTGTTAAGAGCTTTTAATTCAATGTGTGATACAATACACTTTTGCTACTATGATCAAATAGTGTGTCTTGGCAGTTTTTACACTTTATAAATGTATGGCAGATGTTTGACGTGGTGTGATTCTAGCGGGGCATAGTGGCACACACCTTTAATCCCAACACTCAAGAAGCAGAGGCAGCAGGATCTCTATGAGTTCAAGGCCATCCTGGTCTATGTAGTGAATTCCAGGACAGCCAGGACTTCACGATGTGACCCTGTTTTGAAAAAATAAAAAATAAACGGTCTGATTCCCAGCCATCTCCTCAGCCCCTGAGTTAGTAACTTAGTAGTAACTCAATGCTTTGGTTGTAACTTAGTACTTCTATTTTGCAACTGTAAATGTTCTTTCATGTTAGCATGAGTTTCCATATTGTATTTCTATGTTGTAGTTTGTATGGCTTTAGAGTGCATGGACAGCTCTTCTATCTCATTTTTAATTTTTCCTTTATTTTATGTGTATGGCTATTTTGCCTGCATGCCTGTCTGTGCACCCTGTGCACACAGTACCCATGAAGGCAAGAAGAAATCCGATCCCCTGGGACCATAGTTACAGGTGGTTGTACGCCATCACGTGAGCTCTTGAAATCAAACCCCTGCCCTCTGGAAAAGTAACCAGAGCTCTTAACCACTGAGCCATCTTCTTAGCTCCTCTTCTACTTTTGATGAGAGTTATCTTAGTGAGTGGCTTTTTCTTGAGAGCTCAAACCCCAATAAGACTCAGGAAAATGAAAACAAACCAAAGTAAAAGCATTGGCACCAAAACAACACAGAGAAGTGTAGAACAATTACAATCATCTACTATACCCCGAATAACAACCAGAAGAAAAAGGAGAAATTAATATTGATTAAAATACGTTTTAAAATTAATAAATGTAAAAGTAATATTCATAAATTTTAATTTTAAAATGGGGGAAAATGGCAACGCAGGAAGAAGATAGAAATGAAAGGGAAAAGAATATGAGGCTGCACAGAAAACACAGAACTGTAGATCCAGAGCTAAACAAAGAGGAGGAAGAAAAGTTAAAGATAGAGACCCATCTCCCCCGTGCCTCTGGCCACCGCTCCGAGAGCCTTCGTGTTTGGGGAGAGTGTGTGCCTTGTTTTCTCAGGTCCAGTTAATGGTGGTGACTGTTAATGCTGTCTATCAACTTAATGGGATCCAGAATCACCCAGCAAACAATGTTTGGTCAAGACTGTGAAGGAGTGTCTAGATCGGGAGAATTGAGGTGTGACGATCCACCCTACAGGTGAGCAGCTCATCCCATGATCCGGTGTCCTGCACTGAATGAACAGAAGAAAGTAAGATGAGCACCTGCATGCATCACTCCCTGCTTCCTGACTGCAGATGCGATGTGACCAGCAGCTCCATGTCTCTGACACCATGTCTACCTCCCAGGACGGACTGTGCTCCCCATGTCTCCTGCCAGGACAGACTGTGCTCCCCATGTCTCCTGCCAGGATGGACTGTGCTCCCCGTGTCTCCTGCCAGGGTGGACTATGCTCCCCGTGTCTCCTGCCAGGGTGGACTGTGCTCCCCGTGTCTCCTGCCAGGGTGGACTGTGCTCCCCGTGTCTCCTGCCAGGGTGGACTGTGCTCTCCATGTCTTCCTCCCAGGGTGGACTAACCTACTTTAGTCTTTTCCTGGTCTTAGCTGAGACACTCTATGGACCCTCCTTGTCTGTCCTTTACTAGTCCATTCTGTCACTGCTGTTTAGATTTTCCTTGCTTTTCCTTTCCCTTTCCCTTTCTGAAATGACATACCCAACTGTTAAAGAATGGTGACACTGGCATGTTGGGGAAGTTTGTTTCTGGTTATAGTTATGTAACTTTAAAATAGTTGTTTTGTACGTTGTGGGAGAAAGGACTGCCTAAGCCTTGGCAGTTCTTATTGTCTGCAGGTGTTGGCATTATGTAAATCTGTGATTAAGATGGTTGCTTCCTCATGATCTGCACCTGCTCACTGCTCTCTGGCAGAGCCATTGTGGAAGAGTAAATCTGCTGTAGAGGAATTCTTGTAGCTCCTCTCCCACACTCTCCAGCAACAAGGAGAGAACACTTTCCTTAGGCCTTGGGTTCCCCCACCATACAGGTGATATAGTTCAGCTGCTAAAGGATTGTGGGATGAGACTAAGCTACAGGTTTCCTTCATTATGCAAATAGCATCATGAGAGGGCAGAGTTTTTGTAACACCTGAGGAGCCTCTGTATCAATAAAAACCTCTGAGATCAGATCGGGGCTCCGCCCTCCAGGGTGGAGCTTGCCATGGCAGATGGTTCCCTCTGCTGAGGTCTGGCAGAGTTTCCATCTATGAAAGTGTCTCCTTCTTTGCTGAGTTCACAGTAGCATATCTGCTACACTGATCCACTGACCGATAAAATTAAACATTTTAGGGACTGGAGACATGACTCAGTGGATAAGAGCCTTTGCTGCCTTTGTATTTCCAGTTTCAGGGGCTCTGATGCCCCCTTCTGGCTTCTTCAGGTACCTAAATGCATGTGAGCATACATACATGCAAACATACATAGAAAATAAAAATAAATACATCTTTGTCTTAGGGTTTGTATTGATATGATGAAAAACCACAGCCACAGCAACTTGGGGAGGAAAGGATTTATTTGGCTCACACTTCTCCATGTTCACCTTGAAGGAAATCAGGACAGAACTCAAAGAGGGCTGACCTAGGAGCTGATGGGAGGGGTGCTGCTTACTGGCTTGTCCCCCATGGCTTTCTCAGACTATATTTTTTATAGAACCCAGGACCACCACAGTCCAGGGATGGCCCCACCCACAGTGGGCTGGGTCCTCCCATATCAATCACTAATTAAGAAAATGCTCTACAGCCAGATCTTGTGGAGGCATTTTCTCAATTGAGATTTCCTTCTTTCAGATGACTCTAGCTTGTGTCAACTTGATATAAAACAGTAGTAAAACCATTTAAAAATTTTAAAAAGTAGCTACATATTTTCTAAGGGCAATGGCATGGTTAGAATGAACCAGGCTCCAGGATCTGGGCCAGGGCCTCCACACCATCTCCTCCTGCTCGTACAACCTCCTGTTCCGGATCCTCAGCCTAGGAGGAGCCCAGAAGTGGCACAGCTTCTTGGGTCTGAAGCAGCAAACAATTGGTTCTAAGGCTAAGAGACAAAGATGAATAAGAGGCCATTGAAGACAGATTTTGAAATAAAGGAATTGTTTTAAATATAAAATAGCTGTTTGAATAAGTATATACGTTCCATTCTAAAATACTTAAAGAAAATTTATACGGCTGGGCAGAGAGATGGCTTAGTGGGAAGGTGCTCGCTGCAAAGATGAAGACTTGATTTCAACCCAGGAACCATGCAGGGAAGGAGGAAACTGGCTCCCACAGAGTGCCCTCACACACGTGCTGTGGTACACGCACACACATGCGCACACACGCACACACATGCGCGCACACACAACACGCATACACATGTGCACGTATCTGAACTTTTTAAAAAGAAAGTTTAGAAATCACTGGAATCAGATTTTAACAACCCCTTCAGACTCTGTGATGTTTTTCCTTTCATAGTCTCTGCTATGAAAAATTCAAACAACTATCATCACCCAAAGGTAGCACACTTTTTTTCTTCTGTTTTATCCTAATTAATGCCCATGTTTTAACATCTGGGCGGTCGCCATCCACATTATTTTAATGACGACCGAGCAAAACAGTTATGTACATAAATTCCACCCAATCCTTTCCTACTAACACACGGCTAAAGAGCCCACCCTGAAAAATGCTAATGATTAAAGCAATCATGTCATTGTACATATTTTTTCTATACCAGCTATAGCTCCTTCGGCTGGACTCTGAGGTGTAAGTTGGTACAGCAAAGATTTGAACAATGCTAGGTGTAGCTCATACTCTGTATAAATGCTGTGCAGTTTTCAAGCCTCCGGTGTGTTGTTACATGGTCATCAAAGAGGGAAAGGAGTAAATAAGAAACAGGAATCTCAGTACCAGGGAGGCAGAGGCAGGTGGATCTCCGTGAGTTTGAGGCCAGCCTGACAGCCAGAGTTACAACAGAGAAACCCCACTTCAGAAAAAGAAAGGAAGGAAGGAAGGAAGGAAGGAAGGAAGGAAGGAAGGAAGGAAGGAAGGAAGGAACAAAGAAACAAAGAAAGAAAGGAAGGAAGGAAGGAAGGAAGGAAGGAAGAAAGAAAGAAAGAAAGAAAGAAAGAAACAAAGAAAGAAAGAAAGAGAAAAAGAAAGGAAAGAAAAGGAAGGGAGAGGGGTAGGAGAGGAAAGAGAGGAGGGCACAGGACATGGATCTGTGTCTTCCATTTGCCTTGAACTAAATTTCAAGCCACTGGCAGGTTGGTCAGCCTCTGGTCTGTTACAAGGTCTGGCTTTCTGCTCCCAGCCGCACTGAAAAGCTGAGTTCCAGTCCCGATGTTTTAAATTAGCCCTGCGATGTTAATTTAACCGTGACCTCTCCATCCCCAGCTTTGTCTGGTTTTCTTTAACAGGCTCTCTTCTCCGGAGACATCCCAGGTCTTTGATCCGCCACCTGCCAAATGTTTAGCTGGAGGAGGCCTAGCAGCGACCTCCTGGGCCCAGTGTCTTCATATACCTAACTGCAAGCTAGCTCTGAGAGCACAGAGACTTTGCATTCCTTGAACCTTCATACACCACCCGCCCGTTTTTACACATCTGGGAAAGATGTCTGCCCATCAGTGAGGTTACAAACCAGACACAACGAACCCCAGATGTTAAACATGGTAACTTCCCTTCAACTTGCAAGATCACAGCTAGGAACAAATGTACAGATTTTCCTCGTGTGTTGTTTTACATGAAGCTGAGGGGGAAACCAACTGATTGGTCGGTGAAAGACCAGAAAGAGTTTTCATTTTAAAGGCAGAGAAAATACCTCAAGGATTTTAATTCATCTCAACAGTAAAGGCAAATACATCGACCAATTAACTAGCACAGGACTTCCGTCCTCTGAACTCTATAAGCCATTCAGTGGCAAGTCTGTGTCCTACTGTAATTATAATTTCCCTCTGTCCGTTGCAGGTGCAATTTTACATTTCCACATTGCCCCGGGACGGTTTATTTTTCATTTCCAATAGATGGCTTCAGTTACGTGGTGCTGATGGTGTTCGTGAGCCGCTGCTGCCACCTGGTGGTAATACTGAGAACTGACAGAGGCAAGCGGGTTCTGGGTTAGCTCCAAGTCCTTTGTAGCTCAGAGGTATTTAGGGAGCTGTTGGAGAATGGGCCTCGTGTATCCTATGTTGGCCTTCGCACATGCTATAACCTTGAACTCTTGATCTTCCTGCTTCCACCTCCTGAGGGAGGGGTGCGGGGGTGGGAGGATAGTTGAGTAAGAACACATAAGCACTTTCAGCTTAACACAGTAGCTCACTTGAATGGTCCCGGCTGCAAACATGTTGCTACGGAAACATGCAGTCCTTACTGTAAGAACCTGGATATCTGCATGCTGGACATTAGCCATGCGAAGACAAGAACAGATACGGAAGGGTGGGTACCAGAGAAGTAGCCACGGCATACCAGGCTACACCAGCAGCTCCTGCACCCCAGTTCTCATTTCAGTCCCTTCCTTGAAATTTCACCTGTGTCTAAACACACATGGTATGCATTTTTTTAAATCTCAAGCAATGTAACTATTTTAAATAGCCTTAATTCCTTCTTTGAAACCTTCACACATGTATACAATACGCTTTGATCAAACCCACCCCGATTCCCCTCCTCCTTTCCTCCAAGTCATATATATGTATATAATGTCATATCTTTGTGTGTGTGTATATATATGTGTGTGTGTGTGTGTGTATATATATATATATCCCACCGAGACCAATTAGTGCAGCCCATATGTTGTGGGGTAAATCCACTGAAGCATAGAAAGCCCACCAGCAGCCACATCCCCTGAGAAAAATGGCCCTTCCTCCCCAACACCATCAACTGCCTGTCGCTCCTCAGAGGTGGGGGCCCCATAAGCAATGGCCGCCTTGTATGCAGGAGACAGTGCCGCACAGTGCTCCTTCCCATCCTGGCTGTTACTCTCTTTCCACCCCTCTTATGTTCCCTAAGCCTCGGGGGTGGGGTGGGAGGGGCGGTAGAGCCATCCCATTTGGGGCTGAGCAGTCACTTATCCGCAGAGCTTTGACCAGTCATGAGTCTCTGCACTGACCACTGCCCCTGCAAAAAGAAGCTTCTCTGACCAAAGTTGAGAGCAGCACAGGTCTATGGGTATAGACAGACATGTTTAGAAGGCAGTTTGGTAACATGACCATTTAGCAAAATAAATATAGTAGATTTCACCCTAGACGTGAAAGGTCTCTGGGTGCGTGCCCAAGAGGGGTATAGCTGGGTCATACGGTAGTTCTGTTCTAGGTCATCGAGAAACATCCAGACTCATTTCCCAAGGGACTGCACTAGTCTGCGTTTCCACCAACAGCATGTAATGCCCCACCCACACCCCGCACGCAGCCCGGCCGGCTTGTCATTTGTGTCACTGTTGATGGCCATTCTGACAGATATGGGGGTTAGACGTGAGATGGAATCTTAAAGGAGTTTTAATTTGCATTTCCCTGGTGACTAGGAGGTCAAACACTTTTTAAAGTGTTGAACGGCCATTTGTATTTCCTGAGACCTTTCTGACCCGTCCCTGGTTCATCTGTTATTTGAGTTATTTTCTTGATGTGTAGTCTTGATGTTTCTTAGTCACAATATATACTCTGTCATCTATCTCGCACCCACCAGAATGAATAAATGTTCCTGGGTCCTGCTGCCCAGTGGAGCTTACAAAGCCGGTCCTGTTAGCCAATAACCGATCATGGCTATTAGTCAAGAAATGGGATAACTGAGACTCTAAATTTTTAACTTTACATAATTTCAGTCTATTAAATTTAACTAGCTGCAGGTGGCCAGTAGCCTCGGCTGGGCAGTTCCCTCCAGGAGGTCAAGAGGTCAGCTGGCATTCTCCATACCAAAGAGTACAGAAGGCCCCAGGCTGCTCAGTGATCGTAGGTGTTCATCCAGTGAATCACTAACCGGGGCAGGGGAGGACCCAAGGTAATAGATAGATCAGGTTTAAGGAGAAGTCGGGGTGATGCTTAAGGGGGAATGGTGTAAAACTGGGTGGAGTAAAAGGTCCCAAACAGCGTGGAGCGTCACCGTCATGTTGTATATTCCAGGTGAAGAGAGCATTGGCCCCATGAGTACTGACCCCACGAGATGATGTGGGGTCACATCTGGCCACAAAGCAGCCAGAGGTTGCTCTAAATCCTGCCCTGATTGTGTGGACTTCCCATAGACTGTGTGGAGTTCCCATAGACAACCCTGCTAAGGAGTTCGGGGGAGGGGGTGGCAGGAAACTCCCACTCCAACCTGCACCTGATTATAAGGGAACAACGGGGCTGATAACAGACCCCACCTCTGCTGCAGGACCCAGGAAAGCTTTGCTGAATGCAGGAGACGCATTCTCTATCTTTCAGGGCACGGTTGTGGTTCTCCTCCAGTCCTCGTCTGCGCCGTTCTGGTCCCTGGTCTGTGCAGTCCCTGTCTGGGTAGGTTCTACCCTCCGAGTCCATCAAGCCTGTGCTTGTCCAGCCTCCCCCTCCTGTGCTATTCCAACCTCAAACTGGAGCCCTGCTCCGGGAGCACCTGCCAGACGCCATGTGTAAAATAGGCTAGCCGAACACACCGAATACAATTAGCAGACTTTAGAGGCCACCCTTCCAGGACTGTATTTCTGAATCATTCCCAAATCAGCCAAAAAGGATGACCTAGACATTCTATTTTAAGACAAAATACACACACACACCAGGCACTTAAAAGCGAACTTTCTCCACCCTCTTCTCTATAAACCATAGAAAAATCTTCCAAATGACATATTTCTTCAGAGTCATCGTGAGGAAAAAAAAAATGTGTGGTTCCTTTAATTACAGAGGTTGACCATGTTTACAGATGAAGCAGAAAGCCTGGGCGCACCTGAACCTTCAAGATTCTCCCACTGCGTGTCCTTCTCTTCACAAGGGGAAAAAATGCAGTCTTCTCTAGATTTGTGTAGTTCGTCCATTGCTGCTAGGACTCAGTCTATAGGGGGCAGCAGGGGATCTTAAACAGAACTTCATGCTCACCTCTGAAAGGTGAGTCCGCGGAGGCCTGAGGCTTGCTGGCTTCTCGGCTTTGCTGTGAGGACGAATCCCCGAATCCCCCAGGGACTGGCGAGGGTTGGGGTTCTGATACCCCCAGGCCTGAGTTCTGCCGTCTAACAAGCCCCCTGGTGATGCAGCGGCTGCGGGTCCACACATCCCGTGGTAAATGACAATCCTCCCCAGCAGCTCAGCCAAAGCCCGCTGGTAACCGTGCATGGCCAAGAGCAGGCTGGTCGGGAACAGCTGGCCGGGAACAGCTGGACTCTGGTGTCTCTCTCGCTTGGTCACAGGGTGCAGGCCTCTGTGGCCCAGCATCTTTGAGGGTAAACTCTAGAGGCTAATATCATCTGCTGTCATCTTGACATAAGCAAGGGATTCTGAACGTGAATTCAGCAGATTGCGCTCACAGGGTGGAATTGTATCACGTGATAGCTAACGTTGCGGACTCGGCAGGGTCCAGAACGAGCTGTGGAAGGTGGGCCTCTGAGCATGCCCGCGGGGGATGATTGATTGCTTCCCAACTGCGGGGCGCGGAGAAAGTGCGCTGAGCCCGGCGTTTATCTGTGGCTGTTCCGTAACTGGTGATGGGCTGAGAGGGAGCTGCCTTGACTTCCCTGCTCTGATGACGTACCTTGAACTGCAAACTCAAATTTTCTCCCCGAAGGTGGTTGTTTTCCCTGAGGAGCTTCTGCCCTCTGATCTCCACGGACATACAAGAAGGGAACCTTCTATGACAGGCCTCTACCCGTATTGAAGTGATGGTACACGCCAGACCCACTGTGCATGCTCTTGGCAACTCTGAGACACAGGACCAAGTCAAGGATATGCTCGGAGAGATGGAGCATGTGCGGTTTGAGTGTGAAACGCTGCGGTGAGCTCATGTGTTTGATGCCCACGTCCCTGGCAGGCGGCCTTCTGTGGAAGGCTGTGGATCCTTCAGGGGGTAAAGTCTCAGGGAAAGAAGTGGGTCCCTGGAGGGCGGGCTGGAGAGGTTTCTATAGCTGGACCCCACTTCCGAGCTGCTCTCTGCAACCTGACTGTGCGTGTTGAGACCTGCCGCGTCACGCTCCCCCACCAGGCAGGTGAAAGAAAAAGGAAGAAAGGAAGGGAGGGAGGGAGGGGAAATGCAGATTCGTTTTGAAGGCGGGAGCCTAGGAAAGCGTGTTCCCAGACAAGAAAAACATCGGCCACCACAGCTGTAATACAGGCAGGCAGACTATATCCAGAGGCAGCAATAGAACTTGGCAACATTGTCCACGTGGTACTGTTTGTTCAGACTTGAAAGATGCAAGAGCAAAGGGTCCGTGGAGGTTTGCACCGAAGTTCCAAAGTTCACTGTACCCAGGCAATGTGTGACAGGCTCAGTTTCCCACAAAGACGCCCTGAAAAGGTGTTCACGAATCTGGGAAAGTGGAGATCCAGGGTGTTGGAGACACCAGGGCTCTGGGAAATCCAATGAAGAAAGCTACAGGCATGAAGTGGAGGTGGCCCAAGAGAAAGTCTGTGTATAACAGGTAGCAGAGCTGGAATACCCAAGACTTTTGGAGCCCAGAGGATTCCACAGTAGCTCCAGATGCCAGACATGGAACTGTAGGATTTGATGGGGTCTAGTCTTGCTCTAGCTCACTTTTCCTTGCTACACTCTCATCCCTCCCCTTTGAAATGGAAATGTTTACCCTGTGCCATTGTTTATTAAAATATATAATTGGTTTTTTTTTAACTATTACATAGGGGTAAGAGATTACCTCTGGTCTCTGAGGACTGGAGACTTTGGAAGTTGGAACAGATGAATTTTGCATTGTGAGATGGCCAGGAGCCCAGGGGCCCAGGGACAGAATGTCATGTTTTGAACGTGAAGTGCCCCCTTAGGCTCATGTATCTGAACATTTGGTCCCCAGCTGGTGGTGCTTTAGGAGGTAGAGCCTGGCTGCAGGCTCTATAGCCCAGCGCGATGGACTGCACCTCTTCCTAAACTGTGGGCCCAAACGAGCCTCTGTCATTGTTTTTATTCATCACAGCAACACAAAAAATACCCTAATGTAAGGATCACCCAGTGGAATGTGATTAGCCCACTCTTCAAGACTCAGAGAGCTTGAGAATCCTTTGCTATAAAATATGCTAGGGTCCACTCATTGACCCATGTATTAAACACACATCTATTGATTACCTACTACGTGCTTGGGGCTAGATTAGCAGAGATAAATCGCACGGTGCATTAACCTGTACCTTCCTGTGTCTCCCATGGATTAAAGCCAGCGCTCGCCGAGTCCAGCCATGGATGCCTCTGGGTGCTGTTCTCTGAGTAGAGACCTACAGACTATTCTTTGGTATTATCAGACATATTTTTGGAGACGGGAGTATTTTGTCCCATGCTGTGGCCCTTTCTTTTATCGCCATTAATTGTGGCTTTATTCTTTATTCTTCCCCTTGGCACATTCTGAGCTAGAGAAAAATGGCTCGGTCAGCACAGGTTGGATCGATCTGCACTGTCCCTTTGCCCTTCCTCATGTCCACACTCCCTCTGCCTGTCCATGCAGAGAAACAAGGACCAGTGTAGCTTTAGTAACGGAGACAGAGTGTTGCTCTTCCATCCAGCCCATGTGCTTCTTTTGATCAGGTTCCTGGAAACTGAAATTCTCCTTGCTCACCTCTTTAGACTCCTCCACCGTAACAGGACCCGGTGAGCTCCTTCGCCCTACATCTGAGGAGCAACTGAACGACCTAAGATCTGACCCGAGGGTTTTCCAGTGGGAACAGATTAACCTTAATGTTCATTTAATTTTGGGCCAAACTGTTGGAAGTTCTTAGCAATCCAGACACAGGCTCTCCTGGCAGGGCCTGGCAAGACTCAAGGGGTCACGGGGAGCTCTGTGTTCCACTGAGATACTACTTTTCTGCTTAGGTTCAGGGGACACACAAGGGCCGACTCTGAAGGTCTACTGAGCACTTTTCAATTTGCAAAAAGGAATTCCACACCATTCCCAACCCTGAAAGATGGTTTTACTACGCATAGCAGCAGTTTTTAAAGACCGACATTAAATCCCGATGCTTAAACCCATGACGATGAACAAATACCTTGAATTTTCCACCTTTGTGGGTCCTTCTGCTGAAAACAAAAATCCTCAGTTACCTAATCCTGGCCACCCCTGTGCAGAACATTTAAGGCTAAAAACTTCAAAAACAGCCATCCTCTCCTGTTTTCCATTCTGTGTTTGCCCCCAACCCCTCCCACACGCACGCTCGTGGGATGACCTCACCTGATTCTTATATAGAAAATTGAGTCCATCTGGAGCTGGCTCTCTCCAACCCCTCATCTCTGTTTGAACACAATCTGGGAACCTTTGTCTCCCCCTTTCCTTCCCTCTGGTGTAAGGAAAATGAGCCCTCCTCCTCTTCTCCACTGTTTGGTCTCTGTCCCCAAGGAGGGGTGAGTGCCCTCTCCACCCGCAGTGAAGGCTGCCTAGGAGAAGAATCTGGGCCTTCCCTACACCGTGAAGACGCCTTGAAGAGAGGTTGTCCCCTGGGTCCTGCGTTCCCAGTCTATGCAATTTCGGCCCTGGATTTTTATAATATTTTGATTTCCATACCTGGGTCGGACTTTCAGTAATTTTCAAAGTTAGATATTTCATCTTTTGCAAGTAATGGAATGTACTGAACTCAACTACTTCTGACTACCTAGAACCTTTCTACCTCTGAAGTAGATTCTCAGAGTTCAAGTCCAAGCAAGGCTTTCTGTCCTTTACAAGACCCAAAAATTGTATCTAGCACAGAAGTCCAGGTGCCTCGCGACTTGGGTCCCATCGTGCTGGAGGCCCAAGACAAGCCCTAAAGACAAAGGGTCAATTTACTTGAAGATACAGTTCCCTAAAATTCATATTGTATAGTCCGCTCTAGGCACCGCTGAATGAACCTTCAGACTGCCCCCCAGCCCTTCCCGAGTCTGTGGATTCTCGTAAGCACTCACCTGAGGAGCGGAACATAATCCTCCTGCCTTAGTGGAGCCCCTTGTCCCAGGCACAGTCTGCCCAGGTGACCCGGCACCCACTCTCCTGGAGACATTTTGGATAACTTCGACCCCTGTCCGCTCGTGCGCTTTTGACTGCAGCACTCAGGGGCTTTTCCTAGTTCGGTGACTTTATTTCACGCTGTCAGTCCAAATTGGACAAATTCTTAGAATTTACCCAAGCTATCAAATTTATATCTTTGAAGTGTCCCCACCTTAAAATTTAAAATTTGATTTATAGAACATGATACACTACAGCAAATTATAGCACATGAAGGGTTTCTCAGATTAACGAGACCTGCCCAGGTAGTTAGAAGAAAGACAAAAAGAACCATATGGTAGGAGGAGAGAACAATTCGTGGCCTCCTCATGCCCACCATGGTTCCCCCATAAATAACTGTAAAACAAAGTTAAAATATCAGCTCATTCAGTGAAATAACGGGGAGGTGGGCACAGAATACTTATCAGTACGCCCAACCTTACTTGCTTACATCTCTTAAACTTTGTGATTTCCCCCACTACCACCACACACACACACACACACACACACACACACACACACTGTCTTCCTGGGACCCACACCTGCCCAAGCTGAGATAACTGAAACACAAGTCTGTCTCAGAAGCAGACAGGCACTCTTCAGGATAATAAAATACGAGAGTTATGCCCGCCGCACTGGCTGGTGTGTCTCGGGTAAGCCACCTGGAAGCCAGATGATCACAATGGCTGTTCATTCCCTATCACATGGATCTGAAGCTCCCATATCTCTCTAGCAGGGAATCCCACTCCAGAGGTTTACACCGCAGACTGGTGATGCGCGCCAAGGCCATGCAGACTGGCCAAGGGCCGCTGTTTTAGGGAGATGGGGTGAAGCCACTATAAATGGGGACAGCAGACAGACATGGAAGAGCTTCTGAGGAGACAGAAGCACAAGCATCCAAGAGGTGTGTCTAAAAAGCTGAGGGAAAGGCTCGGGAGCCAGCCTCCTCCTCTGAACAGCAGAGATGCCTGCCTGCCTGCCTCTACTGCAGCTAGCTCACAGGGTTACTGACTGATTGGAAGATGCCTTCAGTTAAACAAGAACGTAAGACACGCAGGCTTATGCCCACTACCACACAGAGGGCACTGAAGAACAAGACAGAACCCGGGCAAAGAGATGACATACTAGCCATGTATGGAGAATGGAGAAGACGGAAAGCAGCTGAACGGACGGTGCCGACACAGCTGAGCTGTTAAAGGGGTCCAGAGCCCGGGACCGTCAGAGGGCAGGAAAAGGGCAGGTGGGCAGTTCCGGGGTGCAAGCAGGATGGTATAAAGCCTGGCATGATGGCGTTGTGGGTTCCCAGTTCAGCCCACACAGTCAGGGAGTGACCTTCCCTCACACTGCAAAACACAGGAGGGATCCGGGGATGGGATGATGAAAGCCAGGAGGGCCTCCTCCACCCTCACAGTCCAGGCTGAGACTATGGACACTGAATTATAGTTCCCGGCGACTTGGTGTGTGTGGCAGCCAAAAAAAGGATGGTAGTGTTTTTTTTCAGGATGCTTGGGACTAAAAAGAGTGACTGAAAGTTTTATAAAACCAGGTAAATAAAAACTGGGTGGTTACTCAAATGGTATAATAAGAAATAAAATTATAATACATGTTCTAGCTGCGGACAGTGCGGCACTAATCATAATGACAATATGGATGTCAGCGGACAAAAGTCTCGGGCTATAACTCGGTTGAGAGCCCGGGGGGAACGTACGATGGTTCGTAATATGCGGTAGAAGATGATGATCCCTAACTTCTTTATTTTAACATTGCATTGCAATTGTAATAAAATAGCGACTGTGTCGGTCGCTTTTCTCATCGCGTGACAAAAGCAACCGAAGAGAGGAAGGGCTGGCTAGCTCTGGCTTACAGCCCAGCACGGTAGAAACGGTGGCAACAGGAGCCGAGGCCTCTGGCCACTGTGCACCCCAAGTCAGGAGGCTGTTGTCTGAATGAGAACCATCCCCCTGGGGTTATGTGTTCGGATATTTGGTCTCCGGTTGGCGGTGCTATGTGGGGAGGTGACAGAACCTTTAAGAACAATAGCCTTGCTGAAGGACGCGTGGCGCTGGGGGCAAGATTTGAAGTTTGTATCCTTGGCCCACAGCCAGTTCCCTCTCTCTGCTTTGTACATAACGTGTCTCAGCCCTCCGCTCCGGCCACCTGTTTCCGTGTCTCCCTACCTCTCTGTCTGTCTGTCTGTCTGTATGCATCTCTCTGTGTGTATCTCTCTGTCTCTGTCTGTCTCTGTATCTCTCTCCATGAGCCAAAATGGGCTCTTTCTCCACAAATCACTTTTGGTCACAGTGTGTATCAGAGCTCACAGTAACAAATACAGCTCCAAAACCTCGAGCCCCATGCCCAGTGACCTGCTCCCTCCTGTAAGACTCCAGCTCCAAAATATCCCACACAGGAGCAAGTGTTCGGTCCCACGAGCCTGTCAATGGGGGATCTTCTACGTTCAAAATGCAGCATCCAGTGAGCCTTCTGTGTAGAAACGTTAGGTATTGAAAAAGCAGAGGAAAGCAGCCTAAGCGTTCAGGCCGCCTGTCTTCTGAGCAGTGGAGATGGAGAGCAGAAGCCATGGCGCAGGAAAGCTGGGCCAAGGGACCACTTCCTTCCCTGGAAGTCACATAGCATCATTTGGCTTTGAAAATTATATACATAGATGGCTTCGGTAAGAATAAATTACATTTTGAAAAGGAATTTGTTCGACATTCCTAGGAATTAAGTGCTGTGCTTGTGCTCGGAGAGGGAACAGGCTCCGGCTTTGCTCCTGCTAACTGCCTGCAGATGTGTAAATTTCTTCAGGGTGTAAGAGAAAGGGGGGCAGACACCACAGCCCATGAATGGCTACAAGTTGCCCCGTCCTACCTTCCAAGTTAAAAGGGCACAGCTGCCAGGAGCCTGTGGCCCCTCGGTGCAGGATGTCGCCGTGATTATGTGTACCCTGCAGCCCTGAGCTGCCTCGGCAGCTGAACATGTGATCCTCAAGGGCAGGAGCGGGGCCCCCACAGGAACTGAACTCAGCTGGGAGGAAAGCTGATTGTGCAGAGACAGCGGAGACACCTGGCCCAGAGCTGCCGACGGCGACCCGCTTTGGGAAAGGCCTGTCACCGGGGACAGGACGTGAGCGTATGTGAGCCTCTGAGGGCAGACTCCAGGGGAAGCGGCCACGACACTAGTGGGTACAGCTTCATCCTCTGGCGTAGCTTTTTTTTGTTTTGTTTTTTAAGTTAAATCACCTCTAGAGGAATGGCAAATTCACAGACCAAAGAGAGTTGCCTTTTCTGTATTTGCTGGCAAGGCAGCCAGGCAAGCTTCAGGGTTATTAGTGTCTTCCCTCTCTGCTTTTCACCCTTTATTTTTAACCCGTGGATGTCTTCATAGCAGTTTCTAGCCAAGCATGATGGTACATAGATGTTCTGACAACTCAGGAGGCCAAAGCAGTGGGATATGGAGTCCAATCTGGACTCACGGCAAGAGGCTGTGGTGGCGCCTGCTTGGTGACACAGCACTGGGAGGACTGCAAGTTCAAAGTCATCCTCAGCTACCTCACAAGTTCTGGACCAGCCTGGGCTACATGAGACTCTGTTTTAAAACACCAAGCCAGCAGTGGTGGCTCATGCCTTTAATCCCAGCACTCAGGTACAGAGGCAGGTGAATCTCTGTGAGTTTGAGGCCAGCTTTGTCTACAGAGTGAGTTCCAGGACAGCCAGAGTTACAACGAGAAATCCTGTCTCGAAAAACCAAAAATAAATAAATAAACAAAATAATAAAACACCAAGACAAAGAAATAAACGTATGTTTCTTATTGATAACACAGCTGAGCCTTCCTTCTGCTGAATTTAACAACCTGACTTATTTTTAAGATTTTATTTTGTTTACTTGTGTGTTTATGTGTGTGTGTGTTTGTGTACATGTGTGTGTGTGAGTGTGTATAGTGTGTATATATGTGTGTATGTGTGTGTGTATGTGTATGTGTATATATGTGTGTGTGTATGTGTGTGTGTATGTGTATGTGTATATATGTGTGTGTGTGTTTATGTACATGTGTGTGTGAGTGTGTATAGTGTGTATGTATGTGTGTACATGTGTGTACATGTGTGTGTATAGTGTGTATATATGTGTGTATGTGTGTGTGTATGTGTGTGTGTATGTATGTGAGTGTGTATAGTGTGTATATATGTGTGTATGTGTGTGTACATGTGTGTGTGAGTGTGTATAGTGTGTATATATGTGTGTATATGTGTGTGTGTATGTGTGTGTATGTGTATATATGTGTGTGTGTATGTGTGTATATGTGTGTGTGTGTTTGTGTACATGTGTGTGTGAGTGTGTATAGTGTGTATATATGTGTGTATGTGTGTGTATAGTGTGTATAGTGTGTGTGTATGTGTGTTTGTGTACGTGTGTGTGTGAGTGTGTATAGTGTGTATATATATGTGTATATGTGTGTGTGTATGTGTGTGTGTTATAGTGTGTATAGTGTGCATATATGTGTGTGTGTGTGTTTGTGTACATGTGTGTGTGTGAGTGTGTATAGTGTGTATATATATGTGTATATGTGTGTATGTGTATGTGTGAGTGTTGTGTACATGTGTGTGTGTGAGTGTGTATAGTGCGTATATATGTGTATATGTGTGTATGTGTGTGTGTGTGAGTGTGTATAGTGCGTATATGTGTGTGTGTGTTTGTGTTCATGTGTGTGTGAGTGTGTATAGTGTGTGTGTGTTTGTGTACATGTGTGTGTGAGTGTGTGTAGTGTGTATATATGTGTGTATGTGTGTGTGAGTGTGTATAGTGTGTATGTATGTGTGTATATGTGTGTACATGTGTGTGTGTGAGTGTGTATAGTGTGTGTGTGTTTGTGTACATGTGTGTGTGAGTGTGTATAGTGCGTATATATGTGTATATGTGTGTATGTGTATGTGTGTGTGTGAGTGTATAGTGCGTATATATGTGTGTGTGTACATGTGTGTGTATACTGCGTATATATGTGTATATGTGTGTATGTGTGTGTGTGTGAGTGTGTATAGTGCGTATATATGTGTGTGTGTGTTTGTGTACATGTGTGTGTGAGTGTGTATAGTGTGTATATGTGTGTACATGTGTGTGTGTGTGAGTGTGTATAGTGTGTGTGTTTGTGTACATGTGTGTGTGAGTGTGTGTAGTGTGTATATATGTGTGTGTGTGTGTGTATAGTGCGTATATATGTGTGTGTGTGTGTATAGTGCGTATATATGTGTGTGTGTGTGTGTGTGTATGTTTTGAGCTCCTGTCCTGACTTCCTTCAGTGATGAACAGTGATGGATGTATAAGCCAATAAACCCTTTCCTCCCAGTTTGCTGTGGTGGTGTTTCCTCACATCGGTAGTCATCCTGACTAGATCAGTCACTACGACGAAATACATAGCATAAACGACTTAAAGGAGAAGATACCTATTTTAGCTCACGGTGTCAGAGGCTTTCATCCACAGTTCTTGACTCCACTGACCTTGAACATATGAAAGGCAGAACATCAGGCCAAGGCTATTCAGCCTGTAGAGCACAGGAAGTAGTCTGTAGAGGGAAATGGAGGAATAAGAGGGAAACCAGAAACTAAATAGAGTCCCCAAAAGTGTGTCTCCAGTGACCTACTTTCCCTGCGGAAGCCGGCCTCCCTGATACGTGTCCTGTGGTTTCGTCAATGGTCGTGACTAAGCAGTGCTCTCTCCTGCGTTCCTCCCAGCGCTCGTTACCATTGCAGAAAAACCTCCTGTCACTGGCGGGCGCGTGGATAAAGAAAGTGCGGAAAATGATCAATGAGTACTCAGGCTTAAAAGAACCCTGACATTTGCAATGATGTGACTGAGCCCAAAGAACATCGTGGAAAGTGAGCAAGCCGGACCCAGGGAGACAAGAAACTGGGTGCTTGTGTGTGACGGAGGAAAAAGAAATAAAAAGAAAAACACATTTTTAAAAATTCCCTAAAACTGGGACTGTTGGAGAGGCAGCCACCGAGTTCGGTGGGTTATCTCTATAAGGACACAGTTTTGTAAGCACTCTCACACACCACACATAGAGCTGGGGTTTTTTCTTTAATCTTTCATCAACCATGTCACGTCTTCCTTACGGAAAACAGTATCGGAGACAGGGATGGCCGTGGTCAGGATCAATATTCCCACTGAGCTGAGCCTATCTCAGAGAACAGTGTACCGCAGCCAGTGCTCCTCACCTCTGACAAGCCCCCAGGATGCTGGAGGGCACTAACGACTTGGCAGTGTGGATTCTCACTTCCCTCCCCAGTCCACCCTGCTGCTGAGTCTGCCTTCCGAGCCACCCTGGCTCCCACAGAGAACTCTGACGGGTCCCTACCTCCACTCTTAGCCCTGACTTACTGTGTGACATTGACTAGATGCAGCATGCACTGGCAACTGTAAGCTTAGGGCTTTTTCTTTAAGAAGACTCTTGGTAGGGAATTTGGAACGCCCTGGCTCTGAGAGGAGACCTATCTGTCCTTGGGGAAGGGAAACTCTGACTCCATGATGTCTGCTTCTTCACAGGTCTCTCTTCTGCCTGGCATTCACAGTTCCAGTTAGATCAATCTCGTGTAACCTCAGCCTCTGTATTATTTGTTTATCCCAAAAGAGGATTCTTCAATTACTCTAAATCCGTAAATATTTTAATACAAATTTACAATGAAAGACTTTCATTGGATTAAATGGTTCTTAGAAAAAGACAGACTAGGAAACTTACGTCAGAGGCAGCGGGTTTTTATCTTAGCGGAGTAAGACTCGATCAGCCGAAAGACCACTGAGGCTGCCGGGAAATGTACTAAGAGGGAAAGACCCCACAGGTAACAGCTGCAGACCCTCTAGACTGTCAGAAAAAAAGTGGGGTTTTGGTGGACATGGGGCGACCCTATAAACAACACTCTCTCGTTAGTCTCTAAATCCACATGCAGAAGTCCTGACAACACAGAAAACTGAGTTAGAAGGTCACTAGCACGGGCCTAACCCAAGAAAGCCTGTGTCCTTGTGAGAAAAACCAAAAGGAAACAAATACACACAGAAGAACAGCCCGAGGAAACACATGAGCCGCTCTGTGCCACAGAGACCTCAGACACTCCTGTCCTGTCTGCCTGTCAGCCTTCTAGCCCTGACGGCCGTGAGAAACCGCGTCTCTGCTGTTTGAGCTGTGGCACTTGCTACAGAGGCCCTAGCCGGTGGATACGGTCCTAGGCAGATCTGTTTGGGCCATTCTGGAACCTTCTACCTGCACAGCTCTCCTAATTACTGGCTTTCTTCTCCCTGTTCCTGGAAAGGACCCCCAGCCAGCTGTGTGCCGCAGGGAAGGGTGAACCACCCCATCAGACCAGCATGTCTAATTGCTGCTAGTTGTGCAACTTTGGTTCACCAGCTGAGAACCTGAGACAACGGTGGACACCCTCCCACACACGCACAGATGTGGAGTATTGATTTCCGTGGGCTACAGAGCCTTATCAAATAACAGATACGCTCCCCCGTTAACTTTTATATTTCAAACATAATCTTACTTGGTGAATTGTTGAATTACCGGATCAGAGCTTTAAATCCAGAAGCATGGGGGAACATGGGTCCCGGTTACAAATGTTCGGTGCTTGGAGGAAACCAGCTACATCTTTACTCCACATAGGCAGGGCTCAGTCCCCAGATCCCTCCGGATGAGCCAGGAGCTCCCGATGCCAGGAAAGTGCTTCCACAACGTCAGGTGAGCTGTACAAATGAGAGGTAATTTGGCAATGCAGAGTGTTTTAATGCACTTAAAAGCCCAGAAGCAAGCCCAGGCTGGGTAATAATGGCCTGAACACCACCAGGGACTTCCCAAGTCTAATTTCCAGCCCTGATGGCCATGGAGCTCCATCTCCATTGGGCTAATTAAGGCACAGTGGAGACAGAATCTGACAGAGAAGCTCACCCTGGCCCTGCTCTAGATTTATGGGGAAGAGAAGTTGCCAAGAAGGTAAATTAGACGTCAACAGGGCTTCCCCCAGGATGATGAAGTCTCAGCGGCATTAAGACCGTGAGATTTAAAGTGAATATAGATCAATGTTAGGCAGAGAGACTGGGAGTAGTGTTTAGAAGTAGCTATGGGATCCTGACTACTTTATCATTCAAATCACTGATTCCTCCATTTGTAAGGTATGATTAGTATTACCTATCTCAAAAGTTGTTGTGAGAGACAAAATACGTTAAATGCGCCAAAGGCCGACAAATGGTAGCAACTTCTAGATTACGTCACTGGGGGCATTCTCTGCTAGAGTGAAATACCCACCATCGAAGAGCCGCTTCCCTACAAACTTTCTCAAATAACCAGAGACTTCAGCCACAGCTTACACAACTTATCTATCTCTCCTGCACGCTGTAACTTTAGCTCTCGATGCTTCTCCCTGTTTGTAACTTCCTCATGACCGCCGCTGTCATCCACCGTGTTGATCAACAGCCCAGAGAACCACTACGCTGCCTGCAAATACAGAGAGACCCATGCCTTGCTCCTAATCGGCCTCAGGGCCAGCTCTGCCCAGAAACTTCAAATGCACGTGATGCCCTGCTCATGGTCCACTCCGACTTCTAAAAGCTGAAGCTATGATGTCTCCAAAGAAAAGAACGTCCTTATGACTAGACGAGCCAACATTTAGTGTGCGCACACACCAAGAAGAAAACTAAAGAATCGAAGTTAACTCATACGCAAAGACCATACACCGGGAGCCTCGTGACCGCTGAGATCTGGTTAGATCAGTTGACCAATGAATTAACAAATTTATACGTTAAGAACGATCAAAATCTCTTCTGTCACAGAAGCAGATTAATTAGTGAGACATATGTAGACATGCAAAGGACGTAGAAGAGTGAGCTCAATTTTAAAAGGCAGAGCAACACGTAAGCGTACATACTACCGGATTTCAGGTTGTACTGTAAAGCTGAAATTGGACAGGAATGAAGAGAATGTGGCATAAAAACACAGAAATAGGTTAAGGAAAGAGAAAAGAGTTCAGAAACAAGCCAAGTAGATGATAGATTTTTCAACTGAGGTACCAAATAAATCAATGGGAGGGAAAAGAGCCTTTCAACAAATGGATTTGGGACAACTGGATAGACATGTGGGACTAGGCAAGCCCCAACCCCCACTGTTCACACACACAACGTTAATTTGAGGTGGATTACATACACAAACATAAAAGCCAGGCAATAACATTTCTAACATAAAAAGAAGAAGAGGCGAAGGCGCGGAAGACACTTAGTGCAGAAGAACAGTTTAATAGACTGACACCAACTAGAAATGATGTCCTTAGTAGAACACACCACAGAGAAGATGAACAGGAGATGTGTCGCTGGGGAATGGTTACAGCACCGACAGGACGAGAGCCCTGCGTTCAGACAGATGAAGGTCTCTAAGAGCACATCAACCAGACAAAGCCTGACTCAAAACATAAAAGATTTGACAAGCCAGGTGGTAGTGGTGCTCGCCTTTAATCCCAGAACTAGGGAGGCAGAGGCAGGCAGATCTTTGTGAGTTCGAGGCCAGCCTGGTCTAGCGTGAGTTCTAGAACAGCCAGAGTTACAACAGAGAAACCCTGTCTTGAAAAACCAAAAACAAAATTTTTTTGAGTTATATGAATTTGTAGAAAGTGAGTTCCGGGCCAGGTTGGAACACTATGTGAGACCCGGTCTCAAGAACAAACAGAAAAACAAAATGGGGAAGTAAATTACAAGATATCCAAAGCAAATTCAAGGATTTACAAAAGAGAAATTACCCAATATGCTGTATAGTTTTATGTCAACTTAACATAAGCTAAAGTCATCTAAGAGGAAGGATCCTCAATTGAGAAAACGGCTCCATAAACCCGGGCTGTAGGCAAGCCTGCAGGACATTTTCTTAATTAGTGACTGATGGGGGAGGGCACAGCCAATTCTGGTGGCGCCACCCCTGGGCAGGTGGTCCTGGGTTCTATAAGGAACCATGGTGAGCAAGCAGTAAGCAGCAATCCTCTGCCCTAGGTCCTGCCTCCTGGTTCCTGCCCTGCTTGAGTTCCCGTCCTGCTTCCTTCAGTGATGAACAGTGTAAGCTGGACAAACCCCTTCCTCCCTAACTTGATTTTGGCCGTGGTGTTTCACCACAGCGATTGGAACTCTAAGTCACCAACAAGATGATTTATCTCAAAGGAAAGAGACTCAAAGGAGATGCAAGAGATGGAGAGGTTATAACAAGGACAGGACAAAAGCTAGTGAGGAAGAAGAGACAGAAACAGTACACAGCCACACAAAGCCAACTCAGGTTCATGAGGACGGCGGTAAAGAAATCACTCGGAATTAAGTAGGAAATTAAGTGGAGCTGAGATTATCAAAGAAACATCAATATGGAAGGCAGAAGGGAGTAAAAAAAAAAAAAAACACAATGTGGTATTCCTAAAGAAGAGAGGAAAACCTAGGTATTAAAGAAAATGTCTTTAAAATTACTCCAAATGGGGAAAAAAATGACACAGAACAACTTAACACAGGACACTTCCTGGTGAAAAAATAATTTAGGTTCTACGGAGAGGTTCTTGTGGGACTGGTGAGGTACAGTCCGACTGCAAGTGGAGGCTAGAGCAAGGGCCAGATGCAATCCAGGTCTCCCCCAGCGGCACGTTGAGAGAAATGTCTACAAAAGTGCAGGGAAAGTCAAAGGCTTTTGTAACCAGCTAAGATGTCCTCCAGAGTCTCAAACCTTCAGGGTTATAACGCCAGTCCAAAACTGTGACTCGGAGATAGAAAGATGTGAGTGGGCTGAAGTATACTAGTTACGTATCCTGGCCACCCATGTGCGAAGAGCATTGGAAGCTTTATGGGTATTAAGTCATTTCATCTTCTTTAAGAGATTTATTTTTATTATCTTTAATGATGTACATATTTGTTGGTGTTGGGGAATGTGCACTTGAGTACAGGCCAGAGAGAGTCACAAGCAGTTCTGAGCACCTCAGGTGGGTGCTTGCAAATGAACTCAGGTCCTCCATGAGAGTAATAGGTGTTCTTAACAACTGAGCCATCTCCCCAGTCCCACCAAACGGTCATTTAATCTTTTCATTAACCCCATAACATGGGTTCAAGACTGCTATGCTGGACAACTTCAGGAAAGGCCACTGATTTGTACAGAAGGGTGGCATCTCTTGCATTTCCCCTTTGGGGCTACAGTTCTAGGTTTGCTGATAAACAGAAAGAAAAGAATGAAGGAAAGAGCAAGAACAGAAGTCCCAGAAGAATAGTTGCCATCACTCGATGTGAAGAGAGACTCGATCTGAGGTGTGAGGACAGACCTACAACGACAGATCCATCCTAGAGAATCAGGAAAAGGAGGGTAAGCCCCTTCGGAGAACGCAAGGTAAATTATTCATAAACATCTAAAGGATGAAACCTGTATTTTAATTGAAACAAGACTCTGTTCCTCCAAAGGCTAGTTTAGCTTGCAAACCTGCACACAGCTGGGTTTCCTTCCCATGGTTCCGAGGACACAGTAAAAAGCTAGAAGAGACAGAGATGACATCAGAGTGGGAGCCCTGACATCGCTCCAGTGTGGGCTCCTGAGCCTGGCACGGCATCTCAGACCTCTGAGCATCTCCTCTTGAGATGTGGATGAGGCCTGCTGTCCACCTCTGAACTGGGATCCAAGAGGTTTGCAGCTGTCCTAGGACTGACAGAATTGTTCTGCATGTTCTATTAAGACTTTTTTTTCTCTCTCCGTTACTGTGCAGTCAAGATACTCAAATTGATTTGATCCCAGCCAGCTAGCAAGAGAAAGTGTGATTTGAATGAACTACATGATTCATCTGTAGGGCTGCTGGCCCTTGCGTCCCAGATGCAAGTGTCCCCTTGCTTCTCCCTCTACCCTGAAGGCAGGCTTCCAGCAGGAGAGCTTCTTCCTCAGCGGGTCCAACCCCATGTCGCAGGCTACACATCCTATTGCAAAGGAGTTGTGGATTTTTGTCCTTAAAAAAGACAAAGTCATGCAGTTGTTTTCCTTTTGTGCCAGCATTTCTCAACCCTGGCACATGGACGTTTGGGCTGGATGATCCTTCCTGGTCACTGGGAGTGGAAAGTCTACTGGCTAGCGGCTGTTTTCCAGCTTCCCCCTGCTGGACGCCAGGATCTCTCTCCCCACTGCCAGTCGGGGCAAAAGTGTGCCTGGTTAAGAACTATTGTTTAAAATAAAACTGTACAAAAGATTTCAAGCATTTCATAACCGCCTCATAGACCATTCGTTTGCTCTCCATTCGAAGCTTTTACAAGAACGAGCGTGAGGCGTAA
The DNA here is from genome assembly GCA_026225945.1 of Cricetomys ansorgei. Lineage (NCBI taxonomy): Eukaryota > Metazoa > Chordata > Mammalia > Rodentia > Nesomyidae > Cricetomys > Cricetomys ansorgei. The sequence goes on from JAMJFZ010003035.1 coordinate 1,607,522, forward strand.
TCCATGTCCGCTGCCCATCGGAGCTTCCACCCCCCTCTGCATTTGGGCATTACGATGCCTCATTGATCCTTCCTTTTATCAATTCCATTATCCATTCATATTTTGACTCTGAGAGACGTTTGCTCAGGTCGTGTCTGCTGTGTCTAATGGCCTGAACTTAAAAGCTTCCTGCCAGGAGGCTCTTCCCACTATTGACTGCGGTCTTCTGGAAAAGGTACGTGACTTCTGCGCAAGGGTGGCTGGGTCCCCCACCCCATTCCAAACTTCAGGTGTCGCTGGTCTGCAAACAAGATGGTTGAGCGTGGAGTGTTTGCGATCGGTTGTTCACGACTTGAATCTGGAGACCCCAACCGCACACTGCCACTTCTGCAGCGCTGCTACGGGACAAAAAGAGGAGCGGGAGACCCTGTTGCGAGCAGCAGGGATGGAGCACGTCCCTCTCCGCCTCCCCTTTCTGGGTGGGTTCTGTTGTTTTATTTTGTGACGGGATCTTGCTATATAATCCAGAGTAGCCTCAAACTCGTTACCCTCCTGCCCCAGCCTTCCGAGTGCTGGGCTTACAGGCAAGCAGCAGCACCAGCTTGGGGTTTTCCGTCTTTCTTTCTTTCTTTTTTAATAATTTACTTTTTGTTTTATGTGCATTGGTGTTTTTGTCTGCATGTCTGTCTGTGCGAGGACATCAGATCCCCTGGAACTGGGATTACAGACAGTTGTGAGCTGTCATGTGGGTGCTGGGAATTGAGCCCGGGTCCTCTGGAAGAACAGCCAGTGCTCTTTTCCACTGAGCCATCTCTCCATGGTCAAGGGTTTCTTTCTTAAATCATGAGGGTGTTTCTCACTTTCAGACAAGTGTTCTGTGCTGGCTGTATGTGGAGGTCCACACCGTATTTCACCCTTTCCAGCAAATGGTCATTGTGTGGCCTGGAAATGCTCTGTGTGGCAGCTGCTGCCACTCTCGACCTTACCTGGGGGAGAGGGGACTAAAGTGTAAAGACTAAGTCAGGCCTGGTGGTGGTCCAGCCTACATCACAGCCGCTGGGAAGGACCAGGCTTCCCGTGTGCGTTACGTCACTGCTGCGTGCGACTCACCCCGTGTTCTCTACCCCCCTCCTAGAGTCTCACTCCCAGCAGTGGAGATGGTGCCTCCAAGATGCCCTGTAAGCTTAGTATGCATCAAGTAGCGAGGTCACCAGAGAGGTCCAGAGGGACAGAGTGAGGGGATCTGGGACAACAGCCACCCGGGTCTTCAGGCCTCTGGCTCAGCATGTGCAACTCTTCCCTGCATCTCTTGGGCACACCCTCATCCAGACCCTGTCTGAGGCCTCTCCCCTCCTGAAAGAAACAGTCCTGCACAGTGCTTAGAAAAGGAGACTGTCTGATTTCCATCCCACTGTGGCCGTGCAGTGTGCAGCTGGCAATCCAACTTTAAAATGTAGGCCAGTGGTACATCTGTCTTTATCTACAGAGTCATTTTAATCTGTGTGTGTGTCTATAAACAGACAGATAGATGATAGATAGTGTGTGTGTGTGTGTGTGTGTGTGTACATGTGTGTGCATGCCTGTGGGGAAAGAGAGAGAGAACGTGTTCGTGTCCCATGTGTATGGCTCATAGTACATATGGAGGTCAGAGGCAACTTGCAGGAGGTGGTTCTCTCCTTCTACCATGTGGGTCCCAGCACTTGAACTCAAGTCTTTAGACTTGGCAGCAAGCACCTTTACCTTCGGAGCCCTCTTGCTAGCTTGTTTTCTTTAGGCATCTGGAAGAATGAGCCTCTCTAGCTCAGGAATTTCTGAACACGAAGACGGTACTCCTCTGTGGATTTGTGAGAAATCCTCTCAGGACTTTTGTTTTCTTGCTGGTAAAAGCTGCTGGCTACGAAGTCTCTGCCACACGAAAAATATGAAGTTTTATTTTAAAATTAGATCCTAGGGTTGATTTTCAAGATCATGCCAAGTGTGTGCTCCAAATCCACTCATTCCGTGTGACCTGCAGGAACACATCTGCTCCAGGCTCGCCCCGCCCGCTTCTGACAGTGGCATATGTCTGATTCTTTTGATTAAAGAGAAGGGTTTGTTAGCATGTCATGTACAGTATATCAAAGGAGATCAGGGACCCGTCTGCAAGTCAGATGACAAAGGGAGTGATCCAGCCGGGTACAGCTAAGCAGAGGTTGTGAGGAGTCAGCTCGGAGGATGAGTCATAATTTGGAAGTGTTCATTAGCGGTGGTTTGGGTAATAATCACGCAGGAGTCCCAGGGTCTTCGGTGTTCAGTGAAGCAAAGCAGTTTCCCAAATACCCATCTGTCCCGAGCACAGAATTCCGACCAGATTGGAGAACCACCGTGGTCAGGAAGGCTCTGAAACATTTGGCAATCATTTTCTAAACTGGGATTTCTCCAGCTGCTAGGTTTAGATGGATCTAGGTTAAAACCACGGCTTACCTTTAATCAATTCATGATGAAAAGCTTTTGTTTCGGAATAGCAAGCCTGCCCCCAACACCATGTCCTTTGTATTTAAATCAAAATATACATCTCTCTCTCTCTCTCTCTCTCTCTCTCTCTCTCTGTCACTCACACACACACACACACACACACACACACACTTGTGTGGTTACACATACCCATAGAGAAACCAGCAGGGCCAGTAGGAAAGCCAATGTACTTCAACCATTAATATGTAAAGTACTTCACTTCTTCACTGGTCCACCCTTACACGTTCTGTATCTCATGGGATATCAGCTGTCCAACTTTGTGCCAAGAGATCCTTTGTGTTGTTCCTTCTGAGCCTGTGAAGTTCTGGCTACCCACAGTGCAAGCTTCAAAGTACCCTGTGCAAAGCTGACGAAAACACAGGCTCCAAAGCCCTCGCCCCACTCACTGACCAGGACCTTCATCACCACGCCGCGGTCAAGGGCATCCGTAGGTCTGAAGATGGGACTTTGTCAAGTGTAGCATTCTTTGCCTATTCCATGGTCTCCTTCCCCCACACACAGAGAAAATGGTTGGTTCCCCTTTAATAACAGCTCACCGAAGACCCTCTGGAACTGTTTATATTGGCCACTCTCCTCAGATCACCTGTTGAGTGACAGCAGGTGCTGGATCCCCCAGGAGGAGCTGAAATGAAAGCATGACCCTGGGATGTAATTCAGAGGAAGCCTTCTTCCCTCAGTCTTACGTCAGGGGTCAGGGCTCCACTCTCTTTCCAGGGTGGAGTAGGAGGTTCCGAGGTCCTAGGGGGACCCCCTTGGGCCCTGTGAGTCCTAGCTGCAGCACAGAAGGTCGAGGGGGGTTTCCTCTGCTGGGCCCTAGATAACCCGAGCCCCTTCCTCCAGTGGTACACAGAGGCTCTGTCCAGCATGGCTGGGAATAAGCTTCCCTCTGCCCCTACAAATGTAATATTGTTTCAAAACTCGGGGGTGGAAAAATAGAACAGTTTCTGGGGTTAAATCCAGCCTGTTCTTGAAGCCCTGGAGGAACAAGGAGAGATGCGAGCTGTCTCCTGTATCTCAGCCCTGGCAAGGCCGGCTGCACAGGGCTGTCTTCCCACCGCCTCCGTGACCTCTGCCAGCGATGGCTGGGATGTTCTGAGAGGCTTGGGCCCGGCACTGCCAAGAAAGCTTGGTCAGTCAGGCCTGCTGCAGAGCCTGGGGTGGGTGCCAGCAGGAACGCCAAGCCTGCTTCTCACTCAGTCAGTGTTGCTTTACACCAAGAGGCCCAGAGGAATTAGCTGCTAATCCAGCCCATCAGAGCTGTGCTTAGAACCGGTCCTCCCACCCTAGGCTTTGACACACTCCCTTCCCATCCTGTGCCTGTGGCTGGCACCGTTTATTTTTCTATTTGCAAATCTTCATGGGTATTTAACAGAAGAGCCGGTGCTTCTCCTCTACTCTGCCAATCTCCTATAAACCAACGGACTGCTCCAGAAGAAAAACACTAAATAAATACCCACGAGAAGCATTTATTAACAATTTAGAGGATTTCCAACTTTTGTGGGTGTTTTTGTCGTTGCTTGTTTGGGGGTGGAGTGCATGGGGTTGGGGGATGTTTGGGAGCCAAAGGTCAACCTCATGTGTCTTTGCTCAAGAGCCAACACGTTTGTGAAACAGTCTTTCACTGGCCTGAGGCTCTCGGATTGGACTAGACTGACTAGCCAGTGAGCTCCAGGGATCTTCCCACCTGCAAGCTCCGGGGATCAGTCCATCTGCTCCCACCAGTGCTGGGGTTACAAGAAGAGGCTTCTTTAGGTGAACACTAAGGGCAGAACACAGGTCCTCGTGTTTGCTGTTTGTGCAGTGGGCACATTATAGACTGAGCAGACAGAATCTGGATAAATAGCCCAGGCTAACCCTGGGCTCAAAATTCTCCTGTTCTCCTAATTCTCCTAATTCTCAAAATTCAGTTTCCCCAGAGCTAGGATGTGTGTGTACCGTATCCTACACCCAGCTCAAGAGCACCCATGTTAAAAGCCACAATCGTGGCAAACAACAAGCCTAGAGGGAGCCCTCTAAGCAAAGGGACTTTCTCCTTTCCTTAGGTTCTCCATGCCTTCCACAAGCCAGGAGCCTCTACAGAGTGCTGGAGGGTGGGGCTCAAAGCCGTGACTGCAGAGGCCCCCTCTAGAGAAGCTTACTGCTCAGCAGTTACCATGGTTACCACATCAGCATGCAAAGAGCAGGAGTTTGCCTGTATCATTATACATCTTTTTGTTGTTGCTGTTGCTCCTGGTGGTGCTTCGAATGAAACCCCGGGTTTCAAATACACTAGGCAAATGCCCTTCTGTGGAGCCACCTCCCCCGCCCCTCACACACACAGCTGACCTTTGTTAACAGGCGGCTGAATTGCACTCTTTGATTGGCCGGTGGGTTAAGGCACAAATCAGGGCAGGCAATCCTGTAGAGCATTGCACTCTCAGTGACTCAAAGGAACGTGGTAAGACCTGCCCCTGGACAGGTAGTTTATAACCTCCAAGTACGTCTGAGTCTCACAGCACCTGGGAGAGGGAAGCTTCCTTCCAAACACAGTGCCCAAGTTTAACTTCTGCTGCTGTGATACCCTAACAAAAAGCAACTTAAGGGAGAAGGGGTTTGTTTCAGCTCACAGTTCCAGATTATAGTCCATCGTTGTGGATAAATCAGGGTGGCAGGAGCCCAAAGCAGCTTGCCCACGGCATAGCCCCAGTCAGTAGCAGACAGAGTGAATGCATGCTTAGGGCTCAGCGAGCTTTCTCTGCTCTTCAGTAGTCCAGGGCTCAAAATCAGGGAAGGATGCCACCCGCTTTTAGACGGATCTTCTCACATGGATTAAAGCGGTCCTGCCAGTCCCCCAGAGACACGCCCACGGGCCAACCTGACCTACCCAGTCATCTTCCCGGGTCAAGTTGACAATCAAATTAGCCAGAACACGTGACGTGAACAAGAGAACTCATGAGCAGAAAGAATAGCCAGGCTGGAACCACAAATGTCCTAAACCGCATCTTAAAGATCTTCTCCTTCCCCTCCGGGGATTTTATTAAGAGCCACCGACTTAAGACACCACCCCATGAGTAGTCTTTTGGGTGTGAGCCCCAAGGAAGGTATAGAGGGAAGGATAGTCAGTGCCTCCGTGATCTCTCAAAACTCACTCTCTCACCTTTCTTTGCTCAGTAGGAGCAGCTGACGCCAACTAAGGAGGAGCTGGCTTGGCTATGTGAGTCACTGGAGATGAGAGCAGATCCTACAGAGGCAGCACCTACGCCAGGCCATGGCCAGCCCATAGCACCGTGCCTTTGCCTGACCTCCTTCTCATCCATCCAGAAGACTGGATACTGACTGACCGCCGGCCGGGTGTGCGGGGAGGGTGTGGTGAGGCCCTCCCCTCCTGCTCCTTCCCACTCCCATCTGTGTAGCAGCCTTGTGATCTGGGATTCTAAGTGTGGGTTTTTTGGTCCAAGACAAGCAGGGCAGCCACACTGGTTGACTGATCCAGACAAGCTGTGGCTTTCCCCTCGGGCACGAAGCTTAATTCGTTATCCCAGAACACAAAGTGAACAGCTTCTGAAAATGCAAACGCTCCCCTCCTGGGTGACAGCACTTGGAAGAGATGGCACTCATCCTTGAGAGGGCCCGGTACTCCTGTGTGAAGGCAGCCATTGTAAGAGGTAGCAGATTTGCTTGGGGTGAGGTTTCCACAGAGAATGGAGTCAGAGCAGAGACGCTAAGGACACCGTCCATCACTGGCGCACTAAGCCACCAAATCAGAGCAGCTGTGAAGTCCACCGCTCTGCTTCTGGTCTTCAGGTCCTAAGAGTCAATAAATCTCTTGGTTATCTGAGGTATTCTGAGCTGGGCTTCTTATTCCTTGACCCTCAGCAGAGATTAAACAGAAGGGTACCTCTCCTGGGAAAGGGAGAGGGCCAGTTGCTCCCTGGAGCATCACACACTTCCAAACCCGGAAAGTAAACACACTGGATAAAGATGACCCTTGAGCAAACACATTATGAATCTGACTCTAAGAAACTGAAGCGGAGAGTCAGACCCCATGCCACACAAGGACTGAGTGAGGCCTGGGGAACAGAGCGGGGGAAGCAGAGGCCTCGTTCTTAGCCTGCTGCCGGATTTTTTTTTTAAAACAATAATAAGCTTATTTACCCAGAGTTGGACACTCCTGCAGCAAAGCCCTATTTGCTTTCAAGTTCAGCCTTCTTAGCTGCACCCTCTGGTCAGGCAGCATCCCAGCCACAACTATGAAGGTCTCAGGGGGCCTACTGCCTTCCCTCGCACCCTGCAAGATGACTTCCCACCCCAGGACCGCTACCCACCTCGTGGAATTAACACACCAGGGTCCGTGCCAGAGCCTCGCAACAGACTTAAAAGATTTAAACTCCAGGATCCGAGATAAATCTTTTTTTTAAATAAATAAAGATAAGGCAAGGCGTGACTGCCCACTTGGACGTCTCTGCTGTCTTGGTTCTTTTATCGTCTCTGGCCGCTGGAATGAGCTGAATTTTGAACCTGAATTTGAACCTGAGTGTGCTTGGTACCATTCCAGAAACACCAGGCCCATGGGTCCTCCAGAGCGTGGAGGGGTGTGTTTTCCTGACAAGAAGGAATTCCAGGGGTCCCTGGGAATCCTGGGGTTATCAGGACCTTAGCAGCCACAGCAGGGAGGTGTCCAGATAGTTTCGGTCAACTATGTGCTTCCCTGGCCCACACTTGCAAACTGGAACTAGTGTGGGGGCTCTTCTAGAAAGTTCTTCTGAGATAGAAGTGCTTCTGCAGCAAGAAGAGACACCGGAGATTAGGCCAGCGCTTCAGGAGAGGCTCTCAACCGCCCTGTGTGACCCGTCCCGGAGTCCCTTCCCTCCGGTAGTCTTAGGTTGGTTGGTATAACATTTGTGTGGGGGCCAGACACATTCGCACCATCCCCAGAGCCTTCCGGGTTTGCAACTTACTGAACCTTTGGAGGGCAGGGCCTGCTTGGAGGAGGTGGGGTGACTCAGAGATGGTCTTTTTGGGGTGTATAGCCTGGCCCTGTTTCCTTCCTCGTTCTGCCCCCGGTCTCAGAGACGTGACCGAGCTGCCTCAAAGCGCGTGCCCAGCCTGAGCTCCATCTCCAGTCTCCCTTCTGCAGCCAAGGCTATGCAGAAGGCAGCGGCTTAGTACGACGCTTCGCACACACGGAGGTCTAAATGCCGGCCGTTCTCGCTGCTGTATCTGTCCTTCCCTGGTGTACCAGCACAAAGCCTTGAAAACCACCAAGTCTCTAGTTCCACACAATAGTTGTTCCCAAGCGTATGGCCCTTGACTCCAAGCAGCCACCTTTAATTCCCTCCTGTTCTCCCCGTAGATGACAAATCGTCAATGTGCAGAAGCGAGCAGAGGCTCCACGGCAGTGAGGTGGTGCCTGTCAAGGTTCCCGTGCCATCCCTAACCCATGACCAGCGCCCCCACGCCTCCACCTGGGAACTCTAAGGAGTCTCTTCTCCTGCTGTCACACTGTTCAGGGCTGTGTCCCGCTCTCCTTCTACGGGAAGCCACTGTTGGATTCCTGTGCCAGGGCAGTGGCCGCATCTGACGGCGCCTTCACAGTCTCTGCAGCGGGGACTGGTGGGCCAAAAGAACTCTGGGGTCTGCAGACAAGCACTGGGCAGGAATGGGCGGGCATCTGGTCATGGTGAGCTGCTGTTCAGCTATTTCCTCTGAATGGAAACATCCTGGGTTCGTTTCTTTCCTGTTGCTGCATAAAATACTTTTCACAAAAGCAACATCGGGGGAAAGGCATTCATTTTAGTTCACAGTATGAGTCCGAGATGACAGGGGCCCAAAGCCCGAGGGTGGCCCATCAGACGGCGTGCTTACTTACAGTCCTCGGCTCAGGCCCTCCTTCTTACAACAGCTGAGGACCGTCTGTGAGGGCAGGTCTGCCTACATCAATCAGAGCAATCAAGGTAAACACCCCAAAGGTGTGCCCTATGGCCCTTCTCCCTGATGATCTAGGTTTTATCAAGTTGACACTTGGGTACCAACCATCACAACTACCTCCCGGAGAGACAGAGGCTCCTACTACCAGGGAAGCAAGGGATGTTCACAAGGTTTAGGAAGCTAATGGAAGAGACGAGATTCACAGTTACCAAGCAGCTAAGGACTGCTGACAGAGGAGACTATCAGACAGAGCCACCTGTGAGCTGAGATGCGCCTTCTGTGACTGTCGCTCACTCGGGGGCGGGGCTTCGGATCACTCATGTGTTGTAGACATTTATTTGTAGTTGTTTTTAAAATAATTGTTTTATGTACTGTGGGGCAAGGGCCTGCCTAGGGCTTTGATGTTCTGTATTGTCTGCCAGTGTTGGATTTCTGTGGGGGACGTTTGATTGCTTATGATCTGTACGCGCTATCAGTGGAACACCTAAAGAATTCTGAATCACTAAAAACACCTGAGCTCAGATGCTCACCGCCCCGCCCCCAGGCTGCAGGCTGGGCACAGCTATATATAAGGTGAACCTGAAAACATGAGCCAGAGAAAGGAGGCATTCCCACACACACTCGAAGCTGGGCTTGCCTCATCAACTGACATCCCAGCTCCTTCCACGGAAGACGACATCACGGCTCTTCCAATACCTAAAATGCCAAGAGAGGTTGTGGTCAAATGCTGCCATGTGGGATCACATGTGATCCCTTACCAATAGCACTTCTAGATGGAACGCTAACCTTGGACCTCCTTTGTTTTAACCATCATTGCTCAGTGACCACACTGGGCAGCTGTGGACTGAGCCTTGGAGGAGACTGCAAAGAGGACCACCATCTGCCTGGAAACTCCTGACTTAACACTGCATATGCTCTGGGCCCTCGCCACACAAGTGCCTGATAAACCCATCCCCACGCTCGGGTCTCAGCGCATTGGCTTATTTACCCTCTCAAAGGGGCTTCTCCCAACACCCTCACCCCTGGCCGCAAACCTTTATGATCTATTCCCACGGAGTTCCACCCCCTCCTCTGGTGCAGCGTGTGCTTTTGTGTGGCTTCTGTTTGTGCTCGTTTCTGCTGGCTCTGGTAGACTGTCCGCTTCAGGCAGGCTAGGACCATGCCTGATTTTGCTTCCCACTGTCTCCTGAAATAGTTCCAACACATAGAAGAGGCCCAGCCTTTGATGAACAGTTGACTCAGTGAAGAAGAGGGTGATCTTACTATCACATTATAATGAGAACAAAGATTAAAACAAGGCGTTTAAAAGAAGCAAGGCTGACGAGAATAACGCGGAGACGTGTTCAGCAGCTTGGGATCTGCAGGCGCCACCGGGAGTCAGAGTTCAGTTCTCAGCTTTAGGGCCTATGGGACTGTCAGGCAGATTGCCTGTTATCTGAAGATAAAATTAGAGTCCACCATGCAGGGGTATTCTGAGGATGAGCCACATACCAAGTGATTAAAACAGTACCTGGCCAAGGCAAGCGCTCAGCCTCAGCGATTACCGCTCTCTGAGAAGGGAAGGCTAGAAGGTGGGTAAAAGTTGAGAAAGCTCCAACAGAATTTCTATTTTTGCTTCAAGTAGGCAGTAAGTTATCTGCAGGTGACAGGGAGAGAAGATTGACATCACTGTTACAAAACTGGGAGCTTCAGGGCCAACTGGAAGGTCCAGCTGAAGCTGACCTTGGATTTGGAGATGCACCAACCAGCACAGTTGAATTTTGCCAGCAACTGTCAACAGCAAGAGAAGAGAAGGGAAGGGATGGGGACTCGAAGTCACCCAGGACTGGGGTTTTCAAGGAAGCAATCTCGGAACATAAACTAAGCCGGATTATAAGTATTCTTCAACACATAATAGTGAAGTTATCATGTAACTTTTTTTCTAGTTTAGCACACCAACGTAAGTTACAGATTAATTAGACTACAGAAAAATCTAAAACTTCAAAAGGAGAAAGATAAAATGTTAAAATCCTCACAACATAACAGGCAGAGGGGCTCCTGACAGTACTTAAAGAACTTCAGAGACCTGATGAGAACACACTCAGTTCCGTAAAGTACACGAAGGCTGTGCGCAAGAGGTCTACACAAAACAGAAAGATGTTCAGCGCAGCGCTGCCAACAATCAAGAGATGGGAATTTAAACCTTACTCGAAAAGTGAAAAACTCTGAGAACAGCGAACTTGAACAAGGGAGTAGGGAATCGGGACCTGCCACATCTTACGGGCGGGAATGTGGGTTGTGCAGCTTGTCTGTATTTATCAAAAGATTATGTCACCGTCTGATCAGCCCTTTTCTTCCTTGAGATTCATCCTTCAGGAAGTCATTGTGTCCTGTGCACAGAGCTGTCACTGGCTGCTCAAGGGCTTACTTTATAGCTAACAGTTCTAAGCAACCTTTACATCTAATAGAATGATTGGTTAAAAGATTGTTGGCAGACCTACAGAACGGAATGCTCAACCACCATTAAAAAATAATGCAAAAGAATGTTTATTGGCATGCGAAAAGATTCACGATACACTTTTAAGTGGATAATGTGAATTATAAAATAGTACACGTAGTGTATCACGTGGAGAGTGGCCACCTCTCAGAAGCTGGGCTCCTTTCTTCTGTGCAGTTTCTCTACGTTGCTCAAAGCTTCTTCATAAACAACCACTGCTTTGTAATCAGAAGGCCCATAGTAAGTGCTGTTTTAAAAGACTGTGTGTGTGTGTGTGTGTGTGTGTGTGTACACCCCTCGTGTACAGGTGTCTTCAGAAGCCAGAAGAGGGCGTTGGACACCCTGGAACTGAAGTTATAGGCATCTGTGAGCAGACCCACATGGATGCTATGAACCAAACCCGAGTCCTCTGGAAGAGCAGCAAGTGCTCTTCAGGCCTGAGCCGTCCCTTCAGCCCTCCACACCTCTACACTGCTCATATTTGGAGTTGAATATAAACTTTTAGAAACAAGATAGCATACTCTGAAGTAGGCCAGTTTCTCAGCTCTCTCCCAATACATCTGGAGACAGGTTATCAGCTCCAGTCCTGGCTCATGGCTCATGGCCATTTGCCCAGCCTCTCTTCCTGGCTCTCCACAAACCTCACTCTATTACTTCCGGGGAGGGTGACCAGGCACATGGGTGCTCATTTTCTTTGACGCCATCCTCCCCTTTCCTTTGGGTCTGCTACACCGAGCCACTTGAGGGCTCATCCCCACCATGGTGGCACAGTGACCACAGGGACAGATAGAATGCATGCCCCAGGACACCATCTTCCAGCCCTCCGTGGGCCCATGGAGCTGGATGTCCAAACACCGTGAGCCCTTGCCTGAAATTGATACTTACTTGGGTCTCTTCCGGGTCAGGACCCTGGCTCCCCACCCCACGCGTGGTCATGCCATCTGTGTGGAGCCTTACTGTTGACACATTGTCACACAGGGTCCTGACCACCGGAGCTTGCCGTTGCTGAGACCACCGTATCCTCTCCCTCCTGTCCCCTACTGCCAGCCCCACTACTGCTAAAGACGGGCCTCCAGAAGAACAGGGCCGCTGGGGAGCGTCACGTCGGAGCCTCGCCCATCCGTGACAGTGTGCGAAAGCCGATTGTGCTTCTCTTGTGTGCAGAAGACACGGTCACAGCGTAGCAAACACCCTGTAATACTGTTTCCACCCCAGTGCCTCGCCCAGAGGAACCCTTAGCGTGGGTGCCCTGCTCATCTCTCCCGGCTACGGGGAGACAGATTCTGTGGTGGACACTCACATTCTCGGCCTAGGAGTCACCTATTCATTGTATCTTCGAATCCTGTTGGTTTTGCTCTGTGAAACATTTCGCCTTCCCGGAGGCTGTGCGTTTCCGGGGCTGGCTCCCAAGACACCTTCTGGACAGCAGGTCTCAGTTTCGGCAACAATCCTGCCGAGCACTGGAAAAGAGGGAACAAGATGGAATCGTTGGGGCCACTGTTCAGAAAAGCAGGCTTGTCTGGTGCAGAGAATACCGCCACCAGGTAAGCTGACAGAGGCAGCCTCCCCTGCTGAGGGAGAGGTGACTCCGGGTCTGCTGTGTCTCCATCCCACAAGGGAGGGGCCTGGCACTGCCTGGCAATGACTGCCTGAGGTATTTGGTGAGTCCCAGAGCCCAAGGACTGGGGAGAAGGCGGGGATGTCTCCAGTTAGTGTTTAGGGGACAGGAAATTCCTAGTGGCAAGATGACCTCATGCTGACAGGGCTGGGGCGAGCCAACCTGCCCTGTGCTCATTTGGGACCTAGTCCCAGGAGGAACCAATGCCATAGCCCACCAGTTCTTCTGAGGAGGACGAGCCTGGGAAGCATCTTCAGATTCTTGGGGAAGATAAAAATCTCTCAGTGCTGGGAGCCTGATTCCCTCACAGACAGGCAGCCCCTAGTCCAGCCCTTCCTCTGCTCCCACCCACCCCTGGGGGAGCCTGAGAAACCCAACCCCACTCCCACATGTTCATAAAACAGTCTCCCATTCCAAGGCCAAGTTCACTTAAATGATTCCTTCATCTTGCGTAAAGTGGTGAAGGGGAACTCAGGCAAGGTGGGCTAGCTGTCCTGAGGAAGGGGGCTTGGACTGGAGGTGTGGCCTTCAAGCAGGAAGCCGAGCAGAGGTAGGGGCAGGGCGGGTGGTGGGTGGCTCTGGTCCAGTCGGCTCACTCCCCACCTTGGTCCTGGATCGGGATATGAGACAGGGAGGGCTGCAACCCTGGAGAGCCTGGTGAGGACATCTTTGAGTTGACTGGGGGCTGCAGCCAGAGTCTGGAGCCAAGATGGAGGGCGGTGATGCCGATCTTGCTCTGCCCGACACAGCGTCCTGAGGATCACAGAAGGGTCAGGGCTTCCGAGAGGGGTGGTTTCCTCCTTCCTGAGTCCTGGTGAATGAATGTCATTCATTCACATTCCTCGGTCATTAATAAAAACCCCACTGATGTCTACCATGTAGCTCCCAGGTGGTGGGGAGGACACTGTGAATCAGACAGAATCTATGCCCTCGGGACACTCCCAGCCCGTCAGGGAACACAGACAAAGAGAGGTGTCATCCCCGGAGTGAGCAGTGTAGGGAGAGGATATTCACACATAGGGACAGGGCTGGGTGAGCCCCAGGACATCACCCAGGCCTTAAAAGTGGAACTCTCCAAGCGCTGGGCAGATCTGGACTTGAGTGCCAGCTCCACCCTGGCATGACACTGGGAAAGTCATTTGGCTAAGCCTGGAATGCCAAAAAGACACAGTAAGACTCTCCTCGTGATGTGAAGATGAACTTTCTGGAATCCTCACTCGATGCTCAGCCAGGTGCCCAATGTTAGTGCTGGGTTTGTTGCCAAGGTGATAGCGAGGCTGTCTGGGACGAAGTGGAGAGAGCTGGAAGCATTGGTGGCGGAGGCAGAGGTTAGTGTACCCAGCCCGTGTGTGCAAGGAGGAAAGCTAAAGTTGCTGCAATCACAGTCCATTTGCCCCAGGAAGGAAAAGAAGCTGTCTGGTGAGAGACGTGGGGTCTGCAGGAGTGAGACTGGGCACATTTGCAATCTTCATGCTGGAGGCGGGAGAGAAGCTTAAGGAGGAAGTACCAGAGCTGACAGCATCTGCCGAGACCAGTGGCTCAGATGATGAGCCGATCTGGGGTGGTGCACGCGTGCGTACATGGGAATGCGTACGGAGACCACAGGTCAACGCCTCCACTCCTCATTTTATTCTTTGTGATAGGGTCTCTCACTTACCTAGGACCTCTCCAGTTTAGCTCGAGGGCCGGCCACCTCCCAGCTCTGGGGTCACAGTGGGCAGCGCCATACCCAGGTGCTACGGAAGTACTAACGGTCAAAGGCCAGCCTTCATGCTTGTGTGGCAAACACTTTATGGACTGAGCCATCTCCCCCACCCCCGACGATCTAAGATTTTAGTGGACCAGCCAGCCGAGTTCCTGTTGAAGCAAGAACAGATTCTGAAAGTGGAGCTGCTGGGGGTAGCTGGAGGAGACGGGGTCGATAAGAGGATCCTGGGTCTTTTGTGAAACAAGTTGTCGGTCACTTCTCACACTTGATACCCAGCCTGGCATGTAGATGTCGTCCCTAGACATTCTTCACCTTAATTAATTAATTTATTTATCGTGGGTGTCAGGAGCGCCATAGTACACACGTAGAGGTCAGAGGATAACTTTGCGGAGTTGTCATCAAACCCAGGTCATCAGGCTTGGCAGCGAGTACGCATCGCCCACAGAGTCATTTCCCAGCCCCTGGTCTTTAAATACAGGAGTGAAGGGAAACAGGAAAAGGAAACCAAGTTTCAAGTTGGCGCAGAAAAGCACCCAGACACGTGTCGTGTCGCAGACTCTAGTCATCACCAGCCCAACCGACTATTCCTAGAGATGACCAGACTCCAGTGCGTCCTGTCCCAGGACGAGCACCATGGACGGCACCGGACCCGCTTAAAGCAGTCCAGTTCCCTCTGCTTTGGTTGGTAAAAAAGGCGCAGCTTTTTTTGTCACCGTCTTTCCTTCTACCTTGAGCCACTGGTGTTAAAGTGAGATGACTGGACCTGCAGCAGCTGCCAATGCTGAGGGACAAAACTCCCATGTGCTGAGGAGATTGGGAACCTGCAAATCCAGAAAGAGCCTGCACCTTCCACGGCACGGATGAGCCGTTTCCAGATCTCTGGTTAAGCAATGGTGTCCCGTCAGACTGAGCCATCAGCTGGTTTACTGTTACTTCCAGCTGAACGTGTCTTAACCAGCACATGGGTAGAGTTATCATGTGACACAGCTCATGCTGCAGTACGCATGGAAGGACCTCAGGGACCATGTGGTGTGGCCTCTTGCTAGCTGGGGAGACTGGTACCTTGGGGAGAGATCTGCTGTTACCAGGCAGCAAGAAAATCCCCTTCTTTGCCGTGTTACTGACTTGATTAGTTGTCCTTTGTCTCTGAGGGTACAGATTCAGATCTGTACTGGCTGCCTGCTCTGCTGTTGAAGTTAGAAAGCATTCAAATTGGGGATGTAACTGTATTATATGTTCTGGTTATCTTAGTATTGGGGTCAAATTTCACACACACACACACACACACACACACACACACACACCCCACTCCTCAAGTACCCTGATCATTCCATACTTTGGAAAACTACTGCTCATCTGAACATAGAGTTGGACTTCGCCAATGTCTGCCAGTGTGTGTGTGTGTGTGTGTGTGTGCGCGTGTGTGTGTGTGTAATGGGAAAGTACCTTTGATTGTCTTAACTTTGTGAAGGACCAAAGTCTCCAAGGACCACCCACCAGCCCAGATGAATAATGTATTTTTAGTAGGAAGAACTGAAATCCTAACCACAGAGTAATTCTCCGAAGAGCTCTCCAGCCTTACTCCCTTCCTGTAGACTAGAAAGCTGCCTTTGTGGCTCTGGCCAGCCCACCATAGTCCGTGAGGACCCAGCACAGTGACAGACAGCCTCTGTCCTCGGCCACCTTTAAGGAATGGATAAATGTTGACCTGGAATTTACTTAGTGGTGTTTGGATCTGTGGTCAGAATTCCTTCCTTTTGCGATAGAGCGCATCAGTGATAGCTAACAGTGTTGTAGACGGTGTGCGTTGACTAGGATAGATGCGAATTAATTATTTAAGTCCATATAAAGAACTGCAATCGAGTCAAATAGAGGAGGAGTTGAAAAGCATCTTACGGATACTTAAAAGGAGGTCCGTGCCGACCTGGGAGGCGGGTTCAGAGGGCGGGAGAGAAGTCGGGTGGCTAAGGGCTGGGAGATAAATGGAGAACTGCAATAGAGAGAACCCTCTGAGAATACTCAGTTGTGAAGGGACAGAGGGACGGATTCAGGCACCTGGAAGTATTTTACTGCCCAACCCCAACCTCATACCTAAGGTATTGTCTGTAACAATACAGTAACCGGCCTGTAACAATACAGTAACCGGCCTGTAACAATACAGTAACCGGCCTGTAACAATACAGTAACCGGTCTGTAACAATACAGTAGCCGGTCTGTAACAATACAGTAACCGGCCTGTAACAATACAGTAGCCGGTCTGTAACAATGCATCCAGAAAACTCCCCCGGGCAGCACTTCAGCAGTAACCTCCCGGTAGAGGGGGCATAAAGTCGACAAAGCAGCAGATGGGGTACTCAAACCCCAGAGTCTTGGGAAGGATCCTCCTAGGAGCACAAGGATAAGTGGTTTCTGTCCTCTGAGATCCTTTGAGGATCGAATGGTACGTATGGAGGGGAGGAATTCAGCTAATGGCAGACTCCCAGATTGTTGCTGCCTTATTAGCTATTGCTGGGGAGACGTAAATAAGCATTTACTCACTTCATATAGGACACCAAAGTAAAGGGCCCGCCCACGGTCTGCGTGGTGAACAACTGAGCGAATCAGGCTTCCTTACAGAAGCATTAGCGAGACAGCTGCATTGTCAATCAATCAATCAATAAATAAATAAAAAACACTCCCCCAGCATGGATGGCAGCTTCCCCGTGGCTGTGTGACGACTTTCCCCTTCAGGTAGCCCCAACCCTCTGCATACTTTAGGAGGGAGGCACAGGAGGGAATGGCTAGAAACTCAGGTAAATGTCTGGTACCCTGCCCTCCGTACTGGGTCTCCGGCCCAGTACGTGTCTAAACTCAGATGACACTGGCTTCTCTGCTTGGAGGACGATATGCCACAAAGATCGCATACTTCCCGAGGGCTCCGCAGACACAACCCCCCCGCCCCGCAAGCCCATAAAGGGGTGTCGTGAACCTCAGCCCTATAGTCCCAAACTCAGACCAGAGTGCTTGGTCGGGTCTAGAACCACTCTGAGAGGGGCAGTCGGAACTCCGAGAGGGGCCTTAACCCTCATCTCCTGGGGTATTCCCGACAGACCCATCCAACGCCTAAAGAAAAGCCCACGGGAACGTTCTAAAATTTATAAATTTAGTCTCTTTTCCCCTTAAAAGTCCAGGCGGACTCTACTGAGGAAGGAATCTTTGGGCACTCTCAATTGGACATAGGTGTGATAAGACTCAGCAACCCCACCCAGTCTCCATGGCGATGTGGGTGGAGCCGATAGAAAAATCTTCCTCCTCTCCTCGCTGAGATGAGGCGGCTAGATGGCCAGGGTGCCAGGAGTCTGGGATCTGATCGTCAGGCAGCAGCGTAACTGGCAGGCAGAGACTCCTGCAATCAGTGGAAGGGAATCATGAGTTATTGATTCCCTCTGAGATGCTCCTTCACGTTGGCATCCCCAGAAGCTGGGTCATGCCAATATGCTCTAGTTCTAGCTGGAACCAAACCGAGGGGAGCTTGGAGGACCCACTGCATTGGCTCGAAGCATCTCCCCATCCAGTTGCCCCAAGCTCAGGTTTCCTAGCCCTGGATCCAGTGCTTCCCACCAAATGTGCTTGGCATCGAACAAACCTCTCACATTTCCAACCAGAATTCTTTTCTCAGACAGAATCTCATATAGCCCAAGATGACCTCAGACCTAACTACATAGCCAAGGATGACCTTAACTTCTGACCCTCCCGAGTAGGGCTGCAGGAACACACCATCACACCTGGTTTATGTGGTCTGGGGACCCAGGGCTTCATGATGCTACGCCTGCAGTCTTTTAAGTATCTACTTGTTTAAATACCAATATGCACAAAGAGGCACTGCTAAGAAGAAACCTTTCTGGGAATGTGTGATTTAATAAATTTATCATTTAAACAAAACTCTCGAAGCAAAAAGTACCAACAGGTGTTCTTCCTCTCCTGCTCCTGCTGGCATCCTTCTTAGAACGGCCCATCTGTGAGACAGGAGCGTCGGCTGCCACGAGTTCTTTCTTGTACCAGAAGGCAGTATAATGAGGTGGTCTTAAAACGTAGCTAGTCCTGGGTTAAGTCCAAGCTCCAGCACCCCCAGGCAGGTGTCCCCGGAAGTCACCTTGAGGTAGTTGCCTCATTGTGCAACGGTGCTGACAGCCTCTCGTTTGCAGCTGGGTGGCTTATGTGAGATACCACACCAGTACCCACCACAGCGTCTAGCACTGGGACAAGGGATTAAGCAGATGTGCTTTCTCTAAGCAGGAAGGGGTCTGATGGGTTGCTGGACCACACAGGAGGCTGGCTGGGCAAGCTTCTACACTGAGACACAGAGGCGGCAGAGGGCACCGTGCAGAGCAGAACAGAGAGGGTCCTGGGAGGTGAGCAGCCAGGGCCAGGAGGGGAAGCTGATGGGGAAAGGCACAGGCTTTGCCTTTGGTGACTACAGGAGCTCCACCTCGCTCAGGAAGAAGGTTGGCAATGTAGAAAGGTCAGAAACTTTGTGGGAGGAAGTGATTGTGCGCTTTTGTGAGGGTGTGAAGGACTAGGTGAGTGAGACAGAACCAGGCATGGCTCCCGGTCGGCCTCTCGGTCGGACTCCCTAACCGAGGGCCTCAAGCCCACTTCATCCCTCAGGAAAGACACCACCCTGAGCCATGGTTAGGAGACACCTCCCCCAGTGACACCAGCGTGCTCGGGCACTATGGGGCCAGGAGCCCCTTGGGTCGTGAAATCAGACACCCAACACTTTGGGAAGGCGTTGGCTTAATCATGGCTTTACCCAAAGAGAAATGTTTCTTGAAAAAGGAAAACTGAAGGCAGCATTTTAAACAATCCAGATGAGCCCAGGCTCAAGCCAGCTGCCGGGTGGTTGACTCCGTAGCTCCGACACCGAGAGTCACATGACACAGGTAGGAGGAGAACCCAAGGCATTTCTACCTGGCTTCCCACCCCCCTCCCATTCCCCCCCCTTGTTCCCCACCCCACTCTGACCCCCACTCCAGGTCCTCCCCTGGCTCCCACCCTGCTCCGAGTCCCCCCTGACCCTATGCAGGATGCTCACTCAATGTCTGCATTTGTCTTGTCTACAGGTTACTCAACCACGTGCCCGCCCACGTCCCCTCCACCTGGGCGGTGGCATGTCTGCCCCCCCCCCCCCCCCCCCCCCCGCTCCGCAAGGTCACTGGCTCTGGCCAGAGCAGCATTGCTGTTTCATTCGGAAAGCACCTGTCCCGCTTCTGCTCTCTTCAGAGCACAGGACGGACTCAGGGAATGGCACTTCTCCTCTTGAGGTTTCCTAGTTCTCTTCCTCTCTCTTCTGTTGCTGGCTGCTCTCCTCCAGTCCCTGGTAAAGCAATGCCCAGCTCTGCCCTCTCATCTCAGAGGACAGACTCCTTCCGAGGCCACCAACGGTGGGTCAGATCCAGCCCAGCTCCTTCTCTGCCCTTGGCCTCCACTCGGCTTCCAACTAGGCCTCCCCCAGGTACCCTGTGCTTCACCTGTTTGAAGGGGAGCTACCTCATTAGGCCTCAGGACCCCGACCACAAGAGACCAGGATCTCCTCTTTTCCTCCTCCAGCTCTGTTCCCCGGTCTCCTGGGGAGACCCTCCTTCCCAGCCAGGGTTTCTCAATCTGCTATCTTGGAACAAGCTTCCCTGGCCATTATGCTGAATTCTATGGCTCATCTCCTCAGGATTAGGAAACCCTCAGAGTCCCCCAGTGGCCTTGTTAGAAGTGAAGAATTCTCGGGACCCACCTTGAGTACACTGACTCAGACACGAGGGTGAAGGCCCTGGGATGATACATCCATGGACTTCTCCAGGTGATGGGACGCCCTCTTAGAGCAGGAACAATGAAAACATTCTAGACACATCACGAGCAACGGTTGTCAAGACTTAAAGGTTGTCTTGGGTCGGGGTGTTAGGGAACAGGGAAGAAAAGCATTCTGGAAACCAAGCTCTGAGAACAGCAGACAGACAGAGCTGCAGTAGCCCTGAACGGAGGTTTGTGGGCGAAGTAATTAATTCAGTTGTTAGAGCTCTGGTTTGACTCGCAAAAGAGACTTGAATCAAAACGCAGCCGTCATTTCTGAAATGATTTGTTTCAATTCAGAGCTGTCTTTCATTCTCAGCCTTTAACATAATGTTGGAGCCCAAGCTGTAAACCCAACTGAAGTGCCAGCGTTAACCACTCAGACAGGAGGGTATAGGAAGGTAAATTAAATCCCGGGCTTAAAAAGACCGCCGCTTAATTAGCACCCCGAGTTATCAACACATCTCTTTCTTTAAGTGTTTTTTAGAACAATTATCCCAATTTACATTTTGAACGTGAATGAAAGCCTTACCCCTGACCTCTCAGCTGCCTCCTCCCACTTGCCAGAAATATTCACGTCTTCTTGGAGAGTCTTTTTCAAACCATCTCTCAGACACAGTTATTTGTATTTTAAAGTAACACAACCCAGCACAGAGGTGAGCTCTACCTCTGTGGAAGCAACACCACTGTCTTTGAAAAGCAAAATTAGAGGAAAGGACTCCGTTTCTTAATTGTTTATACTGAGTTAATCCGCTGAAATCCAAGCCTTGAAATTACAGCTCAGACTCACCGAGATCCTAGTAAAATAGGAAATCATCACTGAATTCGAGGTTTGAAGTTCCAAAACAGAATTAGAGATAGTGGCGACCGAACCGCCACTGACTAAAGAGGGCTCGACGGTGAGTGAGAAGCCAACACTGTTTACGTTCACATTTGTGTTTCAAGACTTAGCTTGATAGATATGAGAGTATTTAAATTTGCTGTCACATTCCGTATAGCCTTAAATCAGCAGTGCCCGGGGTTCCGCCATGACCAAAACCAAATGTTATTTTCAAAAGCAAAGAGCTGCAGGATCAGAGAAGTGTCAGGCCATTCGTCAGCGGAGGAGGACACCCTGCAAACACAAGCTGGCATGCTAAGGCCTATTGGGGACTTAACCCTTTGCCGTCAGGTGGAAACCATTTCCTTAAACCGAGAAAACAACATGCCTGGACTCATACCTTTTCCTTGGTTTAAAGAACACCTAGGATCCTAAATGGTAATTTAGCAGCCAGAGAGTGCCAATATCTTCAGAGCTAAGCATTGAACAGTTGGGGGAGAGGGGGAAGCCCAATGTTGGAGCTAGGAGAAACTCTGTGGGCTCCCAGTTCCCTCCCCTAGGTGAGGTCATCTGCTAGGACCTTCCACATCTATGAATACTTCAAAAACCAAACAGAAGCAATGCTTCTAACTTATGAGGTCTCTGTAATAATTTACTTTAACATATGTCCAAGTCCTAGAAATAGTATCTCTGATCCCCAATGTTATGAAAATCTAAATTTTAATTTTAAGCTAAAAAAAAAAAAAACTCATGGTTGTACAACTTTCATTTTGAAAATTTTAGTTGCGTACACAGGTACGAACAGATGACACATTGCACGACACAGTAGGGTATGATATACTGAAGACCCATGGGGAAAGCCGGAAACGGCTCGATTGATAGTGTTTCTTGCAAGAACCAGGACCTGAGGTTGAGGCCTGGTGTTGCACCAGGGGTAATCCCAGAGCTGGAGAAGTAGGAACAAACAGATCCCTGGGGCTCTCTGGCCAGCCAGCCTAGCAAAGCAGCAAGCTCCAAGCCGGTGAGGGACCTTGTCTTGGAAGACAAATTGGATGGTACCTGAGGAGCACGCCTGGGGCTAACCCCCAGATCACGCGTGCCTGTGTTTCCACGTGCATTTTTGAAGACACACACGCAAAGTCAATTTTAAAATTTTTGTGCGAAGAACCCTTTATATATGTATCTCCTTCTAGGTGGACAGGCAGACAGACAGACAGACAGGTGTTAGACACAGTGGTGTCCCGGAACCAGCCTGCTAGTTCCCAAGTACAACCCTTTGCAGCTCTGCCTTCAGCGGCTTTACACTGATGGCTTGAGACAGCACAGTGGCAATGTTTACACCAGAGACACCAGCATGTGCTGTAAATCGGAGCCCTGGGGAGACTGGGGGAGACTGTTAGAGACCAGTGCCAGGTGTCACAGTGCTCCCCTGTAATCCCAGCACTAGGAAAGCTGAGCCAGGAGGACGGCAGTCAACGTCAGATGGGCGACATAGTGACACTATCTCAAAACACAAAACACAGAAACGAAACAGAGGAAGCATACAGGTGCAGAAGAAGAAAAAGCTTGACAGGCCTGCCCCTGGGCGGAGGGCATCAGAGAATGGACTGGGAAGGACGGCTGCCCCGTCAGTGGAGAGCTGTAAGCAGAGGAGACATTGTGGACGGAGAGGCAGGGCATGTGTAGGAAATCCAGGTAAGCAGATGGCTCTCAGACTCAAACGTGACCACACACAGACTGCTCAGCTTTGCCCCCTCCCAGCTAAGTAACCTAGTGTAGGGCCCAGGAGCAGAATTTCTCACCAGTTGTCTGGTGGTGTCAAGGCTGCTGCTTGAGGATCACACTTTAAGAACCTCTTAAGTAGATGACAGAACACCCATACCAGGTCAGAACAGCCGTGGAGTTCCTCTAGCTCTTTGCCAAATACGGTCAGTGTGTGTCCAGGGAAGCGTATTTCTGAGAGTTTGTTATAAAGGCAGATCTCCACGCCTTTATAGTAGCCTTCACCTACACTTGCTGAGTCAGAAGGTGCATATTATAAACTCTAAGCATCTGGGTGATACGTAGGTGCGGAAAGTCTCACTCTCATGAGCACGACATTATCTAGCCCAGTTGTTCCTCGGCCCTGGCCCCCAAGTTCAAATCACCCAGAGACTCTTTTTAAAAATATTTATGGCCTACCTCCAAAGATAATGTAATTGATTCAGGAATAAGCCCAGGCATGGGTGTAATTTCCTGGTTCCCCAGGTAATTCTAGCATGCAGCAGAGACCACTGTGATACTGTCACCCTCAGTCAGGAGTCACATCCCAAGTTAGGACAGAACGGAAGTTTGAAAAGAGCAGCCGAAAAGCTACAGCAGCACTGCCTGCTGAGAACAGAATTGAAGCAAGGGCAGCAGACTGATGTCTCTCAGGACCCCTCCAACACACACAGGAGCACACACAACCCCGTACACAGCACATACAGCAGCTTGCATACAACACATGTGCTATACACATGGCACATATATCATACACAACACACTATAAACACACCACCTACACATACACACTGCACAAAAATACAACACACTACATAGATTGCATGTATAACATTCAATAGAACACACTACCATCCCCATACACAGCACATACCTCCACACCTCCACACAGACTACACACGCAGATGACACAACAGTGCGTGACAAGCTAAGCATGCTTCATCCCACGAATCTCTTTCTCATACCGCACATACATTATACACGCACACACACACCACAAGCACATGAACAAACACCACCCCCATACTGCACACACAGCACACACAAACCCCACACGCCACATTCACCACAACCACTCACACACACCACACATGCATCACACAACACACCTACAACCCCCAGCGTCCACACAACACCAATGCTCACAGCATAGCACACGTATCATTTACACACCACACACACACACACACACACCCTGAGATGAGATGAGAGCTCCATCTCACGGTGTATAGCCCATACACACTCTGCTCGTAGATTATGTAATGCGGGACAGTTCAGCCATCCAGGTGCCGAAGACATTAGTTAGTGCTGAACCTCAAAGACACGAGGCTAAAGGAAAGAAGCCAGATGCATGAGACCATTTGTCCTGCAGTTCCATTTGTAGAAAATGCCCAGAAAAGGCAAATCTATAGAGACAGGAAGTAGATATTGTGGTCACCAGGGCCTGGGAGAAGAAAGAAGATGGTGACAGGACACTGAGGAAGAGGAGGGAGGGTAGAAATGTGCTCAAAAATTAGCGCATGCCTGGAACTCTATAAACAGTCAGCTGCATGGGCACAGCTGTGCATGTAACTCAGTGCTAGAGTACTGGCTTAGAATGCATCCAGGCCCTCAGTTCATCCCCAGGACTATACTCATGGCTCCCCATGTGTGTGTGTGTGTGTGTACACATGTACGTGCATGTACACATGTATAGTCAGAGCCGTTAAATCGCACTAGCAAAATGAGTTCACTGATATGTAAATTATACACTTTCAAATAACAACACAAAATAATCCAGCACCAAGTGTTTCTCCATCTTGTAATATGCTTCTCAGTCCCCTGCAGTGGTGCAAATTGGGACAAAAATCGGCTCTGGTGCGCGTCCTGATGGAAAGTCTATTTTCCTGGTGCCCGTGGTTCAAATGCTTCATTTTCTTTAAAGTAGTCTTAAGTCTGTCAGACAAGGAGAGGAGGGGAAACATGGAAAGAGAAAGTTCCCAACCAAAAGCAAGAAGAGCCTTTGAAGGTTTTAAAAATAGCTGCCCAACAGGGCAGGCTGCGGAAGCAGCAGGCAAGCAAGAGTGTTAACCCCAGCCTCAGGAGCGAGGGCGTTGGCAGGGCCCAGCCGCGGTACCAGTCTGTACAGGGGAGCTGTCCTGCCTGCGATTTATCATTCCCTAATGTCACGGGGATGGGATGTTGAAATTGTGGCTAGAATGCGAAATACGAAAAACACGAAGATCATGATTTAGCGTCTGGGCAGGATCAGCACCGGCCCTGGAAGAGCTGGTCCCTGCGCTTCCTTGGCTCTGGCCTGTGGTTTTCCCTTCCAGCCCTCGGGAGAGGAGCTGGAGGTCAGGGCAGCTGTGCGCTGGGATAGAGCCGACAGGCGAAAGAGGAATGAAAAACAGCAAAACCACTTCTGTGCGGTGCATGCCAGCAGGACCAAAGTCAACTTTAATTAAACGGACCTGATGTTGAAGGGTAAACACAACCGTGTGGGGTGTAAACAGCTTAAATCAGGATTCACTGACACCTGTGGTGTCTAGACTGAGGTGCGTCCTGTTAATTTGCAGTCTCCTGAGAAGATGCAGATGAGTCGGATAATATCCCCAAATTTTGCTCATTAGTAAAAATAATAGCTTGAATTTTAAGGAGGCAAGAAATAAGAGGGTGGTGGCTAGTGGGAGACTGAGTCACCAGTTTTCTGCGGAGGAAGAGGCAAGCCAGCGAGAAAAGACCCTCACCGTCTCGTAATGAAAGAATCCAAGGTCCCTTCCTTCCTTCCTTCCCTCCTTTCCTCCTTCCTTCCTTCTTCCTCCTTCCTCCTTCCTTCCTTCCTTCCTTCCCTCCTTTCCTCCTTCCTTCCTCCTTCCTTCCTTTCCTCCTTCCTTCCTCCTTCCTTCCTTTCTCCTTCCTTCCTTCTTCCTCCTTCCTTCCTCCTTCCTCCTTCCTTCCTTCCTTCCTTTCTCCTTCCTTCCTTCCTCCTTCCTTCCTTCCTTCCTTCCTTCTTCCTCCTTCCTTCCTTCCTTCCTTCCTTCCTTCCTTCCTTCCTTCCTTCCTTCCTTCCTTCTTCCTCCTTCCTTCCTTCCTTCCTCCTTCCTTCCTTCCTTCCTTCCTCCTTCCTTCCTTTTTCCTTTCTTCCTTCCTTCCTCCTTCCTTCCTCCTTCCTTCCTTCCTCCTTCCTTCCTTCCTCCTTCCTTCCTTTTTCCTTTCTTCCTCCTTCCTTCCTTTCTCCTTCCTTCCTTCCTTTTTCCTTTCTTCCTCCTTCCTTCCTTTCTCCTTCCTTCCTTTTTCCTTCCTTCCTTCCTTCCTCCTTCCTTCCTTCCTTCCTCCTTCCTTCCTTCCTTCCTCCTTCCTTCCTTCCTCCCTCGTTCCTTCCTTCCTTTCTGAGTTTTACATACTGTTTTGAAGTTTGCTCTGCATTTCTACTTGTCAGTGTGGCTCCATTTGCAGGGGGAAAAATGCAGTTTCCACATTGTTTGTTGGTTGTCAAAATAGGTGTTGACAGCCATTCCCTCCCCTGTGTGGCTTATTTTAATTGCTTCCTGTCATACCAAACGTGTCTACAAATGTGGACTTCAGGAATTAGCCCCAAGACATGGGTGTGCTATGCTGAAAGTTAACTAGAACAGCTCACTACTGAAGCTTGAGATTCATTCATTTGTTCATGCATTCATTCATCCAAGGGGGGAAAACACTGCCTCGGGCACTGTATGGAAATAAGTCATCCTGCCTTCACGAAGTGGCGTGCTCAGTGGTGTGAAGTATTGACTTCTGAGCAAGGTTCCATTGCCCAATGCTGCTGGACAGAAAAAGAAAGTAATTAATAAATCGTTTTCCCCATCTGTTGCTACAAAATGGATTCAGAACTCTGTGTGGCTAGCAGCTACACACATACACAGGCACACACACATACACACACACACACACACACACACACAAGCACACACCACACACACCATACAAACACACACACACTCCATGTACACACACAAGCACACACACACACACCACACACACACACACACACACACACCACACACACACACCACACACACACACACACACACACACACACCACACACCACACACACACCACACACACACACACACACACACACACACACACACCATACAAACACACACACACTCCATGTACACACACAAGCACACACCACACACACCATACAAACACACACACACACACACACCACACACCACACACCACACACACACACACACCACACACCACACACCACACACACACACAGACACACACACACACCACACACCACACACACACACACCACATACACCACACACACACACACACACACACACCATACAAACACACACACACTCTTTAAAGATGGCAAAGGAATTTCGTTTGGGAGACAAGGCTGCCCACCCTGGGCTTCTGACTCCAGCCTCTACCCTCAAGGGCTGGGGTTCTGCAGGCTGAGGCTGAGTGAGGGCTTCCTTCATGTTGGACAAACACCTACCAGGGCAGCTACTCCCTTGCCTGCCAAGGAACTTGTGCGGGGACTCTAGCACAGCGCTTGCTTTTGGCCTCCCTCTCTTCTCCTGGCTCCTTGTGACCCTTGGTGACGGTGAGGGTGACGGCTGCTTTGGCCCAGGCAGTCAGGACCTGGAGTGTTTGTCTCTGCCCTGTATCATTGTCTTAATCTGCTGCGCATTCGAGGCAGACAGCTGTGCACCATGGATGTCTTTAAAGGCCAGGCCTAGTCGGGATATTTTGTTGCTTATATTTGCAACATGGAAGGCAACCCACGCCCAGGAAGCAACCTGAGGACTCGATGTTGTGGGACAACGCTGTGTTTGTTGGAACCATAGCCGAAGTGTTGCAGATGGCGCTGAAGGAGGCTCCCCTGAGCTTTGGGGGTTTGGGGGCCATGAAACTAGGGGCCCCTCGAGCTTGTTAGGGTGCTTGAAAGCACTGCCCTCCCTCCCTCCCCCCTTCCTTCCTCCTGGCACCTCCTGTCCTTCTCTTCTCCCCTCCCTGGCGCCTCCCTCCCTCCCCTCCCCTCCTTCCCTCTGTCCCTTCTTCTGCTCCTTTCTCTCTCCATCTTCCTTCCTTCTAGTCCTCTCCTCCTTTCCTTTCTCCCTCCCCCATTCCCTACCTTCTCTTTCTCTTTCCTCCATCTCCCTCCTTCCTCCCCTCATCCCCTCTCCCTTCTCTCCGTCCATCTTTCTCTTCCTCTCTGCCTTCTCTTCCTCTCTTCTCCCTCACATTACAGCATCCTCATCATCTTCTGTCCCCTCTCGGCAGGCAGAGACCCCTTTACATCTTTGCTCTAGGTTGCTGGAGTCTAATCCCGCATGTGTGACCACCAACCCTGCTGCTGTTTCCAAGACAGAGGGAAACTTCTCCTGCCGCGCATCTCGGACTCCCCAAACAGGGAAAACCACTCTCTACTTGTCTTTGTATCTAAGTCACTAGCCTTACTAAGAGGTACCTACTCTGCCGGCCCTGAACAGGCTGCTGGGAAATTCGATAGGAAGCCTGGATGAGAGGGACACACAGTCTGGGCAGCTCACAGGACACCATCCAGCCCACAGCCCCGTCCTGCTCGAGGACAGGTGGCTGTTTCTGCCCCAAATGTCCAGAACTCTCAGACGAAGCCCTGCTGTTCTGAGAAGAGAGACATAGGGAATGCTTCTGTGGCCTCTGCAGAGAGTTTGCTCTTCTGTTTTCTGTCAAAAATATGATACATGCTCTATGTAAATAATAATAATAATTGAAAAACAGAAAGAAATGAATAAGAGTAAACATGAGCTGCACCTCTGAGAGGAACCCGTCATCAGTGCTGGGACCGCTTCCTTCAGTCCGCGGTCCTCAAGTGCTCGTGGGCTGCGGAGGCCTGAGGCGGCACCGGTGACACTACAAGGGACGCCCAGAGCACAGCACCAGGAGGGAGGGTGGGAGGGATGGAGGGACGGATGGACAGACAGACAGGCCTTGGCTTAGAGTCATGATCTGAAAGTAAAGCCCTCAGAGTACTTCTGGGGTCTGGGCTTACTTTCCAGACAACCAGACCTTTAACTTTTGGATTGAGAGGCATCGCCCAGGAGAGGGGAAGATGCCCATGAGGGGTCAAGGGATCAAGGGTCAGTGAAGGGCAGCAGGAGGAGAGGCCTTACCACTGTAGACAAAAACCAGGCCGGCAGGCAGGGCGCCTATCAGCCTGGCTTAAGGCAGCGGTTACGACTCTGGTCCTGAAGTTCGGGTGGGTTTGTTGTGGCTTTTATTGGTTTCTCTTTTCCCTCTTGGTTTTCTTTTGAGTCTGAACTTGCCGTTTCAGCGTGCTGTGTTTTACACCAATGGCAGTCACCAAATAGCCTCTTAGTGGGTGAAGCGTGTGAAGCCCTTCCCTCTTGTTAAAGATGAATATATCTGATGTTTTTACAGAAATAAAAAAGAACCTGTTTCTCCTTGCTCTGTTTCCCACTCTCCTGTTTGTCCTCCAAGGTCTCCAGGTAACGGCAAATTAGATGTAGTAACATTCTCTTATGCCAAATCAGAACTTGACCACCAACCAGAACCCGCTCCCTGCAAGACTCCTGGCAGCGGCCGGTCATCTCCCTTCCAGAAGTAGAACCAGCACAGCTTGCATAGCCCGTGTCTGAAGATAAACTCACAGAGAAGGTTCCAGGTAGCACCAAGTCCTTTCTTCCTTCTCCTTCCGCTGGGCACCACTCAGCCGGAAAAACAAAAACATGATCTGAGTCGGGTAACAAAATGCCAACCTTTTATTAAGCACAAAGCTTAGAAAGAAACAGCTCAACAAGAGTAGTTCTTACAGAAACGTACTCCTTGGTTCTCCTAACCAATCATCCATTCAGTCAAGAAGGGCTTGTCTATAGAGCAGAGGCTGGAACCAACCTGGCCGTCACTGCCCTGGGAACCTCACCGTAGAGCAGAGTCACGTTCCGCAGGTCGATAAGAACGCGCTTCCTAGCAGTGCTAGCTGCGGTGGTGACTGCTCCTGGAGGGAAAGGAAGGTCTGGGCATGAGAGAGGGGAAAGCTGTCAGCTGAACAGATGACCTCAGCTCTCACCGCTCCTTCCACTTTGACAGTCATACGATGTCTTGGGGAGACGGACGTTTATGCGCTGGTCTTCAGGATGGGTGGGCTTGGTAACATATCCTGTTACCATTAGTGTACGTAGCTTCTGATGTCCACCATCTTTAAGGCCCCGAAGATCAATAACCTGGTTATAAAGGTAAAAATCAAAATACTAAGTTCCCAGGTCGGTGAAGAGGCTCTCCCGATGCGCACGCCGTCTGTGCACAGCTCACTCATTGTTCCTTCTTATTTTTTATTAAAACAAGTATTGTTTTCTTTTTGAAACAGAATCTCAGGAAGCCCAGTATGGCCTCCAAGTTGCTACAGCTGAGGATGATTTTGAACTCCTAATCCTCCTGCCTCCATCTCCCAAGGGCTGGGATTATAGGTACCAGCGAGCCACTAGGACCAGCTCATTGAGTGTTCTTTAAAAGTAGAAGTTTCAAATGAGCATGAATGCTAACAGAAATTTCATGACAGACTCTCAGGGGAGTGAGGCAGCCATCCGTCCAACCAAACAAACTGGAACTTTTGTGGTTTCCTTTTTTAAAATTTTTTAAATGTAATTTATTTAATTTTACTTTGTGTGCATTGGTGTGAGGCTGTCAGATCCCCTGGAACTGGAGTTACAGACGTTGTGAGTGCCATGAGGGTACTGGGAGCTGAACCCGGGGGAAGAGCAGCCAATGTGCTTAGTGACAGAAAACTCAGCCCCAGCTGGTTTAAGCCAGTTTATCTGCTTCTGTGACTGGAAGGCCCTGGCCAAGGCTGGACGGATGTCAGACACATCCTAAGGCCGGGGTCAAACAACAGGAGGACTCAGCACAGCCCTGTTGGAGGACTCAGCACAGCCCTGATGGAGGACTCAGCACAGCCCTGTTGGAGGACTCAGCACAGCCTGATGGAGGACTGCACAGCCCTGTTGGAGGACTCAGCACAGCCCTGTTGGAGGACTCAGCACAGCCCTCAGCACAGCCCTGTTGGAGGACTTGGAGGACTCAGCACAGCCCTGTTGGAGGACTCAGCACAGCCCTGTTGGAGGACTCAGCACAGCCCTGATGGAGGACTCAGCACAGAAGCCACCTCCCCTCTGGGCCAGAAGGCAGCTGCTGCAGCTCAGCCTAAATCCCTGCAGCGACAGAGCTGAAAATCAGGGCCCACCCTGGGAGCTAGGGGTGAGTGAAGAGAGGGAGTCGGGCCCGCAGAGCAGGGAGGTTCTATGCTTTCTCTCAATAGAAGAAAGGTAACTAGATGGCAGCTGCACTGACCACCTCCTCACCCCCCCACCCCTACCCCCCGCCCAGTTCCCGCTTCCAACCTCACGTCTTTGATGGAACCCATTTACAGGGCTGAACAGAGAGGCGGGACGTAAGCAAGGTCACCTGGCTGGATCCTCTCGGTCAGCAGACCCTGTCCAGACCTCTCCAGGAAGACGATGTGTGTGTTTCCCGGAGAGAGCGAGCACAGCCTGGCATCTGACTCCTAATGGGGACAGACGCCCCCATCTCACATGCCTTCAGCTGCGGAAGAAATGTACCCCGTTTTCTCTCTCCAGCGTTAATTCAGCCCGGTGCGCCCTTTCCGAGTCGGCCTCCAGCGTAACGGTTTGGGGTCGCATCACTGGATCACCCAGCCTCCTTCCTGATTTCTCTTTCATCCTAATTCATGTCCCTTCTCTTGAAAGCATTCCTGAATTTTTATGGAAGGAATAAAGCAGATGCTATATAAAATGTTGTGTTTTTTTTCCACAACGCGTTCTCTTTTTAAGTTGTCCACCTTGTGCAAACGTCTGGACTCTTCTGAGCCTCCACGTCAGTATCTATAAAATGGTATCACCACCCAAGAATAAGAGTAACAAGCTACTTCAGATAGTGTTTTGTTTTGTGGCAACTGAAGCATTTCGAGCGCTCTCTGGTACTACTGCCTAACGCGTTAGCTGCCGCCATCTCTCCATTGCCCTCGGACTCTTGGCACAGACCTCTCTCTTTGGGAAATTCTCATCTTCATTAAGTAAAATCATCCTTAGATCTGCTTCCTCCACAAAAGTGAAAACTTTTCATAAAGCGCTCTATGAACCCAGGCCCTGATTCCCAGCACCCACGCGGTGGCTGACCACCGTCTGTAATTCTAGCTCTGGGGACCCAATGCCCTCTCTGGCCTCCTAGACACTAGGCGTGCACGCGGCCGAACACTCAAACCCACGAGATAAAATAAGTAAACAAACCCAAACTTAGATGTCACGCTTCTTGACTCCCTGCCCTGCGCTGGGTCCCCGGCAGCTGTCAGACTTCTCCGGTATGACCTTAAAGCGTGGGGCGGTTCCTGAGTGGGTAGATAGGGAGGATCCTTGACCTCAGACATTTCTGGTTTGTTGTTTGTTCTTGCTTTGTTCTGTCTGAGACAAGATCTTATGATGGAGTCCCCGCTACCCCTGAACTTGGAATTCTCCTGCCTCAGCCTCCCAAGTACGTTGCAGACTCTCTACCAAGGGCCCTGCACCTGGTGCAGAGATAATTCTCTCTGGCATCTTCACCTAACCCCATGACTTACTAGCAGGCCCCAGGCTAGCCTGAGCCCCCAGAAGCCCCAGGCTGAGCATGGCTGCTTTTGCCTCCAGATGCTGGGGCCCAGACAGCCGTGTGAAGAAGACATTTTCCTTTCTGGGCTCCCTGGATGCTCCCAGGCCTTCAGCTTCCCGACAACCAATATTCGGGCCCCGGCCCTGAGTCTCTTCTCCCTAAACTGGAAAGCATGTGTGACACCCAGGGTCTTCTCAGCTCCTCCCATGAGGCATTGCTGCTTTCTCCGGAAGTAGAATTCCACTTCCCCTTTGTACCATTTGTTCTCATTCTCATGTATTTTGCTGCAATTTTCTAACACGTGCTTGCTGCCCTCCCCTGGCTTCTAGAACAAATCCAGACTTATGATTGTTATGTCTCTCTTAACTCTATTTAGGGTTGACCTGAAGGACCACATCGACTAGTCTAACAAGCACACTCTCCCCGGCGTGAAAACTTGAAAACTTGAAAAGCTTCTCTTCCTGCCGCAGTTGTGGGGAGAAGACTTATATTCTACATCTTTTGCAGAATGTTTCAGATATTGAAGCCGTGGTTTCTGGCATCCCTCCCCCACCCCGAGAGTGGGGTGCAATGAATAGAAAAGCCCAGCAGGAAGAGAGGAGCTCAAAGGGATGAAATGTGGCTCTCCTCCCTCTCCGCTGCAGGGTCCAGCAAGGCAGGGCTCCTGAGCTGGAGACCGCCGTCGGGGGCTCTAACTTGCCTGCCCTGTGGGCCAAGACCTGCCTTGGCCACAATGGTTTACTCTGCCCAGACGAAAAAGGAGACTCCTGAACAGAGAGGATGTCAGAAGTGTGGCCACTGCCAAGAAGCAGCGCCAGAACCCCTCCTCCCCTACCCCCCACACCCCCGATCAGGCTGCTACACCTGGTCTTTCTGTCTGGACAAGGGCGGAGCCAGGCCAGGTGAACTCTGTGTGCAAGCCTGAGCTTAGCTTGGCGGCTCCTTGTTGGGCTTCTGCGGGTCCTTCCTTCTCAGCCTGCACATGGACGCCCATGTCACGCAGCTGTGAGCATGCTCTAAGTGTGTCCATCCCATGTGTCTTCAGAGATGCGCAGTGCAGAAATCACACCTCTGTGAGTCACCACTTCTACATGGTACTACCTTTTCTTACCTCAGGTTTCAGCCTAGCCACCCCTCTCCCTCTCCACCCTTCTTTCCCTGCCTCCCTTCTCCTCCCCCCTCCCCTCTCAGTACTGACCACACTCTAGCTGGCAGGAGCTGTGCTATGAATGATCAAAGGCGAGTCCCTGCCCTTGAGGAACACTGGTGTGTGCTTCCTCCAGGAAGCCTTCTGGAACTGCACCCCACAATGGCACCAGGTACCCGCTGGCTGACAAAATACAGAGGTCTGTATTTTGAGAAGCAATTGCTCTAGGACTCCAGGGGATTCTAGGTGGGCAGGGGGGCCCTGGTGACTTGCCTGGAGCAGGCTGAGCAGGAACTCCGTTCCTTCCCACTTCCTGTCCCTGGGAATGCCCTGGGGGTGCTTTGGAAGCTCATTAGAAGAGCAGCCATTAAAGTGGTGCCCAGAGCACAGCTTCTCTTTGCCAAGAAGGCCACAGAGCCCTCGAAGGTCCCAGGAAGAAAAGGTTTACCACCCAGGCCTGCCTCCCGGGGTGCAAAACAACCCCTAATGAATCCTCTCCAGAGGAGGGTGAAGTCACCTGCAGAGAGGCAGCTGAGCCTAAGGTGTTCTCCAAGAGGCTTAAAATAGCCAAGCTCCCTCCACAAACACCTTCCCCACACTGTTTAGGAGGGCGGATGCCAGGAAACTAATGAATCGGAGCTTAGTGAATTAATTGTTGATGAAATAATGCGAATCGTGAGCTTCCTGTTCATCAGTCTCTACAGAAATTAATTAGCCCCGCTTGGCAGCAAGCTGGATCAAATTTTCAACTTAATTTATGAATTTGGCCAAATTGTCTATGTGAAGTCTTGCCTGGAGGACCTTCCGTGGCTATGTCATGTCCCAACAGGCCTTGCCTTCATAGGTGTGATTGCCTTAGAGAACCCCAACCTGAGAGCAGGGTGTGGGGGGAGGGGACGCGAGGCTGAAGGAGACGCTGCCGGGAGCTCCAGCCAGACCCACGCCCGCCCCTGCAATCTGCCCCACCCACCCTATGGACTCTGCTGGCTGAGCCGGAGGATGAGTCCCGTGGAACCGCTGAATGCAGGCTTTGGTTTTAGTTCCGGGCAGCAATTCAGATTGCAAGATGAGGTGAAAGACACATTCATGGAGACGAGGTTAAAATAGGATGCAGAGGGCTCGCGCAGCCAGGGACACCGATTTGAGAAGTGACTTTTGTGGTGCTGCAAGTGCTGAGGGGCTGCCTGACTGGCACAGGCTCTCACGGTGGGGTCAGGTCCCCGGCTTCAGCTGAGCAGCGAGTATGAAGTGAGCCAGCGAGCCCCTGAACCTCTTCTGCGAGAGTGAGTTTGTGTATCTACGTGTACACGCGATCTCTTTACGTCCTTAAGATGTCAGCTTTTTCATGGAAACACCCGTGAACCAAAGTTCACAGTTAAAGCAGAAATGAAATCACTTACGGAGTTTATTCCAGTGTCAGAGAGTCCTAACCAGCCTCAGAGTCAGAAAGGGGCATTTCAGCTACTGAGAATCATTGCTAACTCAAACAATAATTACACACGGGGAGCACGCAGGGAACGCACTCACCGGCAGCATCTGGTCTCAGACACTGATTTTTTTGTCTTGTTTTGTTGAAGATGGGACCTCCTGTAGCCCAGGCTGGCTTTGAACCTTCTATGCAGCCAAACGTGTCATTGAGCTAATGATCTTCCTACCTCCTCCCCGAAGTGCTGGGATTACAGGGGTTTGTCGCATGCCCTGTGCGTGCGTGTGTGCGACAGATCAAACCCAGGCAACTGAGCTACAACCCCCATCTTCTCTATTAAATCGCTGACTTGCTGGTTTCTCACGGACCTCATTTCTCAACTCTGAGTTCCACACTTGCTTGTTTTCTGAATGCAGCATTCAAAGCCTGATATACAACTACACTATCTAATGCCCTTGTGTGTGTGATGTGTGTGTGTGTGTGGGGGATGTGTGTGTGTGTGGGGGATGTGTGTGTGTGATGTGTGTGTGTGTGTCTGTGTGTGTATTATGTGTGTGTATGTCTGTGTGTGTATTATGTGTGTGTGTGTCTGTGTGTGTATCTGTGTGTGTATGTGTGTGTGTGTCTGTGTCTGTGTGTGTGATGTGTGTGTGTGTATGTGTGTCTGTGTGTGTGTGTGTGTGTGATGTGTGTGTGTGTCTGTGTGTGTGTGTGTGTGTGTGTGTGTGTGTGTGTGTGTGATGTCTGTGTGTGTGTGTGGGATGTGTGTGTGTGATGTGTGTGTGATGTGTGTGTGTGATGTGTGTGTGTCTGTGTGTGTGTCTGTGTGTGTGTGTGTGTGATGTGTGTGTGTGTGTGTGTGTGTGTGTGTGTGTAATGTGTGTGTGTGTGTGTCCATGCAGGCACACGCAGAGGCCAGAGGTGACATGTGGTAACCTCCTTCACCAGTCACCACCTTAATTTTTGAGACAGAGTCTCTCACTGAACCTGAGGTTCAGACTCAGCCAGATGGGGGTGTCATCCTGTCTTGGACTGTGCCAGAGCTGGGGTTATAGTACGCACTACTGCGACCAGACCTTATGTGGGTGCTGGGGATCAAACTCGGGTCTTCACGCTTGCCTGGCAAGCACCTATCCCGAGCCGTCTCCCGACCCTGTAAATCGCACTCTAGACCGAGATGGCGAATCTACGCGGAGGACCTCAGTGCACACCCAGATCTGCTGCTCATCAGACAGCATAGTACACGGAGGGAGGGAGCCTGCTGGAAGTCCCCCTCCCTCTGTGGGCGTAGTGACTGCAGCCAGACTACCCTTCCCTTCAGGAATTCGTGATGTTATTACCAGCTCACCCCGTGACCTCAGGCTGTGTCTGCCTTTTATTTACCCTTATTCTCAAACTGCCAGGTACATAATTCCATGGTTCCCTCAGGTAGCTTTGGAGAGACGACGGATTGCAGAGGTGTGTGTTTGGAGACTGCTCTGGGTGGAGAGCGGGGCAAAGAGATAGGGTGTACTAAAGGAGTCCAGCCACGCTTCAGCCCAGCTTAGCTAACCAGCACACGCACACACCCCTGGCCTTCACAAAGGCGACAGGAGCCCAAGCTGCCCACTTTCCCACTTTCCCCAGTTAGACGGTCTGTGGCCTGGCACACATGGTAGCCCCCGCCGTGTTTTCTAGAATTTCTTCCTCTTTTCTGGTTAACTCACCACTCTTGAACTGTGGCACCTGGTTCACCATTTTCAGTTTTCTAAGTCCCTGTGGGGAAAACTACACCTCCCCCCCTCCCTCTCTCCCTCTCTCCCTTTCTCTCCCCCTCTCTTTCTCCCCTCTCTCCCCCTCCCTTCCTCTTTCCTTTCTTTCCTCCCTCCCGCCCTCCCTCCCTCTGCACAATGTGAACACTAAAGAAGACTGTATCTGTATTCTGTGTCTTCTCTCCCCCACCATGGGAACATTTGAGGACAAATTACTGTTTACAGACTACGATGAAATCTAACGAAGGTCTTAATGTTAAGACCAGTCGTGCTGAATATCCAAAAGGTTTTCTCCACGGAAAGTGGATAAGCAGACTAAGTCTCCTGGATGCCCGTCACCCACCACCTATCAAGGTCTGTCCCTCCTTTCTCCTCTCCATTGTCCTTCCTGCTCTTAATACATCGCAAAGCCTACAAAACAGAGCCGAACCCAGCAGCAAGAGCCGGGACCCTGCTGCCTCTTACTAGCCCAGGGATCCCGTGCAAGCCGTTGAACTTAGACAATAATGTGGGTCTCGCCTCCATGCCTGGGGTGGGGGTGGCCGTGCAGGTTAAATGAGACGGTAAGTGCGTGAGGGCGGTGGTTAGCACAGTGGTTTGAGTACATTGTGCTTTGGCAGACGATTTTTGGCAAGGCAATATTTTGCAGACATTTTTTGGTTGTCTTGTTATTAAAGGGCTGAGGGGAAATAAACGAATTGTTTAGGGTTGGCTGAAGTTGGAGATACGGTCCTGAGCAGCTGCTGAGTTGATCCTGGGACTTGAGAGCCACTTCAGGGCTCTGAGACGGGTCCAGGTTTGGATCGTTTTGCTTTTTTTCTTAACGATTCTGCGTGCTTTAGTTCATTCTAGTTTCACATGCCTTAGGTCTCAGCGGATCCGCCTTTGGTGATTCGGGAACCTGCCTGTGAAGGGAGCCTCGGGAGACTTCGCAGAGAAGCACACGATGTACTTTTCCCGGTCGTGTAAATCTTATCTTCAAATTCCCGGTTGGGACGTGTGAACTCTTACCTGCTTGCTTTCGTTTGTTCGCCACTGTAGACTCAATATATTACAGGGTACTTGCTCACTTGCCCCGTTTACTTGAGAACTATGGGGGCACCCAGGACTGAAGTGTTAAAGGTCAGAGTTCCCAGGCAAGCCTCGAGAACAGGCCATGTTACTGTGAGGTGGAGAGTGCTCCTGTATTTGTACAGAGAAGGGAGGCAGGGAACCAGGAAATAAATTCTCAGTGCCACAAAAGTCCTTCACACGCTTCTAAACCATCTGTCTGTCTTGTGTAAATATTGCATTTTAATATCCACATTTAACAGCCACTACTTTTGCTATAGACTACAGTATAGTAGACAGGACCTTCTAAGGCCCCGGTTCTCAGCCTCCCTAACGCAGAGACCCTTTGATACAGTTCCTCATGTTGTACTGACCCCCAACCTTAACATTATTTTTGTTAGCCAGGTGGTGGTGACAGCACACGCCTTTAATCGCAGCACTCAGGAGGCAGAGGCAAGCAGATCTCTGTGAGTTTGAGGGCAGCCTGGTCTACAGAGTGAGTTCCAGGACAGCCAGAGTTACAACAGAGAAACTCCATCCCAAAAAAAATTTTTTTTCATTGCCACTTCATGACTGTAATTTTGTTACTGTTATGAATCATAATGTAAACATCTGACACACAGATGGTCTTAGGCGCCCCTGTGAAAGGGTTGTTCAGCCCCCAAAGGGTCACGACCCACAGGTTGAGACTAGCTGTTCTAAGGGTTGCTGCCTAGCAAGCATCACATTGTTAGCTGATAGCTCTGTAAGACTGTGGAAGCTGTGCACATCAGACCTAACTGTCCCTATCCTCCTCTGACTAAAGGACTCAACAGCAAAGCTACGAATGATAAACGGGGAGCAGGTGCCGTGTGGACTTCACCGTCTCCACCTGCTCCTGAGGTCCAGAGCAGATCAATGCTCTCTTCTAGACAGAAGCAAACTGGACTGGAAGAGAACTCAGTTCTGAGACTGCCTTCACTTAGTCCTGGATGGGGTGGTGCTAGCCGGGGTTCCCTCGGCAGCTGAGGGGCCGGGCCGGGCTGGGGCCTGTCGCTGTTCTAAGTCCCACGCATCCCACTTCACCACTCTGCTTCTGCGTTTGACCGTCACTGGTTTTAGTCTGTCTACCTTCAGCCTGTGGCATTTTGGATGAAATTATGAAGCAGAGCCTATGGGAAGCTTTATAACAGGAAGCCTTCCGAGTCCAAAGGTTGGGGCCGTAAGATCCGTCTTCACCATCATGTGTATTGAAAACACAGTTCTGGGAGTTCCCACTATTTGCGCAAAGGAGCCAGTCTGTCCAAGTTCTTTCTCAGAACTCTTCTTGGGTGTGCAGCTGACTCGGTGTGAGTGCAGGACACCCCATCCTGGACACTGCCAGTGTTGTTTCTGTTGTGTGGTCATTAGCAGGCTCCTCTGCCACTAAAACCAAGGCAGAAAAATGAGAATGAGAGTGCGGTGAGCAACTGGGAAGAAGTATATGAATGACACAACTGGAAGGTTCTGTGTGAAGTCAAGGTTTCTAACACCTGGGGAGGAATTAAAGGGAGTGCAAAGACGACAGAGGGCAAGGGATGGCTTCATCTCACAAGTGCAGTCCATAGACTGCGATGGCTCAGGGCTAGGGCATGAAACCCCTTGACGGCCATACTGTGGCTCAACTGGAAAGTACTCAGGATCAACTGGTGATGTCTGCTTTGGACACAGGAAGGGAAAGTGGAAACACACAGGACAGTAGAAGAGAAGCTAGAACTGCAAAAGATAATGACTTTAGTGTAAAAAAAAAAAGATGTTAATTTTGCTTAATTTTCTCCACAAACATACCGTTATCATGGCTCTAAGAGTTCGTAATGTTGATAACACGTCGATGATTTTCCGTGGGAGTCAGTCCATCTGTGATGATCTCTTCAAGCAACCACTCACAACTTGCAAGCACTGATCTGAGTTAATATTTAATTTCAATTCCTTCAATAAAGAGTTATTCAGAATCTCTCATTAGCTGGCTGATGAAAATGTTCGTGGTTCTCTGTGCCAGTTCAAGCATAATTTAAGTATTTATTTTCAAGAAGTCCAAATTGCAAAAGAAATGATACGGATGGCTTTCCGAGGACAGGAGGGGGGTCTGGACTAGGAATGGGAAGCTACTTCCCTGTGTAATATTTTCCAGTTGCTCTGTTATCAGTCAGATTAATCCAGATGAAAATCTAAAGCCTTCAGCAAGAGGCAAACCCAGCCTCTGCCAGTTCCTTGTCCTGTCAGTACCTGGAGAAGGGGAGTTTTCATTGGACAGTAAAGCAAGGTCTCCACCTACCACTCAGTCACCTTTCCTGTTTGTTACCCCAAGTTCTCACCTCAAGCTCCCTTTGTTGCTGGTTTTGGACCACCTGATGCACTCACAGGCTTCTACCTCTTGGCTCATGATTTTCCTTCTACCTAGACTTCTCTAGAAATGACTCCTTTGTCACAGAGTTCCTTCTGGCTCAACTTCTCAGCAAAAGCAATTTCTTACCCCCGCCCTCCAGTGTGAAGGGCCCATAAGTGTTGGTTCCCCTAGAACTGGAGTGATGAGCAGCTAGGAGGGTACTAGGAACCGAACCTTGGTCCTCTTATCTCTCCAGCTCTCCAACCACAGAAACTACTATTTTAAAGTGCATCTGTATTGAACATGCACAGACTCTGTCTCGTATATTTCCTAAGTGATACACCACTGTTTATATAGCATTTACATTTGATTAGGTCGTATATGATAAATAGCCAAGAAACTACATGAAACCCACGGGAGGGAACCCAAATAGCAAAAGTAATCAAAAATAAAATGAATACGGGAGATATATATCAGTCACATGCAAACATCATGCCATTTTACACAACAGAATTAAGCACCAGATGTTTGGGTGTCAGTGGGACCGTAGAACGAGCACCTCACAAATACCTCAGGGTGACCAGCTGTGTTTTTTTTTCCCAGAGGATTTTCTCCCCCTACCCCCCCACCCCCCACCACACCCCCCACACCCCCGTTTCCCAGTGCCTTTCTTGTGTATCTGTTATGACTCTCATCAAGTGGGATTAACACCAGTCACTCATGTGTAAGAACTCCTCACTCCCTGGAGCCGCCAAGCCTTTTCAGGACAAAAGTGTGAGCATCTCTTTGTTTCCTCCCCAGTCTCCCGTCTATGGCACTCGGCGTTGTTTACAGTGTGGTGATCACAGGCTTCCTACATTGGAAGTCTTAAAGGCAGCGAACACTCCAGCTCAGCTTCTCCCTGCAGGGGAATCACAAGGGGAAACAACAGACAGATGTAACTGCGTTTTAAAAACCCCGAGAAATAGATTTCTTTTTTCCATGAAAGCTATTTTTAAGACCCAAGTTAAAACAAAAACAGTCCAAAAAAAAATTAGATACACCGGCAATTTATATAGGAAATATAAGTTTCAAAGCAAGTATACAACGCAATTCAGGCTACGTGAGGCGTAAGTAATTAGATGTCTTGCCCCGGGCACCCTGAGATTACAGACACGGGCCACTGCGTCCGACTCTGCATGAGTGGTGGATATCCCGTTTGGGTCCTCAGGCTTGCAAGGCACGAGCTGTCTCTGTAGGGCCCAGATTGTCTATTCCTTTCCAGGATAAACAGGACACGTTATCAAAATGGACTTCGTAGCACAGGAACAAAATAGTAGGTCTACGTGAATCCCAGGATTTTTGTGATATAGGGCGTGTTCTGACATTACAATAAAATAGCTTACGGGTCTGTGAAAGTGTAACACTAAAGTGCTCACATGCTTAGATGTTAAATAATACACTTGCTCCTTTCAGCGAGAATTCTCTCATTCTGTTGTCAAGGCGGGTCTTGAACTCGAGGGTCAAGCGATGTTCCTGCCTCGGTTTCCCAAGTACTGAGATCGCATACTGGTGTATACCACCCCACAAAGCGTATACTTCTGAAATTACACACACATCAAAGGAAGATCATAGTGGAAATCGCTAACGGTTTTACCTGATGGTGATGTATGACATCACAGTATGTGAGCTGCACCCAAAGCCACGGCTACTAGAAAGTTTACAAACTTACATGCATCTCACGGAAAAGAAAAGAAAGGTCAATTATCTGAAGGGTCATCTCATAAAATTAGAAAAAAAAAGAACATACTTGCTGAATTTGAGTTTTCATCCTGCGAGAACCATGCTGAGCTTAAGAGCTCCGGCCCTGGTTACATCCTGGGACGCACTGCCCGCGCCTCGCGGTGTAGAACTCCTGTCCGACTATGAGGAGGGATGGCTGGAGTCCCTCCTTCCTCCTCCACCGTAAGGCCACGTGAGTACGTCCTGGGTCTCCGCATCCCTTCTCTCTGTTCGTCCCTGTATACCTACCCCCTGAATCATGTTTATACCCCCTGGCCCCCACGGGTGTCCTTCATGGCACTCGGGGATTCGAGCTCATCCCTTCTCTCTGTTCATCCCTGTATACCTACCCCCTGAATCACGTTTATGCCCCCCGGGCCCCCACGGGTGTCCTTCATGGCGCTCCGGGATTCGAGCTCAGACCCTAAAGGCTAAGGAACCAATTCTAACACGCAGCTCCCGACCTGGAGGTGATCGTGTGAAACGCAGTTTCCGTGTCTGTGACAGATGGTTGGAAAGCACCTCGCTGACTTGAGAAGGAAACAGTGAGCTCAGCCAGACTCAAGTCACTGAGGCGGAGACACTGGCAACCTTTTGAGGTCTCTAAATCCTCCCAGGTGTCCTTGCGAGCCCCGGTTCCCTGCAGGTTCGGAACTGGCCGCCTGGACTGGAAGAGCCGCTCTGCCACTTGCTGAGAGGTTGGCTCGGGTTTCGAGACCCTGCTCCCCAGCTCCTTCCTTCGTAGAATGGAGGTGATGACGTAACTGCTTGGCGCGGTCACGTGAGTGGATGACGTAACTGGTCGGTGGGCTATGCTCACCCTGCTGGCGGTGGCTGAGCGCCTGTCAGTTGTCCCTCCCTTTGCCATTCCCACTCCCATCTTGCCAAAATAAGGCCGAATCGGAGCCTGGAGCCTGGAGAGAGAACTCTGGTGGCGATGACGCCCCGTGTGCCGGCTGGATGCAGGGGCCCCCCAGCTCCCGGGGTCCCGCAGGCTCCGACCGCACTCAGCGGAGCCCTGGGCTCCCAGGCTCAGCAGCCAATTCCTCTCGTGTTCCAGTTTGGACCAAAGTCCAGGGGCCGCCGACACTCCAACAAAAGAGCTGCCCTCGCCCTTACCCAGCCCCACCGTGCGGCGTCCCTCCCGAGGCCTCCGTACCCCCGAGCCCTGGGTACTGCTCCCATCCCGAGGCCTCGGTCCCCCGGGCCCTGGGTATTACTCTCCGTCCCCGCCCCGAACCCCCTCTCCCCCCTAGGCCTGGGGCTCACGGCTCTTAGATGAACCCTGAGTATGTAGAACCCACATGCTCCTAGCTCGACCAGGGTCCCCATGGTCTCCTGCTTGCTTTGGCTTTAAAGAGAGAAGCAACTCCTTCCGCTGCCCAACAGGCCAACTGTGTTTCCAACCCCCACCCCATCTGTCTTCCTTCACAGCCGGTATGGAGGCTGTATGGAGGCTGGCGTGGACAAGGTTTCCCCAACAGCCCCATGACATGGTTCCCTGACCCTAAAACATGGAACCCTTGATCCTTTTCTTACCTGTAGGCACCAGTTACCTACCAGTATGCGCCACCCAACACCATTCTGTGACATACAAGTTTTTAAATGGAATTAGCATAATGTTTGAAAGTATATTGAATTGATTAGTTAATAAAAACAGGCATATTACAACATATACAGAAACATAATAACAGGACCACAAATTAAGTGACAAT
Source organism: Cricetomys ansorgei (assembly GCA_026225945.1). Taxonomy (NCBI): domain Eukaryota; kingdom Metazoa; phylum Chordata; class Mammalia; order Rodentia; family Nesomyidae; genus Cricetomys; species Cricetomys ansorgei. The sequence goes on from JAMJFZ010003035.1 coordinate 1,650,974, forward strand.
AATAACGTAAGTACTAGAATATTACAAACATGATAATTACACAATGTTTTGTTTGTTTGGTTGGCTTTTCGAGACAGGGTTTCTCTGCTGTAACTCTGGCTGTCCTGGAGCTCACTCTGTAGACCAGGCCTTGAACTCAGAGATCCACCTGCCTCTGCCTCCCGAGCGCTATAATTAAAGGCGTGTGCCACCACCACTGGGTTAACTTTTGGCTTTCATGGAAGAGTGAGGACAGGTGTTGGTATTTTTCATGGACCAACCTAGTGCAACCTGATGCTTAGCTCTTACTGTGTGTTGGCTATTTTTACAGAAGCTTTACAGATTTTCAGCTTCTGAACACTTGAGAGGGACAGACAGAAGGACAGAGAGCTCAAGATCCTCCTTGCTATGCAGTGAGTTCAGGGCCAGACTGGGCTACATGATACCTTGTCCCAAATAAACAAAAAAGTACACAAATACTCGGCTAATCCTGTCCTCAAACCTCATTACAGATGAAGAAACCGAGAAACGATGTCTTACTGGGGATTTCGTCAAGCCCGCACAGCTGCTCAGCATCAGAGCAGAAACCCAGGCGGACTGGCATTGGAGGCCTCAGTCTGACACCAATACCAAGGCTTGGCTTTGCCATATTGACTCTGAGTTCAGGGACAGATGGAGAAAGTGAACCCTGGAGGGCTGAGACTTTGGGTTCAGTGGCAAACACGGCCCACGGGCAAAACCTGTAAGAGCACACATGCTTGAACAGACGTGGCATCATTCACCTCTGAACACACCTCTGCCCTTCTCATCAGTCCTCCCATCAGGAAAATGGGCGCACACAATGCGCACCCATAGCAATTAGATGTAAGAACTAATTAGTGCCAGAAATGTGTGTCAGGCTCACCTAGAGGTGCTGTAATGGGGTAAAGTAGTCTCACATAAATTCCAGTTTTGCATCCTGTGGCCCGTTCCTCTCTGGGCAGGAGGTGGTGCCCCGTCTTGTTGAGATCTGATCTCTAAATGCAACCATGTGTTTTCTTTCATCCAAATGACTGTGCTCACCTCAGGAGCAGCCTTTAATTTTCTTCTTGGAACCGAGGACCATCCTTACAGCAACAAAAGGTCCCTAGGACGGTGAGGTAAGATTTGAATTAAGATACCTTGGCATGTTGCACTCCACAGCAATTAACGGGCAACAGGTTTTTAGCAGCCCCCACCCCCTCAAGGGCAGCTACCCTTTGTCTTAAGACTCCCAGTCTAGCCCACTCTCAAGCATTCTGATGAAGCGGCCCCCAGTGGCTGGCCCTCTGCAAGGCGCTAAACCCCGTGGATGTCACAGAGGAGCCTCTTCCTCCACGGGCCGCGACCGGCAGGCCTCGTGGGTATCTTAGGAGTTCCATTAGGTGACTTTGGAATGGGCGAGGCGACGTGATTCAGAGGAGGCTGGCCGTCCATTCTGCACATTATCGAATCCTTCCTTATCTCACCCACCTCTGGGCACCGCTGCTCATTAGTACCTCTCTCACGAGGAGAAGAGGGAAGAGGGAAAAAGAGCCAACTTTGGCTTGTCCGTTTGGCGGCTTGTCAGCAACTGCTGCGTGTGTAATCTGATGGAGCCGTGGTCCAAGGTGGAACTTGGACTCTTTCCCTCTCCAGCCCCTTGCCAGGCATGTGAACTCCTGTTGAGGCTTCAAGTCCCAGCTTTCCCAAAGGCCCCCAGGCAGCCAGAAGTTAGTCACTCCCTCCCTGGCTCCTGGAGCCCCCTCCAGGACTGAGAACACTCACCACATTGTGTAGTAATTATCAGAGCCCTTGTCTGTCTGCCATTGGACCCGCGCTCCTGGAGGGTGGGGCTGTGTTCTTTCATCAGCTCGAGTCCCAGGGGTTTTGGGCCCAGTGCTTGGCTTTGAGTATTGGGTAAGAAGTAGATTCAGAAAGGACAAATAAATCCCAGTAGCCTTTCCTCACGGTTTCCTCAGAAAAATCAAAAGTTAATGCTTTTAAGAGTTTGTAAAGGGTTTTTGGTCTTCATTTTTATTTATTTATTGTTTTGAAGGATGCTGCTTTTATTTTGTTTTGCTTGTTTATTACTTTTAAGAAAATCATACCCCAGGGCTTCTGGAAGTGAGAAGGCTTTTGTAACGATGCACTCCCTGTGTTCGGTTAGTGAAGTTTACCCGTGCTCTGGGATGTACCGAGAGCTAGCTTAGGTGCTGGGGAGATAAAACGTCAAAACTGCATGCTCTTGGAGTGTGGCATTCTAACCATGGTGGCCTTTCAAGGCTTATCTTTGTATTTTTGAGGTTTGTATTTATCTCTTGTAGCCTTTTCTCTGAAGGCAACAAAAGATTTAAATCATTTCCATCAAATAGGCACAAAAATCCAGAGTCCAACTTTGAAGAAACACCGGAAATATCAGGCTCCCCTTTGGAAGAAGCCTGGTATCAAAGTGGAGTGGCAGCAGGACTGTGGGACTTCCGCCCAAACTGATCATCTCCTTAGACTCAGGGCGACCAGAGACACATGGGCCACCTGAGGAGCGCCCTCAGAGCCTTCCTGAGGTCAGGCTTTCCCCCAAGGGCACTACCTTCATCCAGTGTCCTTTGGGGGGCCTACACACCACCATCTATGCTCCCTAGACAATCCTCAGGGGCCTGTTCAGACTCTGATCCCTGAGAGGTCACTCACGGCTCAGCCTACAGGTGAAGTTGAGCTAAGGGAGGGAACTGGCCTAAGGGTAGACCTTGGACCTTCTTAGAAAGCAGATGGAGACTTGCTGATGTGTGTGAATTTAAGGGAAAAAAGGAGGGGGTCTGTGAACATGGTCTAGGCAGGAGAACCTCCATCAGATCCGGCAGTGTTGGGCGGTGAAGGAGATGAACAGGCTGGAAAAAAAGGGCTGTGAACTGTGTTGAGTGTCATGGGTCCCCAAAAAAATAGAACAGGGGAAAAGAGGGGAGAGGGCATTAAAAGATTTATAATTCAAGAAAACTGGCTCACACAATTAGGGGCCAGCAAGTCTGAAAGGCTGCAGACCTAGGAAGAGTTATTTCTTTATTTATTTTTAGTTTATGTATATTGGTCTTTTGTCTGCATGCGTGTCTGTGTGAAGATGTCAGATAGCCGGAACTGGGGTTACAGAGGGTTGTGAGCTGCCATGTGGGTGCTGGGAATTGAACCCAGGCCATCTGGCAGAGCAGCCAGCACCCTTAACCACTGAGCCATCTCGCCAAGCCCCCGACTAGGAAGACTTTTTAAGATATAATTTTGAGACAAAATTTCTCTTCTGGGCAATCACTGTCTTTGCTGTTAAGGTCTTGAAAGGACGGTCTCCAGATTATCGGAGCGATCTCCTCAAGTTCACTGTCTACAACTTACCTTCCCAGCAACCTCTAGATTAGTGTCTGACCAAACCAGTGGTCCCTGTAATCTAGCCAGTGGATATATTCAATCTGAAGTCACGGGTGTGAAAATCAAGTCAGGTCAGGGTCTACAGTGGCTAACAGGACGTGAAAGGCATCTTGGGAGGTGAGAAGGAAATAGAACTTTTCTTTAGGGGTATGTGTAAAGAGCCTGGGTGGAGGTAGGGATTCATGGACTGGCCACTGGCATAGGAAAGGTTAACTATAACCCCTTCGCTTCAGAGACTAGCCAAAATGCTTTCACGTTTGTATTCAGCTATCGTCCCTAGGCAGCGGGAAGCTCTTCTCGGGCTAGCATCTTGCTTCTGGTTCTCCCCTCCGAACCCAGCCTGGTTCTGAGCTGGTGGCGGAGCAAAGACAAAAAGCCCCTTCAGTTTTGCCTGAGTCAGGTCTTTAAGGGGAAGATCATTTAGTTTATCTAAAGTGCTGCGAATTCCCACAGCCTCAGGCAGACCCGTATTCCAGCGTAAGCACAAAAACAAATTCTAAAGCCAAGTAAATGAGTGCCAATGAGCCACAGGTATGTATTATCGCGACCGCTGCTCTCCCTGAGAATCCTCTCCGCCAGGCCAGCAGAACTACTCCACAAACACCAGGCACAGCCAGATTCTGGTGACTGCTTTGTGTGTGTGGTACTGAGATGGTGCCTCGTGGGTAGGTGGAGGCACACGGCCCCCACACATGCTCCTCCACGACCTAAAGGAAGGCGAGCCATCATTCGTGATGTAGCTTCTCTCCGTGCTTGCCGTCCTGAGGATCAGCGTTTAGTCAACCGAAGCTGTGATGACACAGAGCCAGACCTTTGTGTGGACAGGAAGGCAGTCATTTTTGAAGAGCTAGGAGGATGACTGAGGCGTTTTGGCTTTCCTGGCGTCTGGGTAGAAACACAACAGGTGTGCACCTCTGCCAAAGACGACAGCCAAACACGTGGACAGTGTCCTCGGCGGCACCAGCGAATCTGAGGCTGGGAGATCTGCGGGTGAAGGCAGGGGGACAGAACTTGACGGTCTGGCTTCTGAACGACCGGCGGCAGCAACCGCCGGGACGTGCCTCTGCACCTGCCCCACCGTGTCTGTCCATGAGAACAGCGTGCGGGGACCTCTTAGGTCTCCAAGTAACAGTTGCTGTTATTGGCCACCCAAGGGGTTGCAAGTGCGTACAGATACCCCGCAGTGTCGTGTCCGTGTCTCTGAGTGACATCGTGTGGTTGCCGTGTCCTCTAATACATAGAAGAGAAGTGGGGGAGGGGCACGTGCACATGCTTACCCCGCCCCCCAACACACACACACACACCACCAGAGAAGGCAGAACTCTTGCAAAGTCAGTTTGGGTGCACTTAGAACATTTGCGTAAATCCAACCCTCGCTGCTTCCTATGAAAGGGAGGGAGAGTATTCTTGCTCGAGGGGCGAGGAAGGTCACATCTGCAGGCGCTGGGGCCTCTGAAGAGCCACACTAGGAATGGGAACCAGCCACTACTCAGTTTTTCCAGATCAGGCCATCATGGAATCATTTCCGATGCTTCCCCCCCCCCGACCCCCCGCCAATCTCTGGTTACGGAAGCTGCACCTGTGAGTCTTGGCAGCGGGTAGAACCTGTGACACAAGGCTAGGTATAGGGAAAGTGATTTCTGCCATTCCACCACTCCCTACGCGGTAAGCGCATGCACCAGGTGGCCTTGAAATCAAGCTGACAGCATCTCACAGTGACGACCGCAGCACCCGGTTCTCAGAAAGGGCTGAGTGTGTGCATTAGGTCACTGAGCTCTGTTGCCGTCTAACCAGCCCCGGCCTGTGTCCTGGTGACACACATCTGCTGACTGGACGCATCAGTGCCTCGCGCTGCAGGCTGACTGGTGGGCCATGCTTGAAAGACTCCTGGCATGTAGCCTTGCCCGCGCTCTTCGCCGTTGACTGGAAGCACATGCTCTGCACAATCGGGACAGTGTTAGCGTGGAGAGCCAAGGCGCTTCCTACACATCTGGCTGAGGCTGGCTGAATCACTCCCCCACCCCACCCCCTGGAGGGTGGCTTCCAGCTCCGTGACATCTGTCAAGTGTCAGGAAGTGTCTGGATTCACCCCTGAGTGATTTTTATCTCTCCATGCTTTTCCAATTTCATCAGGGCCCCCGCGCCGCCTTCCGAGTGACACGTCCACATTCGCCACGGACGAAATCGAACAGTTGGAGAAAAATCATCCTTGACCCTCCAGAGTCAGTCGGTCGGGCTTGACAAGGGAAGAGCCAGGAGAGGCCGTAGAGGTAGCTAGAGAGAGTCGAGTTACTCACGTGTTACGGGTTTATCAAAGCGTTAATATTTATATTTTTGCAGAAGCGTGGCTAACGCAGAATAAGAAGCACACGTCTCAAGGGTGTATCTTGATGTTTTTAAGACTCCTCGGCCTGCCTCAGCTTCCATGTTGATTATCCAAACACCCAGAGTGGTCATCGAGACCAAGGTTTCAGACACTCTCACTCTCCAGACAATCCCGGACTTCCCTGTGGGGAGTCTGTCCACAGGAGGTTCCCACGATCCCGGCCGTGTCATCAGAGTAGTGAGATGTCATTTTTATTCGGGGCCCACTGGCTTAGAACATGTCTCCCTGTGCACAAAGGGTGTAAATTGTCACATCCTGAAATGAAGCACGGAGGTAATGTTTAAGATGAATGACCTTAGAGCACGTAACTGGGAGTGTGTGTGTGTGTGTGTGTGTGGCTTCTCTTCCAGCCCAAGAGCTAATACTTCGTGACCAGGGAAGAACACAGCCCACAAGCAAATGCTTTGTTTTTAGTTATAAAGGAGATGCCTCAATTCATTTTTGTTTCTGAATTCTCTTAGCATCTCGCCATCAACCCCATGCATTTGAAAACGCCCAGCTACCTGCCTTCAGCGTCCCTGCACTTCGAAGGACACCCTGGCCCCGGGTGAAAAGCCCAGCTCTCACCCTGGCTAGGACTCTCCCCAGTCTTACACACATCCAGGAATGAGGCCTTAGTTTCAGCTTGCTCTTCACCAGGAAAAAACGCTTAGTCAGACGCAAAGCTAGTTGCTGCAGGCCCTACTCTGTCTTTAGGAAATACCGAGAGAAAAGGCTGCGGGAGACAAGATTAACACCACCACCACCACCCCAGCCTTCCAACGCTGGTGTCTGGCAGCTGTTGTGATTAGACCAGATGTGCGTGCCTACTGTTCCTACCCCAAGGTACACTAACCTCAGCATCATGGGCACACCTTTTTGGGGACTTAAACTCTTTGCTGCTCTGTTCTATTTTTAGATTTGAAAAGATTTTTGGTTGAATTCAGAGAGGCAGGGTCAGAGGCCTTTGCCACAGGAAGGAAGTGGGGGACCAGGAGGGACTTGGAGGAGACAGGAGGTACAACACCGACCCTGCAGGGGCCATTGAACAGGTCATCAATTTTCTGTCTCCAGTTCCCCTTTTGTGAAATGCGATGCTCAGATGGCCCTGTGTGAAGAGACTCCAGCTGTGTTGTCTACCATCCTGTGGGACATGTTCAGTACTCCCAGGAGGATTTGGGCGAGACAGGGCTCTGGAGAGAGCCCTGGAGAGAGTTCCTAGAACCGGAAGCAGGAATATGGAAGCTTTTCCACGTCTACGAAGGAGCGGAAATTTGCTTATTTCTCTTCTCTTTTTCTCTCCCTTTTCCCTTTTTTTCCTACCCCTCCTTGGATGTGGTATATTTGGGGTTGTGCACACATGTCCATTTACATCTGTGTGCGCATGTGGAGCCCGGGTTTGACGCTGGGTATCATCCTGATCTTATTATGATTTAGAAAGTATGTATGCATGTGGTGTGTGTGGGGGGTACGGGTATGTGTCTGGTATAGGCAATGACACGGCTCGCACATGAAGGACAGAGCGCGATCTTGGGTGTTGGGCTTCCCTTCCCATCAGTGTTGTCTCCTTACTGTGTCCACCGGGCTGGCTGACTTGGGAGCATCTGGGAAATCTCTGGTCTCCACCTCCCGTCTCCCACAGGTGCACTGGAGTCACAGACGTGCACAACACAGGTGCTTTCCCCCACCCAGCCGTCTCCCAGCCTTCACTGTATTTCATGAAGCGGTCTCTTGCTGAACCTGGAGTTCACCAGTTGAGTAGAGGAGCTGTCCACGGACCCCTGGGATCCTCCTGCCTCCACCTCCCGACACGGGGATTACAGGTGCCCAGCAGCACACCCAGCTTTACATGGGTGCTAGAATGAGAACCTGGCTCCTCCTGCTCCCACTACAAGAACTGTATCCACTAGGCCATCTCTCCAGCCCTGGCTTTTGCCGTTTGGTGGTGGGGTTCACCATCTATGTCTTCCGGTTGCCCGCAGAGGGCCATTCCTCAGGCTCACGTTGTTTGAGGGCTGGTCTAGTTCTGACAGACGAACACATCACTGAGATAGTCTGAAGACCAGAGCAGCCCTTACAGACACTGCAGCCTGAACAGCAGGCTCTGGACACTGAGCAGGGACCATCTCATCCAGAAACCTACAGAGACAGAACGTTGCTGGGACTTCTAGGACAACGAGGGCCCATTTGGTCTCTGCTGGGCGTGTCAGATTTTGGAGTACTGATTTAATCTTATGCGATGCACCTTACGCCGCTTCTGGAATGATTAATCCTGTGTGTGTCTACCATCCGAACCATCTGGGTTTCTGGTGTTTATATCACGTTAGTCCCTAAGGAGGTCTCAGCCATATGTGGAAACCCCTCACAGACTGTCTGAATTTCTGTCATTGGCTTAGATTTCTGTCAGTCCCATGTCCCCTTCTGGGCTCTATGTCACGCTACATTCCACAGGGATTTTTGGGAATCTCCCTCCTTGGCCTTGGCCTCCATATCAACCACAACAGGCCTCCTCCATGTCTACAGTTGCTCAGACATTACACTCAGAGCGCATCTTAGCCAACGCAAGTCACACAGCTCTATGCAGATCTGTTTCTACTGGCTGTGCACAGACCTGTGGGCACTTTGCATGAGTCCTGGTTCTCGGTGCATGTCTTGGTACCGAGCACGTTTTGCCCATAAACACCGGTCTGCAGGTCCAGTCATCACTGCAGCTGTGAGGAAAGTTTCATAGCATCTGGTGATTTTGGGTGAAGAGAACTATTTCCAGGCTGAGAACAACTTGACAATCTCTGCCCCACCATGAAGACACCATCAGCTTTGCCAGGCTTCCTATGGCAAGCATAACCAGGAGTTCTCAGCTTCACCATTTCCCAGCCTCTGTGCAGGCTGCGGACTTCACAGTCACTGAGCAACTCTGTCTAGGGCCGTTCCTCATTCTCATCCCCAGTGGTATAGACCAGTGTCTTCTGCATGGAGCAGATTCCCAATGGACAAATGAGTGCTTCACTTCAGACACATTAATCTTTAAGAAAATAAGCTTTCGTAGAATATAAAAGGCCCACCTAACAATTTCCATCTTCTTTAGTGTCGGTGAGGAGAGCCTGGAGTGAACTAGTTTTCTCCACTTTAAGAGTCTTCACGCCACTTTTAATATGAGTTAACCACAGACAATGAATGGCCATCTCTGTGACTTTCCTCTCCCTATTTCTACCCCAGGCCCAACTCTGAGAATTGACTGTGTCTGTTACCCAGGTCCCACCGTCCTGGCAGCCCTCTTTGTCTTTCTTGATTAAGACATCTTCTGGGCTTTTCCTGAGGACCGTCTCAGCATGCTGGCCCTTGCCCTGCCCCTACCTTGTTCTGAGACACACCTGAAGGACAGGACAAGCTCTCCTCTCAGACCCTAGCACCCAGTACACAAGCAGAATAAGTGGTCTCTGTGTGTCGCCTTCTAGAAGTATCCAGGTTAGCTAGTGAGAACACATTTCTATTACTTTTACAACCTTCAGTCTCTCTTCTGCCGGGTCTGAAAGGTGAACTGGGGAGCTCGGCTGCACACTCATTTGTAACCCTTAGACGCTGTTATCGTAACGAATCTCTGCGTGCTCATAGTTAGACTATTTGTAATCGCCCCAACCTGGAACTTGTCCAAGTGCCCATCACTAGCTCATGGATAATAAATAAATGGTGGGATTTCATACAATAGGATAAGGCAGAGTAATTACAGAGAGCAATCTACAGCTACATGAAATGATTTTGATGAATCTCATTAACACAATGCTGGGCATTAGAAACCAGACACAAACGGTATGATTCCATGTTTATGTGAAGAACAGAACCAGGCATAACTAATCTTGGCTGTTCATAGTCAAGACAGTGGCTTCCCTTGGAAGGGTAACGCCTGGATGCGGGGCTGAGAAGAAATTCAGAGTGCTGTGTTGTGTGTTGTGGGCTGCTGCTGTGTGTTTGTTTTTGAGAGGCCTTCTGCTGCACTTTTAGAGCAGTGACCTCTCTGAGAATTCTGCCCCACGTGCTGTCTCTGAAGAGACCTTGTTCAGGACCTCTCCTGCCCAGGCCGTGTCTGGACCCAGGTGAGTGTTGGAATGAGCGTGATGCACATACTAATCACCCACTGCTCTCTCAGTGTGTCTCAGAACACAGACATTCGTTGTGCAGTTGTCTTTGTTGGTCATGAATCTGGAGCACTAACTGAGTAGTTCTAGCCCAGAATCTCTTGTGAAATGATAGCATGGTGGCTCTCAACCTTCCTAATGTTGCAACCCTTGAATATAGCTCCTCATGTCGTGGTGACCCCCAACCATAAAATTATTTTTGTTGCTACTTCATAACTGTGATTTTGCTACTGTTGTGAATCATCATGTAAATATCTGATATGCAGATGGTCTTAGGTGACCCCTGTGAAAGGGTTCAAAACCCACAGGTTGAGAACCACTGTGGTATAGCCAACATGTCAACAGAGGCTGCTTCTGAAGACTTCACAGGGGCCATCTCATCCACTTTCATGGTTGTGGACAAGAGGCCAGTGGGGTCCCATGTGCACCTCCCCGTGGGGCTGCTTGACGACATAGCAACCCCAGAAAGAGTGAAAAGGAATGTCAGGAAGACGTTATCGTATCTTTTGTGACTTAGTCTCAAAGTAACCTGCCACCCTTTACCCATACTCCATTATAGAAATGAGTTGCTCAGTCCAGGGAACGCTCAAGTGACAGGGAATCAAAGTTCAGGTCTTGATGAGAGTAATGAATAACTTGTGAGTCCATTTTCAAAGCCATGGAAGTTTACCCTCTAACTACAGATTATTTACCCCCTTGTTCCCTTGATAAGGATCTTTCAAGGCCACCGAATGTGGAGCGTTAGCTCGGAATCCTCTCTAGATCAAGGCCAGATACTGCGCATGTGGGTCCTCGGCTTAAGTGAAAGTCGCTTGAGCTGGGTCCCGCTCATTCGGAATGGCTGAGTTGCTTAAAAGCAACTGCAGCTCCTTCCAGCGACACCCAACAGTAGTGGGAGCTGCAGGAAACGACTTCGGATCTATTCATAAAGTAGGCCCGACATCAGTGGTGGGGGCTTAGAGCCTTGTTTCTCATGAACTTCTAGTCTCAAGCGGGTTGGAAGTCAAACTGGGAAAAGGCCGGAAGCCCCTGGGTTAGGGTTCGGTCCTATTTCCGCTCAGAAAGGATGTTCATACGATCAGACAGTATGTAAGTAAGAACTCCAATCGTTAACAGCTGCGGCTCGGGCTCCGCAAGAGCTCCAGGCTCTTCCCAGGAGTAGCAATTCAGAAGGTCTGGGGTGAGCCCGAGGATGTGCATCTCTAACATGTTCCTCCGTGATCCTGATGGTCCATGGGCTACACTTTAAGAGTCACTGAAATCTGTTCTCCACTAGAAATTACAGAGTTATAGTAACGGGTGAGTGGGTACACAAAGTGTAGAATATCGGAGAGAGGAAATACTGGAAAGAAACAAAGTATCGATGTGTCCACAGCCAGGCATTGGCAGTTTCCGTTCTCCGCCTCACTCCTTTGACTGCGGCTCTCCCGCTGAGCCCGGAGACAGTCAGCAAGCGCCAGCAGTCCTGTCTCCACACAGCCCAGCACTGGGGTGAAGGCGCACAACCACACCTGGCTTTTTGCGTGGGTTCTGGGGGTTTGAATAGCTTGTATAGCAAACACTGTTACCTGTTGAGCCATCTCCCCAGGGCGTAGCAAATCACTTTTTCCAAATCTTTCCTAGACGATAATTTCAATGATCCGAAGGTCCAGGGGGACAGTCGAGTACTGTGCATATCAAATCTTTGATGTGAACAGTCTTTGAGTAAGGAAACCGCTAGGGATGGATGCTCCCAACAGTCATCTTCCACATGGTAGACTGACAACTCTTGTAAAGATTTTGCAAATTGGAAAGGAACTGCATGTTAAAAAAATCTGTTTATAAAACCGGGCTGTAGCGGTGCGTGCCTTTAATCCCAACCCCGGGAGGCAGAGACCAGAGTCTGTGGCCAACATAGTCTAAGCAAGTTCCAGGACAGCCAGGAGAAGCCCTGCCTCAAAGAAAGACCACTTCCCCACCCCCAAAAATGATGTTTATCAAGTGAAATACCATCTAGCCTCTAAAAATGCCCTTGCAGATCCATCGGAGAGCGGCGCTCACGGTGCTGTTAAGTAAAAAGATACAAGTGAGAAAACAGCGTTTGAGGTCTGAGGAGATGCCTGTCAGGCCTGACGACCTGAGTTTGGGTCTCCAGAACCCACTTAAAAGCCAGATGCAGCGGCAGGAGTATGTAATCCCGCTGCAGGTACGGGAATGGGGGTGTAGACAGGAGACTCTTGAGAAGCTTGGCCAGCAGGCTCTGGTTACACAGTAGCACAGAGGCCTCGACTGAGATTCAGTGGACAGTCCCAGACTGATACCCCAAGGCTGCCCTCTGACCTCAACCCATCCATCACGCACGAGTGTCCATGAGCTGTCTCTCTCTCTCTCTCTCCCCCTCTCTCTCCCTGTATCTCTCTCTCTCCCCCTTTCTCTCTCCCTGTATCTCTCTCTTTCTCTCTCTCTCTCTCCTTGTATCTCTCTCACACACACCTCTTTCACCGTCCCTCTCTCTCTCACACACAGACACCCCTCCCCACTCTCTCACACATATCTCTCTCTCTTTCTCTCTCTCTCTCTCTCTCACACACACACGCACACACACACACGAATACAAGGAAAGAAACTGTGACCAGCATGCACACCACACACTGCTTACAATATACTATACCCAAAAGATGGTCTGCTTTTAAACTAAAAGTACTAAAGTACTTTTTTTCCCCCTAAAGTACTACATAGTGCTTTTGTAAAACGGAAATAACTATCTTTCACTTTAAAGGGGAGTATGACATAGAATTGAGGCAGACACTTCTTCTGAGACAACACTCTAAGTACAGAAAGTGGAAACCAAGAGCAACACAACAAACCACAAAAAAAGGAGCAGGGCTGGCCGTGGGCGCCCAGCCTCTGTGGTATTCCTTCAGAAACGTCCTTAGCAGGGCTGGCCGTGGGCACCCCAGCCTCTGTGGTAATCCTTCAGAAAGGTTCTCAGTGTCGTTTCCCTACTCAATAATACGTGATTCTGCCAACCAAATATGCTGTACTCCCCAGAAAGTGTATCAATTTCAAGAAGATACTTGCAGAATGATTTTTGTTTCCCTAAGTGTCTTGTATAGTACTTAGAGGCTTGAGACGGTCTTTAGATTCAAACATCGTGCCTTGGTCACTAAGGAAACTGCTTGGCTTCCTCCAGGCCAGGATTACTCTGGCTGAAGGGTTACAGAGGTCCTAAAGAAAGGTCTACCTCATCTCAGCTCCTGATCCAGGAGCTGCGAGGCTCCTGGAATCTCTGATGCCCTTCCTGTTCCTCAATTCCTTGCCCATGGTTTACATCTAGAGGGCAAGATTGGGAAGCAGTTGGCTTTTGGTAGACTGGGCCTAGGTGGTACTACATCCCTGGGGAGGGGTCAAGATACCAAGGCCACAGTGTCTCCCATTGGTTTAAAAACCAGAACTTGCTAGAAGTTCCAAGTCAGCTTTCAAGATTCAGGTTTGTCTGAACTTACAGAATGTTAATGGATCCATCCAGTGACAAACAGGCAGGATAGAGGGTAGGGGTCCAGCTCGGGTACAGGAAATACGAGGCTGCGTTGTCTGTAGAGAATTCCAAAACAATGAAAGAACTACAAATACACATGCTTTACTGCCCCTGGCCTAGGCGACTCTAAGCCACGCGGTGATGAGGGCCGCAGCCTGGTGCGCCAGCCAGGGCACAGGTCCACACATTCCTAGCGTGTCTGCGTTCTACCATTTTATAACTGAGTCTGACCGTCCACACCCGGGAGCCTCCCTCTGGGATCCTTGGTCCCCACTGTGATGTGTGAAGACTTAAAGGGGAAAGAAACGGTCTTGAACATCTACGACTGTCCCTTTTGTCCCCCTAAAAACCTCTGAGGGGAGCACAGGCCTGGGAAAGACTTGTCCCCAAACTTGGAGTCAGGCTCCTGCTGGGAAAGGGAGTGTCTTCTGCCCAGCCCCGATGTCCCAGCTTCTCTGAGACTTTCCCAGTGCCCCAAGGCAGAGTTAGTCACTTCCTTCTTGTGCTCCCACAGAACTCTGTACACACACCTCTTTGTCAGAGCACTGAGGGAGAGTCTCCTGGATCACCCCAATCTCCAGGGAGCCCTGGAGGGCAGCAACTTAATGGCTCATCTTTGTTCCTGTTTCTGACATCTGAGTGACACTGTGAACAGACCCCACCCCCAACCCTTCACCCCCACCCCAAAAGAAACTCTCCTTTGCAATAAGTGTGGAACCACACAGGGCTCCCCACTTTCCTGCGGTCCACGGGGAGGGCATCATTCATTCACACGTCCCTCCGCTTGTTCCAGTATACTTGTTTATTAAGCAACTGCCATCACGAGGAGGGGTTTCTCACCGTTTTTGACCTAAGTGATTTCCTCGGGTAAACTGAAAAGCTAAGGAAGAAGAAGGAGCAATTCAACATAACGTTGGGAAATCTCTGCCAAGAAATTCAGACATGACGGACAGACGCAGGCATTGTTTCAGCTCTGCGGTGACTGTGGGAAGACTGGACGGAGCTTGGCCCTCTTCACGTGGGACAGAACCTGAGGACAGCAGTTGTGACCTGTGCTAAGGGCTTTGCTGAGGCTTCGGTGCTGTAAGGGAATTACTTGCTAATAACGGGCGGGATGAGCTGGGAGGAAGATGTGACAGGACTTGTCCAGGCCACACCCAGTTTAGTCAATGACTTCTGAACCCTAAGAACAGCGGAGTCTGTGCCTGGGACAAGTGGCAGGGAGGCAGGAGGAAGGCTTACAGTTACACCAGCCTGATCCTGCAGTAGGTTCTTGGCAAACCTCTCAGCCAGGAAGGTGACCCGTGGGGCAAGGGTGTTCTGGAAGAGGAACACCTGGGGGTTGCTTCTAGAACGTACCACCGGCTCTGCTTCCTCCCTCACAGAGAGGGCCTTGTACAGTAGCTTCAGCGAGTGCTATGTCAGCAGTAATCACTGCCGAGAACTCTGCCAAGGTGAAATGTCAGCCTTTGAGGACATGCACTACAGTGGCACTTAAGGACACATTGTCAAGGCATCTGAAACGTAAATGTGTGTAAAATAAATAGATAAACAGATGAAAGCCAGCGGACAGCACTGCCTCCGGAGCTGTTGCCTGGGGGAGATGAAAGGGATCCTGGGGAAGCTGGAGGCCAAAGCACTTCCTGAGTCGACCTATCCCCAGAGCCTTCCCTGGCCTCTCAGGCAATAGTATAGGTAGGCAATAGTATAGGTAGGCGATATCAGGTAGGATTTGCAAACCAGTGGCCCATGGATGAAATCCAGCTGCCAGCTGTGTTCCATTTGGCTTCAACAGTAGATTCGTTTTCAAAAAGCTGGAAATCCTTAAGCAGGATGCCAGCTTTCCAGTTGACCGCAACCCTCACTCTTCCCTGCTGTCTTACACCAGCCCATCTGCAGGAGCTCAAACGTGACTGCTCATTGAGATCATTCTAAGAAGCTTCAGGAAATACCCACGCCTGAGTCCAATCCCAGAGACTCCGATTGAATCCGCCTCAGATTGCTGGGCAGCGGGAATTTCAAAGTCATCCAGCACGGTTCTACTACATGGAGGTTGCAGCGTCCTCTGGGAAAATAAAGCATTTGAAGATGTGGTGGGATGTGTTTCCACCAGCCACTGTTGTCTCTGCATTACCTCTTCTCTTTACCTGCTGCTGGACCACCTGAAGAAAGGGGGGACCGCCTACCTCATCAAGGCCCTTGCTTTCCATATTCTCTGATGGTCTCCAGACCAACCTCCCCACGCCGTTCCTGATAGGTTAGTCATAATCTCTCTGTTAAAATGAGGGCTCATCTTGCCTTCCAGCTCAGCCAATCAGCTTGGATTAGTGAAGGAACTTCATTCGATTCTTTACAGATTGATTACAATGTTACGGAAGAGGGTGCTACCTCTTCCGTGTTGCACTCTATGACACTGGAAAATGGTGACGCTGGTTCTGGGGTCACCGGATACATCCATTACACTAAGAATCCACACCTGTTACGCAGCCTGAGGAGGATCATATTCCATCGAGGCCAGAGGATGGCCTGATAGCCAGTATCTGTTCCGATTGGTCAGTATCTGCCACATTGGGTGGTGAATACTTGGATTCCGGGTCAATGGATTTGTATCAGGCGTCAGAAACTTTTTCACAGGACCCTTCGTAACAACCAATTTGATGAAGGCGTGCTCTTGTCTGGTGCTCGCCCTACAGGGGAGATACACCTGGCACACAATACAGGATTGTAGATGAAGGAACACCGCCCCACGCCCACACCTGTGTGTGTACCCACACTGCTGCTGCCGTGTTTCCAGCGAATTGGAGAAGCCCCTTTTCAACTACTGCAACACTGAGGAAGGCTGCAGAGAGCAGAGATGTTGGACCTGAATGCAAAAGATGCTCAAGCGTTTGGGTATGAAAAGCACCGTACGCGCCCTTGAAAGTTAGTTTATCCTGCTGTCTATAAACCCGGTGGTTAGAATGGCCTTTTTATTTTTCAGGACAGGGCGTCTCTGTTGTAACTCTGGCTAGCCTCGAACTCACAGAGATCGGCCTGCCTCTGCCTCCCGAGTGCTGGGATTAAAGACCATGCCTTCGTTACTTATTCCGGACATCCTTTCAAAGGCTGTTGCGTATGGAAAGTATGGATTTTAATATCCAGTCTTGGTGAGTTATCTAAAGGCTTTCATTGGATCTAATTATGGTTACACCCTCCAAGGTGAGCGCATCGTCAGAAGCAACATTGTCCAAGATCAGCCAAGACATCTGTGCGCGAGCCTGCCCGTCGATTTTCACGTGCTTGAGTTATAGCCTGGAGCAGTGTTCATGACTTTGATATTCTTCAATATTTTCAAGCGGGAAGGCCTGTTCAAGATTAATTACAAACCTAGGGCCTGGTGTAGCTCAAACCCTCATTAGCATTAATGAACCTTGTCTTCTGTACTAAGAAGGGAAGAGGTCTCTAATTGGGTTTATTTCTTAGAGCAGATCTATAAGTAGCCCTCAGAAGTGTACTTTCTGCCAACGTGTTATGTGAGACAAACCTGCTCAGCTATGCACTCTGAGGGATCCACTGAGAGTAAATGAATTTTGCGACAGTAGCTGGGGGGAGGGGCCATGACGAAACCCCACTGTATCTCGGCGTACGCAGGGCTCATTCATCTGCAAGGAGAACTTGGCCTTAATTATTCATGGTAATAACCCTTAGTATCCGAGTTTGCCGCAGCGTATTTCGTAGCCATAATGGAGTTCTCATCTTTTAACACTTATGACAATTCTCCACACTCTTAAATCTTCCCTGAGAGGCGGGGTACGGCCTGACCAAGGTTTCCCTGGGAATGTCGTGTTTGTAGCATAATAATCAAGTTTTACTATTCTCAAGAGACTTTCATCCTGAGGATCTCAAAGCACTTTATGAGCCTTCATTAGTGCCAGGAATACCCGGGAGGCACCAGTGTTTTACTATCTGTGTTTTATAGGTGAAGAAACAAGACAGGGGCTGGCGAAGTGACTTGCCCACGGTCACAGAACAAATCAGGGGGACATCTTGGAGCTCACAGACAGGTTTAGAAGATGAGCGAGGTTCCTCAACCTGCCGAGGTGCCATTTTGTGGTCAGGGAGCTAGAGACCCAGGGCCGTGACATGCAATGATTGCTGACCTTTGTATCTGAGACGTTCAGTGCACATCGCATGCCCTCATTGCTTGCTGGGGGAAAACAAATAGGAGTTTTACTGAGGTTTACCGTCCCAAAACCTTGGTTATTCAAAGTCTGGTTCCAAGTTTCCCTTCCACGTGGGAAAGGGCTCTCGTGCAGTGTGCGGAGTACAACAACGCTGCCTCTTACACGCGTGTCCTTTTGAAGATGAGTATTTGGGAATTTCGATCTTTAAGAGTGTGTGTGTGTGTGTGTGTACACGTGTGTGCATGTAAATTCGGGTACCACAGACAGGCCAGAAGACAGCTGCTAGAGTACAGTCTGCTGTGACCCACCTGGTAGGAGAGTTTGGAACAGAACTCTGGCCCTCTGGAAGAGTAGCAAATGCTCTTAAGGGCTGGAACATCTTTCCAGCCCCGTGCTCTTATGGGAAAAAAAAAATTCTACTTCCCATATTATTATGGGATTTTTTTTTCCTCCCATACTATCATAAGATCTTAGTAAGAAAACTGCTTAAGTTAGAACCTGCCATGTGTTGGGAAATTTCTATGTAATTAAGTGGGATTCTCTTTGTGAAATGGACTAGTCCTTCTAAACCCTCAAGCTTTAAGAAAATGGGGAAGCTTTTAAAAATTCCATGGCTAGCGACACCTACGGTCTAGGTGCCGCTCTGAAGTGGACAGAGGGGATCTTTCTTGTTTGTTTTACTTTAAACGTGCACATCTGATCCCAGCTCAGATTTACATTGCGAGCATTTTAAAGCCCGTGCACTCCCAGCGGTGCGGAATGCCAGGAAGCGGGCTCATTATGGGAGGAGTGGGCTTTCAGCTCTGTCCTCGGTGACAGACTCCAGAGCAGCTCTACCTTAAGGCAGGCAGGTCACTGGGCCGCTTCGGTGACCCCCCCTAACCTGTACCAGGCTGCCGGCAAGCACTCCTGTCAGCTCTGTTTACTCTGACAAGACTGATGGCATCCAGGTGGGTCCCCCACCCCCGCACCTCCTCTTTCTCCTGCCCCGACTCCTCTGCAGCCAGGACGCAGCGCTTGCCAGCGGAATGGTTCTGCCCAACTCCATGGAAGCAGCTGCTCTCCTGAGTTAAACTGCTCTCGATTTGCTTCTAATCAGTGCAGGATGTCACCTGGTTCCCTTGCCACCTGAGGAGTATCCTTGATGGGCCTCAGAGCTTTGAACTTTAGAAAAAAAGTGCTTTTTTGCCTTTTCTAGCCTCTGCATCTCCCTAGATGGAGTCACTGGCCTGGAAGGCTGTTAGGCGGATAAGCCTGTCAAGCATCTGCAGGGCCTGGCCAGGAGATGTTGGTTTCAAGAATGTCAGGAGGAGATAGAAGGGTTGCTGGAGTGGATGGGGGCAGGCTGAGGGTAAACAGGCTACTTCTCCAGCTAACATCAGCCTCAGTCTGCCAGCTCCCACTGGCTGGGAACAAGCTCTGATCTTAGGAATAATTACGAGTGCATGCCTGGTATGTGTTAAGTGTTATTGGCCCCCTGGATGTGCCACTAAGCCCTAGGGACACGAATAAGATGAGGTTCTCAAGTAATGTGTGTAAAGGTGGGGGAGGGGAAGGGTGAAGTTAAGGGCTAAGGCAGCCAGTACAAAATGAGGAGTTACAGAAGCCGGAGAGAAAATGTTCAAAGAGGAGTGGAAGGTGGGATCTGAAGAAACAAGCATGACCAGGGCCCCTGAGGAGAAGATGACGGAGAGAGCCCTTGAAGGGAGAGTTACACAAGCAAAGCAAGAGTTCACAAGGGGGGAACGGCTCTGGGAGCCAGGGCGGGGCCAGGTGAAAAGGGCTGCGGAGGGTTAGCCAGGAAGGTGGAGGGTAACAGGATCCAGGTGCTGCTGAGAAAAATGTCAGCCTGGCATCAATGTGCAGACAGACTGTAGGGACCCGCACAGGTCCTGATAAGGGCTGGACACTGGCTGTGTAAGGTAGTCACGGCCCCCACCCCTGACTGAGCCTGGATCAGGCAGAATTCTCCCTGGCATATCCCACAGAAGCCCACTGGCTTTGTCATAATACGCTGTTGTGCTATCTTGGGCTTTGTTGTTGTTCTGATAAGTGTTTGAAACGTTTAATACCTTGATCATGTTTAAATGTCCAGCTCAGCACTGGTCAGCGTAGCCATGCTGCTGAAACCATCATCCATATCCACTGAACAACCCTAGGCACTGATCATGCTCTCCCTTGTGACGTCAGCGACTACTGGGACTCAGAGATTGGCCTTTTTGTAAGCAGCTTTCTGTATTCACCCAGAATAACATCCTCAAGGTGGACACGTGTTTAACACGTGACAAGATTGCTTTCCTTTTAAGGCACAACAATACTCCACTGTATCTGTTGCCTGCATCCCTCTGACGGTCGATACTCAAAGACTTTTCATTTTTGCCGTACTGGGTGTGGGTTGAATGCAGAGCGCCTGCATATTAAGCATATTAAGTGCTCTGCCATTGAGAAAGACCCCTAGTCCTCGTTATGCGCTTTATTTTGAGGCGGGCTCACGCACACTGAGTCTCCCCATGTGCACACACACAGTTAATTGCTTCCCTTTCAGTCACTTTGTCCCCTGATGGCAGGAGGCTTAAAGGACCAAGAAAACGAAGGATGGAGCCAAAAAGAGAGGTGAGGAGGGAAACCAGCGGGTTCAGATGCTGGAAGCACCCTCCCCTCAGCCGTCCTTCCCTCCAGGCGGTGTGACTTACTTGTCTCCAAAGTGATCTCCATGCATCGGCTATAATTCTATAGAATGTACGTCTACTTAAAGACACACACACTCACGGTGCATGTGCACACTGCACAGGCACTGACACACACACTCACGGTGCATGTGCGCACTGCACAGGCACTGACACACACACTCACGGTGCATGTGCGCACTGCACAGGCACTGACACACACACTCATGTGTGCATGTGCACACTGCACAGGCACTGACACACACACTCACGGTGCATGTGTGCACTGCACAGGCACTGACACACACACTCACGGTGCATGTGCGCACTGCACAGGCACTGACACACACACTCACATGTGCATGTGCGCACTGCACAGGCACTGACACACACACTCACGGTGCATGTACACACTGCACAGGCACTGACACACACACTCACGTGTGCATGTGCGCACTGCACAGGCACTGACACACACACTCACGGTGCATGTACACACTGCACAGGCAGTGACACACACACTCACGTGTGCATGTGCGCACTGCACAGGCACACACACACACGTAGAGCTTAGTGTGAGAGAAGCCAAGAAGCGTGGCAGCTGCCCCTTGGTGGCTGGGAAAGGAGAGGAAAGCATCTAGATGACCATGCCCTGGTCACCCATGAGGACACCTCTGTCCCCGTTACGTTCCGGCAACTAAACGTGGGACCCCCATCAGAATAAAAGTATTCACTAAAATCCAGAGCCTCCGTGGGTACAGAGAGGCTTCTGGTGACCTATGTCCAACACACCTGATTGGCCCCAGGCTGTACTTGGTCAGGATCAAAGTTATGAACAGACAAGCCTGAGAGACTTAGCCAATCTGTATGAGCAGATTTAATAACGGTAATCGACTGGAAATTGTCAAACACTGTGGTCATATCCCTTCACACTCATCTGAAGTCAGATTGATAACTCATTTAGGCTTACACAGAAGTACTTGGTGGAAGGATAGTGTATAAAGTAATTAGGCTAATTTTAAATGTAACTAATAAAATAAGACTTCAAAATTAAAGAATCCAGTCTAATGTGTATTAGAAATGAATTTTTAATTGCTGTTGGAAATAAAAATAGCTTATTAAAATGTAGACACCCAAGACGGGAAACTGATACAAAATCTCTAGTGCGGATTCTCCATTCGGAAGCAGTATTTAGAATTAAAGTTGAGTTAGGTCACACTCAGAGCCCCTCTCCAACTCTGAACAGCGTTGGCTACGTATGAAAACAGAACATCGTTAATACACACTCATGCTCAGAATACAATAAGCACCAAGTCCACGCTATTAAGCAGAGTACCCCATGAGAAATGGGACCACGGCTGCCTGCATCATGGAGCAGCACGGAGCCAACACTTAGGGACGGGACAGCATGGCTCTTCTCAGGCCCCATGCGTGCAACGTGGTTCTTCTCCATCTCCCTGCGAATGTGAATAAAAGCAACACACAGGCCCAGGTGTCGGTGGTTTTCTTTTCTTTTATTCAGAGTTCATTATCGGTAGAGAAATCCTGCTATAAACTCAGTTTTATACAGTGAGCTTAGATTGGTTGGTTCTGCATGAAATGACAATAGAATTTTCTAAAAAAATATTGCTAAAATGACTTAGGGTCTTCAAAGACATAAAAGAATAGAAAGTCATCAACCTAAAAAGACAGAAATGAAATAATGAGGGGAAAGGTAAAATTATTTCTGATAAGCTTTAGAAATGAAAAGTATATTCATTGATGAAAAACAAAACTCTATTTATTGGATGCAAAATGAAAAGTAGCAAACTGAATTTATCCAGGATAAATATAGAACAAAAAAGACTTAAAAAAAAAAAAAACAAACACTGAGAGAAAAAAGAAAGAGCAATTCAGAAACTCCGATTCGAATACACGGTTTCCAGCATTAGCGTAAGAGAAGCGATAAAGACAACGGAGCAAACAAGAGACAGCTAAGCAGAGTGAGAAATCTCCTCATGTTGAAAGGATGAATCACAATATTGAGAGAGAACAGGAAAGAAAGCATTCCTAGAAGCAGTCTTAGAAACTTCAGAAAATCAATATAGGAGAAAATAGAGGCAGAGCCAGAGACGGGACAGATGAGGGACAGGAGAAGGCTGGGAGACGGCTCCTCAGCACAACGTCTCACGGGCAGCAGCATCGCACCGAGTGCGGGTGGCGGAGACCTTCAGATGCTTCACACGGGAAAAGGAAAATGAACCTGAGGATGAAACTGGGACGTGAAGAAAGGCAGAAAGCCCAGAAAGGGGAGATGCATGGATAGATTAAACACTGGCTATAAACTCGGACCAGAATTTACCTGAAGAAGCATAAGATACAGAGGAAATGCCCAGACATGCGCCAAACAAAGAAGTAATTCACCAGCATTAGTAAAACGAACTGGGCTCAGCAGAGGAGAGATGAGTGACCGCGTGTATTGACTGATTGATAGTCCAGTGTTATTCCACGTAAGATTTAGATTAGCTGACCTGCAGCCATTCCTGGCCTACCCTTCATTTCCAGACCCAGGAACTTCCTAAGGGAGCCGTTGGCAGCTTCTGATTGACCCTTTGGCACTAGTCCCAGGGAGAGCTCTCATTCAAATGAACTGTGGGATGTGGTTCTCTTTTTTTCAATCCATCCAGTCCCTCAGGTCTTCTAGACAAACACAGTAAAAACTTTTAGTAAAAAGACCAAACTCAAAAGAAGGAACCATGGGCAAGAGGAACATCACGGCCCTAAATATTACGTAAGATTTCCCCAAAGGGGAACCCATCCCCCCAGAGTAGGTTAATGCGCAGACAGACCTGTTTTGTATTTCCATAGAGATAAGAGAATTCATCACGTCCGTCAGCAAAGAAATCAGCGTGAAAGGGGAATATGACAAAACTATGTCCCCCCTCCGTTAAAAGGCGTATGAAAGTTTCCAAAAATCCATTCATCCATAAAAATGATGGTGTCAAGAATGGCATACTAATTAAAATAAGTCAATAAAGTAGCTGAAAGGAACCCAACGAAGACAGAGATAGGAAAGAACAAAACTGGCCTGACAGGAAGCCTGTGGATAAAATATGCCTGGTCAGAAAAGGAATAACTGGCTGAGACATGATCACTGAAATTCTTAATATTTCAGACCACCTAAGATATAATCACTTAAATAAATTCCAATAATATAGATCCTGGTGTATTCTTAAACCGCAAGGGAGAAATAAGCCTACGAGCTGATGATAGGTTGAGGAGAGACAGCCAACCGCGTTAAAGAATCAGGACTGCAAACCCAGCGTGGGGCACCTGCTCATAGCGCCAGCACTGGGAAAGGCAAGTAAGCAAAGTTTGCTCCACCCTGAGCTCAAACTATGGAAACTCTGCCTTTAAAAGCTAAGCAGACTTGCTTTATGCATTCCTTCTGAAACGACAAAGCCTGAAAGAGAGACACGTGGTCAGTTCACCAACGCATGGAGATGGCCTCTGGGTGCTGTTCCTAGCCGTGAGCTGTTGTTAGGTAAAGGCAATATTTTAAGATCTCCAGAGACGAAAAAGCATTCACATGCTCAGGGTTGTTGCTGGGAGTCACGTAAATAGCATCATTACGGTCAGAATTAACTTAGAATTGAAAAAGAAACAGCGATGACCATTAAAATTGAATGAGCGCCATCGTGTTTTAAAGTAAAAGGCGATGAGTGTAATCGTGTCCAGGTCCTGGGACGAAAGGGAAACACGGTTTTGAAAGAACCAAGAGGAAGTTTTCTGCTGAGCTACGCAGCTTCCAAGATGGTGGCTCCCAGGGCCCCTTCCGCCTGGTGTTTGGGTCTTCCCAGTAGGGTGCACTGTTACCCTCACTCCCTTCTAGCAAAACAGAGCAAAGGTAATGGGATGTCACGTCTGGGATTAGGTTGTGAAGCTATATGGTCTTGCGGTACATCTCTTGCTTTGCCGTAAGCACGGCCCTCCTGGAGCCTCTCTGTGGACAGACCTCTGAGGCAGAAGCTCCTGTCTCTGCCCAGCGCCCAGGAGGGACCCACGCCTGCCAACAGCCACCCAGCGCCCAGGCGGGACCCACGCCTGCCAACAGCCACCCAGCGCCCAGGCAGGACCCACGCCTGCCAACAGCCACATGAGTGAGCTTAGTTAGAAGCAAATCCTTGCGTGGTTGAACCTTAAAAAGACTATAGCTACGAATAACATCTTGATTGCAAGGTTAGCTAGAATCCCTAGACGCAGGGCACAGATGTACCACATCCTAAAGCACACATAAATAAATAAATACATGCTTTTAATCATTTTATAAACTTTACTGTAAGAAACCTTGCAAATTACAAAAAACTTCGCACACCCAAATTAGCCAGACCCAAACCGAAAGCATCTCAGTCTGTCTGCACAGTCAGAACAGCCGACCTGCAACGCCTTACATTTGGAATTCCAAGTGTCTTTTGCTGTTTTTTTTTTCTTCTCTCATGCAACTTATAGAATAAACCCTGACCCCCCTCCTCCCCTCCCTCCACTCTCCCCGGCACCCCCAGATCTATCCCTGTCAGCTTTTGCTGTTTTAAACCATTCAGATTTCAGATAATTGGCGGCAATCCGTAACTAATATACCTGTCATCTGCTTATATTATGTAAACATTTTTCCCATGAAAGTAAGTCGAAAGATATCAGTTTTGATTACAGAACAAAAGAAGAAAAAAGAAAGAAAGAAAAGAAAAGAAAAAGAAAAGCATGCTATATTATGAAGGCTATTACCTTGCTTAACAATATGATGACAGGCTTCCGAATAGCTAAGATGAGAGAGCAGACCTCAGATGTCAGTGCAAAAGCAGGAAAGGAAGACTTCGAAAACTACGTGATGTCCTGGGGTCCAGGAAAGCACAGTACCTAGACCAGGTCCCACGAGGAGAACAAGTCCCACACTCATTTCACAAGGGAAAACCCAATGTCACTCATTTGGTGAGTGCCTGCTGGGATCCCAGTGGCACCAGCAACAGCCAGGACATCGCTGAAGCCATTTCATTTACTGCTATCAAGCTGTGACAAAGTAAATAGAATTTTACATTAAAAAATAGAAAGTATTCACGCTGCCACCGTAACACACAGTTGATATACACTTCATAAACAAAAACACAAATTCTTTTAGTACAAGATCCCAGTAAGCTCAACCAAGTGAAGATTATGTTGATATAATCTGATCTGTAGTGCAAAAAAATGAGAAACCATAAGATTTAAGAGGAAAGGGTTATTAATACACTGGACATCCTTTTGTGACGTTTGGTTCAGAGACAAGATTGATAACATGATAAGATACCATTTAGAAAAACACAGAGAGGTTCCAAAGCAGACGTAGGTGATGTGGCTAGTGACAGTTTTTAAAGCAGAATTTCTGAAGTGATTCTTAGAGAATTACCTCAATGTTCAGGCTGAACGCCTTTAAGTGCACACAAAAGAATGCTAAAGGGAAGGTGTAGGGCACTAACGAGATGAAGAGTGTTGCCTTACTTACAGAACAAACAAGCTGCCCTCCTCCCTCAGGCTCCTGAGTGCTGGGATTACAGGCACGTGTCCAGCTGTAGAACCAACTCTAATTTAGAGAAAAAGAGGAATTAGGCTTGAGAATAATTAGACAATGAGAACTCTATTTTCAATTATATAACTATATATAATTATGTTCTTAACTTTTAAAATAGCAATTAGATAAATAAAAACTTATCACTAAAAACTACACAAATAGTTGAAAATGCTAGATGCAGAAAATGAGAAAAAAAAATTAAGATATATTTTTTAAAAACTACCCCTACCAAAAGGTAGTCTCCTGAAATACAGGTAAATATTATCAGATCTTAGAGGAACTAGTAATTTCCACGTTAGAAAAGTATTTCGTAACACTGAGGGAAGAGAGAAACTACCAATTGAGTTTTCTTGCATGTGTGTGTGTCTGTGTGTGTGTGTGTGTGTGTGTACACGTGTGTGTGCGTGCAGCTGTACCACCTACACTATGCCTGTGTGGAGGCCAGAGGCTGACATTGTTCTATTGCTGGACACCTTAACTTTGACACACTCTCTTCCACTGAACCTGGAGCTGGCCATCTTGATGGTCGGCCAGGAAGCCCCTGGGATCTGCCTTTCTCTGACTGCCACCACCCACCAGGGATAAGATTACAGATGTGCACCACCACATCTGGTAGCAACCTAGGTTCTAGGAACTTGAAGTCAGGCTCTTATGCTCACTCAGTAAACACTACCCCCTGAGCCATCTCCCCCATTTATTTTATAAATTAAATATAGCAGTGGACTGTACATTTTCATGTATGTGAATCAACATACGTGACACTGTAGGCCAATTTCTCTCTTAAAAATACAGGCATGAAAATTCTCAACTAGGGTAGAACTCCTTAGAACCTTAAGAGGAGAGTCCAGACACAGGTGACAGTCACACCTACGACCAGGCACAAGTGACAGTCACACCTATGACCAGGCACAGGTGACAGTCACACCTATGACCAGGCACAGGTGACAGTCACACCTACAACCAGGCACAGGTGACAGTCACACCTATGACCAGGCACAGGTGACCATCACCTGTTGCACACCTATGACCAGGCACAGGTGACCATCACCTGTTGCACACCTACGACCAGGCACAGGTGGGACACTGAGCACTGCGTTTAAACTCCAAGAGATACTAATTAGTAAAACATGGTCCTTGCACTCAGCAAGCTCACTCAAACAGCCTTGAATCGGGAAGAACACATTTAGAACAACTAAAATGTATTACACACAAAGGAAATCGACGGTCACTGAGCGCAGCCTTGAGACGGGGTTGCCTACCCCCGAGTGGGAAGAAGAGACAGGGCTCTCACCCAAGACATCTGAAGGGCCGTGTGCTTGAAAAGGAGGGTGTGGAAGCAAAGTGCTGCAGGTGAGGTTCTCGGGCAGAGAAGAGGAGGCTGGAGGCATGAGAGACAGGAGAAGGCCTGGTGCTTACGGAAAACTGCGCACTCACTGGTCTGCGGGTTTAGACATATGTCTGCTCTTCGTATCGTCTAAACTAACGTCTGGCACCTGGATTTAGGGACCAGCAGCAGCATATGGTTACGGTTGAAACCATGCAGCCCGAGGCCATCCAGGCAGAGTGTGAAGTGTGGAAATAAAAAATAAAAGCAGCTGGCGGAGAAGAGAGCCCGAGGGTATGAAAAGGGCAGGCAGAGGAAGAAGAGGCCGTTGGGAGACAGAAAATATCTGGTGAGAGAAGCTTGAGAAGGGAGACCCGGAGCTCGAGGAGTCCCTGGAACTCGGGAAAGCGCAGTCCACGAGATGAGTGCGAGAAGGCCAGCGAGGAATCTCACGTGCTAATGACCTTTCAACCAAAGCTAACTATGAGTCTACAGTCCTAGAGGGGGAACAACTCAAGGGTATGAATGCTGGGAGGATTTAGGAAGAGGCGCCTCTCAAGATAACAGAGCATCACAGGGTGGGGTGTCCGTCCCCCTTAAAATAGAACCTAAAAACTGTAAAGGCTGACCCTGAAAGAAATCAATAACAAGACGGTGCAGCTCCACTAAAAGGAGATTATTGCTGGCTAGAGAGTCAAAGGGTACGCTTAGTCAGGGGAGGAAGAGGAACTCTTCTGCAAGTGGAGAAAGAAAAGAGATTAAAAATGGGCTGGTGGGATGGTTCAACACGTAAAGCATTTGCTGCCAAGCCTGATAGCCTGAGCTCAGGCCCTGGGCCCTGAATGGTGGAAAGAGAGAATCGACTCCTGTGCGCTGTCCTCTCCCCTCCAGGCCCATGCCATGACATACGCTACATAAATAAGTTTTTCAACGGGTGCTGTGTATTTTTATTGGATCACTGACGAAATAGAAGGAGTGGAAAGATGTGTGGGAAGATCAATAGAATCTGTGGGAATCCCATCAGTCAGGAGACAAAAAAAAAAAAAAAATAGATACAAGGTCCTGATTCCATATGCACAGCAAAAGAACCCAGGAGAAGAATGGCCGAGAATCAGAAAAGCAAGAGTCTCTGCAGATTCAAAACACACTGAATGTAAATAGAGATTGAGAAAGGCAAGAATAGATGATAGATAGATAGATAGATAGATGATAGATAGATAGATGATAGATAGATAGATAGATAGATGGATAGATAGATAGAGATAGATAGATAGAGATAGATAGATAGATAGATAGATAGATAGATAGATAGATAGATAGATAGATAGATAGATAGATAGATAGATAGATGATAGATAGATAGATAGATAGATGATAGATAGATAGATGATAGATGGATAGATAAGACATGGGAGAGCAGAGAAGTCATAGACTTGTCATGGTATTCCATATTGGCCTGATAAGGAAGTATCCAGGAAGTGGCAGAATTGCTCGTAAATACAGAAGCTGGTCTGCTGTAAGCCTGTACAGTGTTTGCAGACGACACACCCATCTATCTCCTTCATTTCCCAGATGACTCTGTTGAGGCTCCGGAAGGTTAAGTGTGTTACTGAAAGTCACAAGGCTGGTGTACAGTGAGCCAGAGCTTCCTACCCTCTCACAGAGCCACACCCAGCGGGAGCTCCTTCAATGTTCTGTACTAAAAGGTGTTTGTCATTCTTGGGATGATGGGACAAAATGCCCTAAAGTTAATAAAGGGAGTGGTTAGACTTCCCGGAGGCCTAGAAGGATTTACTCACTTAGTAGAAATACACTCATGTCTTTTCAGCATACACTCAAGGAAGCCCGTCCTGTAACCATATCCTAACCAGACTGCCAGTGTTTCATTATTCTCTTCTTCCTTGCCTGGTCCTGTAGTCCCAACTTCTTTAAGACTTGTAAGATCAGCAAGACACAACATACACATGCACACACACACTCACGTACGCACACACGCACACACATGCACACACACACTCACGTGCGCACACACGCGCACACACACACATATGCACGCACACACATGCACACACACCTATCTGTCCATAGTCACTATGGACCTTTTTCACAAGCTCTAGGACTAAAGAAATTAACTCCTCCTACATACCAAGGCTGTTAAAGTCTTACTAATACCCTTAAAGAAAAAGAAAAAAGGAATGTCTTCCCCAAACGCGATTGTCAGCTATGGAGTTCGACTTGAGAAGGAGGGTGGTGACATGCTCCTCTTTCTCACTGGACCCAAATTTCAAAGCTTCAAATGTGTGGTAAATCTAACCAAAGATAAAGATTTGCAGGTGTTTTTTCCATAAAAGCAAGAAGGGCAGATGTATCTGAAACGTGCTTCCAACCCAACGGGACATCTGCAATCCATTAGTGATGTCCTGATGAGAGAAAGTGAGGGAAGAGGTCGGGCAGAAAGCCCGCGCTGGAGAGGCGCCAGCCGGGTGTCCCAACCTCTCCGTCAGGCGTTAAGGACCACGAGGCTCTGAAGAAGGGTACCTCCGCAGCCTAAACTTATGGCAAATCACCCAGTCTCTCCCTCTCTCGCGCTCTCTCTCAGTTATCTTTGAAACACTTGTGTCTTTACCCAGGTCCACCTACATGTTTTAGTATTTAAGGATTGGCAGCTCCCTCGGATAAAGAGAACAACTCCTTGCTTGGAGTGTGTGTGCTTTCCCAGCGCTCGTGAGGAGCAATCCCTGTCCTGACTGGGCTTCTTACACTCCCAGGGAACAAAGCAAAATTGCCACCACAGGCGTTACATACGGGTTACTCCCTGCCTATTGTGTGCCCTGTTTCGGACTCCCAAGGAAACCACTAACTTTTGTGGAAGGTATTTGCAGCAAAGGCTGTTGCAAAATAGCTACAGCTGCGAAAATGACCCTGACGCGTGTGAGCCCTGCAACCCGGCTTTGTTCAGACCCAGGATTTATGGCCAGTCTCGAGCTTCCCACTGACTGGCCCCGAATGAAGCGTAACAAAGAATCGGGGTGCTCCTTCAATGAATTCAGTGAGCACGCCAGATCTGTTTCCTGTATCATGTCTCTAGCTTGCTTACTAGCCCTTTGATAAACCATTAGTGCCGTGGCGTTTCGTTAATTACTAAACTCCTGGTGACAGACTGAACTGGCCTGTTAAAACTTGTGTTGTAATTTGAAGATTAAAAGCCACACCTCTGGGAAACGGAGGTATCAGAACTGATTTGGTGTTGGAGACGAGGTGTTAGAAGCCACAGTTTGACAAAGTGGATTTTCCAAGCGCAGTTAGCAATTACAGTTTTAGAAGTCTTCCATTACGCCATTTATAAGAAAGAAATTCTAAGAGGCTACAAGTCAGAAATGTGTGTTTAAGTCTCTTCACTCATACTCAGACATATGAGGAAAGCTCGTATTTCTGAAGCACCTACTGTGTGCATAAAAGCACTGTGCTGTGCCAGATACAGTAAAAAAAAAAAAAAAATCAGAAGTCCATATCCATCCCAATCTCAAAATCCAATGAAGAAAAGCCTCTTCTAAAAGTTAAAATATTGGTCCATACATTTCTTGAAAAAAAAAATTTTTTTTTACTTCAGCGTAAAGAGAAAAAACAAACAAACAAAGCAAAAACCAACATGAATACAGATGGGAAGAAGGTGCGCCCGGGTTGAGGGGCCATGGGTCAGTGCAGTGTCAAAGACTCCAAAGCTTCTAACGCCAATGCTGTTTAAAAAGTGCAGACACTGAACAGGAGATGGTGCCTGGGATGACGGTGTTCTGGCTATCTTTCTGCCCAGAACAATCTGGCAGCAAAGCTGGATGTAAGTTTCTGCATTTGGACGGAGCAGCTCTTTATGTAAAATAGGAGAGAAACCCTCTCCGTGTAAATGGTGCATTTGCTCCCTCACATTTCTCCAGGGCCGCAAGCTTTGGGGAACTCTCTAGTCAGAGTTCCACCTGCTTTCCCCGTAACCCTCTCCACTCTAGGCTTCACCTGTGCTGCCTTGCCAGACCGGCCTTCCCCCATGGCTCGCAAGATGAACGACCACAGTGACAAGAGTTGTGGCCTTCTTCACACTCACAGGAAAGAAGAATTCGGCTTCTTAAACCCACCAAAGTCGTAGGCTAGGAGTTGATTGGGTCTCCTAGAATCAACTCCTGTGCCAGTAAAATCCATCGACGGTGATTGATTGACATGTGGTTTACTGGACCAATCAGCTGAGGGCTAGCGTTGAGTAACAGGTGAGAGTTCACTGCCCCTGTGCAACCTGGGAGGAACAGGACGGAAGGCGAGGAGGCCCTTGTGACAAGATGCTTGAAGCTTTCTGTGTGTGGATTCTAAGTTACCGACTGACTTTTATTTAACATCAGAGATAAACTCTAACGAAGAGCATCTAGTTGAGCTAAATTTGCTAAGTTAGACATTGAAATGTGGCTTTACTTCTTTAAAAAAAATAACACATGACTAAATGATTTGTTTGTCTCACTGTTGAACCCCAGGAATTCACCATGTAAGCCAGGCTAGCCAAATTCACACTACCCTTCGGCCTCGGCCTCTGGAATGCTGGGAATATAGACGTTTGCCACTATGCCTGGCCTTGTTTTGTTTGTTTTAAACCACATGTCTGTCTCCTCCTGATATACAGTGATACCTGAAGGAACATTTTTATATTTTGAGCGATCGAGGATGACCTAAAGTGTGTCTTCCTGCTCATCTCTCCTAACCCTTCTCCCCAGTTTCCAGAACTAGGATTCTATTTGGAAGTCTCGGTCAAGGTAGCTCAAGTATTTTCTCCTTCGTCGTGGCTAGTAGGTAGGTAAATTTTCAGAAGACGTCGTGTTCTAGGGTGTCTCTAATAACACAGGTTAGAAGTTTCCTGCTGAAGGTTCACCCGACTCCCCCTGTCTAACCATCTCAGAGCAGCACCGGTCTCGTCACACAACCCAGTCCAAATTCATCGACTCGACCGTCACCTGTCCAAGGGATTTCCGGCCACTGAATAATTTCTTCTGCGTGTAAATTGGAAATGGGGCTCCTTGAGCCCAGAGATGTAATGGTAACGCTAAATAAAGTGGCCAGAGAGGTAGTTTATGCCCCCTGCCTCTAGAACAGAGGGAATGGGGTGTTTGGAAGGCAAGCCAAAGCTTTCTTGTAACTGTTGTGACTGTTTAAGGGGCACAGAGGGGCTGGAGAGTTAGCTCAGTCCGTGGAGCACTGGGCACGGGCTCACCACACAGGCATGGGGAGCTGGGTTTGGATCCTCAGCGCCCAGAGAGAGCTGGGTGTGGCACCATACATGTACAACCCCAGGACTGGGGGGTTGGGAGGGAACAGACAGATGGCTGAAGCTCACAGGCCAGCAGATGTAGCAGACTGGGTGAACTCCACGTTGGAGAGTTCTGTGAGAGACCCTGTCTCAAAAAAAAGGTGGTGGAGAGAGGCTGAGAAGATATGTGTGTACAAAGGTCACGGACAGCACCAGCCAATTGAGAGCCAGAACCTAACTACCTTCACACACCCCAGACATTCCCAAACTGTGATCAACACATTTGCAATTCCCACCCACCCGCCCCCGCCAAGTGTAACACTACTTGTCCATGTTAGAAAGAGGTATTTTTCCCTGGTTGCAGAAAGGGTCACTGGTGCTCTGAAGACACACGCCTGCAGAAGCATTCAGACAGCCGGTTAGACCTAGGTTTGTCTTCCCTTTGGAATTTCCTACTCTAAGCTGCTTCCGCTGACAGCCCTCTCCCTCCACCTCCTAGATGTACCGGCGGTATCGGGGACAGTGTGCTCATACCCGCGTAGGAGCACCCCCAGTGCACTTAGTGCTTTAGGGATCATTCTCTGCCACCAACATCCTGTATGGCCTTCAGAATGGCCTCATCTTCCTCTCTCCATGGCAAACAGCTCCGGAGCTGGGGGGCGGGGGGGGCGGGGGGGAGGGAGGTTGCAACACCTGCATCAAGCTTGCGGCATGGCCTGCCCCGCAGCAGGCAGCCACGTGGGGGGGCCCAGTTGGCCCTAGTGTTGCTTAGTCAGGCTCCGACACCGGGCTAAGCTTTCCGATGTGCCCAGACCTGCCGCCACCAGGTGTCTGTGTCTGGGCCCGGAGGTGACTCTTGCCTCCTGGTGTTCCCGACAGGGTCCTCAAAGGAATGTGGACGAATCAGGAGAGGCCACCACCGCGGGGCTACAGCTCTCTGCCCACGCTCTGGGTCAAAGCCTCTGCCTGCCCTAGCCTTTTAAAAGGCCCTCACTCCTGCCAACAGCCTGGGGCTGGCTCCTCCCCCTCCCCCAAGCCAGCGATGGGCTCAGGTGAGAGGTGGCAGCCTACTTGGGCAGGTTGCCTGTCTGCCCGGCTGTTCTAGGCTGTTCTAGGATGTTCTCATGCTTAACGCCCAACCCTCTCCCTTGCTATGAGAGGATTTAAAAGTACAATGACTCAAGTGACTTAAAACGTTTTTTTCATTTAATTTTGTTCAAGTCCATTCTTCATCCCACTCCCTAACCCCAGGAGAAAATGATTCTAAAACCTGCCTTTCTAAAAAGCTAATCTGTATTTAACAGGATTTGGGAACACTGGAAATGGTCTTCAGGGGGCAAATGTTAGAAACTTTCAGCAGCTCTTTTGTAAACGGAATCCAACAGGCAGTTGAATCTAAACTCTGTATGGTATTGGAGACATGTTCAGGACTCAAGTGGCTTCGAGCTGCTCTCTAGCAGGAGAGAGGCCGACTCTACAATACTCAGCGCCTGGCTGGTATGTGCTACGAGGCCAGACCTCAGGAAGACATCGCTGCACTGCGGAGCATACGAATGGCTGGTACACTGGCCAGGTCCAGCTCGCAGACATTTTGTTTGACCCATACTATATTTATCAAAAACTCAAGTTAGTTGCCAACTTTTAAATATCAGAATGTTTCCAGCTTTTCTTGAAAAGTCAGAGAGATCTGGTCATACTGAGCCCACGGTCCCAGCTGACAAGCAGCAGAGCAACAACTGGCCCTCCGTCCCTTCAACGCCCACCTTCCCTGCTTCCGAGACCCAGCCAGCTACCCCTCTGACGATGGGGAGTCACAGCAGCAAATTCACTCTGAGGAAGGCTCAGAGACAAGAAGGACCCAACAGGCCCTTTGTCCCCAAAGAGCTGATTCTTATTTCCTTAGGATCATAACGATTTGTCTTTGTGTCTCCTCAGCTTGGGCCCTTATTGATAAAATGGGGTTTAAAAGATTCCTGGCAAAGCTGGGGAAGCCTTGTGCTTTATTGTTTGCTAAGAGAAGAAACTAGACATAAAAGGGAACCAGCAAGGCTGGATTTCAAAAGGGAAAGATGAGGTTTTAGAGAGCAGGGCGAAGTGTCAGGGATGCCCTCACTTGCCAGATAAGGAACCCTGATGCTGAGAGGCGAGAACGCAGCCAGATCCCCGTACTGACCGGAAGATGAGGAGGAGCACGGATGAGTCATCTTTGCCCAGTCCGCACCACAATCCTTCCTCTATCCACAAGTGTCTTCTTCGTCCCAGTTTCTGAGTTCCCTGTTTCCAAGAGGGGACAGAGAAGCCCATCAGATCGGTGGGGTGTGAAGACCGGTTTCAGAAGCCACACGGCACTGTGAGATGTGATTCTAGAAGAATCTGCAGGAGACTGGTAATTTTCATCTAGACCCATTAATTCCTTGGGCCTGGGAAAGGCAGCCTGTTTTTATGTGTTCGAACCAATCCCAAAGCCTCCTTGCATTTGTAAGCAGGGACAGAACTAACATGTTGACTCCAATAGCTGTCACTGGTGAAAAGTTTTACTAAAACAAAGATAATTCAGTTGAAGTGAACAAACACTTTCAACTGAAGAAATTAAAAATATTTAAATGGGAGGCTGGTGGATCTCTGTGAGTTCCAGGCCAGCCTGGTCTACAAAGCAAGTTCTGGGTCGGCCAGGGTTGCTACACAGAGAAACCCTGTCTCAGAAGGAAAAAAAAAAAGTGGACCATTTCTGGGACTTAGCTACTTCGTGCATTTATAACAAGAAGGTATAAATGTTCTAAAATTCTACAAAAATTAGTAAATTTAAAAAAATCAGCGCTATGTGTAGTAAAAAGAGAAAGCTTTATTTAGCTTGCTTGCCTGGACTGAGGCAAGGTTTCAGATCTGCTTTTATAGATAAGAAACGGGAGACTCTGGCTGGCTTCCCCCACCAGTTTCTAATTGCTGAGAACAAGCCATCTATGCCCAGATCACCCTACCTCCAAAACAAGTGTGCCGTCTGCTACAGCAGCTCATTACCCAGAATTCACTAGGATGTTCAATGGCCAAGAAGTTAAGACACTCAAACAGGACCAGGCTTCAAAATGCAAGGAGCACAAGAGAGGCAGAAACAAGTGTTTAGGGAGGAGGCGGAGAAGGGTGCAGGGTGTGTGGAGTGGAGGCCTGGAGGGCCAGGGAAGCTTCTGAGCCGGGGCCACACTCCTTGAAGTGAGCGCCATGAACCTATAGCCAGCGAAGAACGGACCTAAATGTTACATTGTGGACCGTAGAGATTCGGGGAGGAGCAGAGGAACAGGAGGTAGCCAACCAGAACAAGGCTTCACAGTGAAGTTACCCATGTGGCAATATTAATTTGCCCCCACAGGGCAATGTTCATTACAGGAGGCCGGGCAACTTCATGCCTGCAAGGACAGGTACCACCGTGTAGAGCCGTGTAGACCGGGCCAAACCACCAGGTACTGGTGTCCAGCCTCCAGAACCCCCTGAAGCCGGGATACCCACACATTTTTTTTCCCATCATGCGTCCTGTTTCCTCAGTTCTCCCTCTGAAGCCTGTTGTCAGCGCGTGACTTCCTGAGCAGCAGCACCCTCTGTCCGTCTGCAGCTCTTTCATTGACCCTCCATCTCAGACTGTGTAGGGGACCATGTTCCCTTTCCAAGGAGACCCACCAGCCGTGGAAACAGGTGCAACAAACCGGGAGAGGAGGGAGCAGGACCTGGTACTCAAGCCAAAAGGGACAGACCCAGAAAGCCAAACAGGCCTCAGGCTCTGGGCCTGCCCTGCCCCGGGGCTGCAGGAAAACCTGGTGCTGTTTCCCCAGCTGTGGGCCATCTCCGCCTGCCCTCGGGCTGGAGGATTCTTTGTCCTCAGGCCCTGGGAAGCAGGTTCTCCCGGCGGCCCCTCCCCATCTGCTCCGGGACCCAGCTCCCGTCGGGTCTATCCAGTACACTCCATTGCGTCCTCTCAGAATCCAGTAAGAGGAGAAAGTCTATCCCGCTTCCCAAAAGTCTATCCCGCTTCCCAACCGAGACCCGGTAGCAGCCACCTGCCCGGGAAAGCGGCAACACCGGGACTGTATCGCAGACTACTCAAGGGACCCGTGTGTGTGATTCCCAGTCAAGTCCCCACATCTGTGGGGCGGGGGCGGTGCATCCTGCCGCCGCGTCCGCCCCGGGACCCGAGGCGCCTCCGGGGGAGGCGAGGGAGGCAGCCCCAGCCCCGGAGCACGGAGCCAGGCAACTTCAGAGCGCGCTCGCCCTCGCCGGGGAGAGGCAGACACCGACACGTCCGTCCCTCTCTCAACAAGTGCCTTCAAGCCTGGCGGGGGCAGACACCTCCGCGCCCCGGCGAGGTCTCCGCGGCGCGCGGGGGCCGGGGCCTGGCCTCGGCGGCGGCGGCGGCGACTCGGCAGCCTCGCCCGGAGCCCCGGGGGCCGGGCCGGGGCGGGGCGAGCGGAGGGGCGGCACCCCGGGGCGCGGGGGCGACGCCAGGGCGCACGAGGGGCGCAGGGGCCGGCGCGGCCACCCGGCGCCGTGGGGAGCCGCCCACCAGACGGCCGGAGCGCGGATGCGGAGGTCGCCGAGCCGGGGCGGACGCGGAGCGGCCCGAGCGGGAGGCGCGCGCCGGGAGGGCCGGGTCCGCGGCGGCCGCAGGATGGCCGAGGTAAGCGGGGCCGGGCGAGGGCCACCTGCTCGCCGCCCGCCGGGCTGTGCGCCCCGGGCGGCCGGGCTGCGGGCACACGGGGTGACCCGCCGGCGGCACCCCGCTTCTCCTGCACCCCAGCCCCGGTTCGGCCGTGGGCAGACGCTGCTCCGTCTGCTCATGTCAAGCCGTGGCCTTGGGCGTTCCGGGAGGAGAGTCGCAGAGACACCCCAGGGCGTGGAGGGGGCGCCGGCCCCCCGAGGGGCAAACGTTTGCTTTTTAAAAAAGAGACAAAGACCGAAGCGCCGCAGATCTCTGGTTGAACGCATCCAGAGAGGACGGTCGCAGGAGGTGTCCCTGTCGCGCGTGGGACAGTGCGGTGTCTGTGTCCGGCGGGGACCTGGAGGAGTTCGCCGGGGCGCTGATGGGAAGCCAGTCAAGGTCCAGTCTCTCTGTGGGGGTGACAGGCAGTGGCAGGGTGCTTAGAGACTGGGGACTGATCCCCTGGCAGCGGCGTTCCGGCCGGGCGCGCCCCGGAATATGCTGCGGGGCGCCCGCTGTCCCGGGGATCCCCTTAACCCCAAGGGCTGCCTGACTTTGGATAAGCTCCTGGGGATTTGTCAGCCAGATGTGACAAGATTGGAGAGGCGAGTGAGAGAGATCTGATATCAATCAGTGCATAGCTCGGAGCCAAACTTTCCCAAATGAGGCGCAGGAACATGTTCTTCTCGTTGAAGGCATCTCTTTGTGGCCCTGGGCTGCCACCGGCCCGAGTCTGCCGGGTAAAGGGACCGCCAGCCGGCAGCCTTAACCTAGGAGTGAAGTCCCGTGTGTTTGGGGGAAGGATCAGACACTCCGGGGCTCCGTAATGTCCCTGGCTTTATGGCTAGGCTCACTGCAGACCTCTGAAGATGAGGCCATTTAAATCGGGCCAGACGCCTGGTCCAAGCCAGGCCTCTGCTGTTAACAGTTAAGGGGCTTGAAAGAGGCCCCACTGGTGTCCTGGGATCCCTGTGAGTGAGGGAGAGAGAGGGAGAGAAGGAGAGAGGGAGAATGGACACAGAAAAGATGTATCAGCACGAGAGAGAGGGAGAATGGACACGGAACAGATGTATCAGCACTTTAAAAAGTAGATTCTTCTTATTAAAGTAACAAGGTTTGGGTGTGACAGTGTAGGCGCACTGAAAAGCAGCATTTTAGTTTTGTTTTTTCTTTTTTGGTGTCTTTTGATTCCTTGCTTATTAGCTTTTGTGAGGCCGGTTCAGGTTCTGCAGAGGTTGAGTTTACAAGCTGATGTTTGTGCGTTAAAACTGTAGTTGAGAAGTGAAAAGCGTACAACTTCCTCAGCTACCCCTCCCCAGATTCGTTGATTGTTGTGACTTTACCGAAATTTTAGACATCCAAAGCAAAATTTTTGCACATCATATAAAAATATTATTTCAAGTGTCACAGTCTGTTCCGGATTTTATAGACAGCTGCCTCTGCCTGTGAGGGGTTTTGATGACTGTTCTCTCCAGCGTACTTTCAGACTGTTAAAAAGCATATGACGTGCTCATTATTTCATTTGCTGTCTGCTGAGTTCACAAACTTCAACTTTACAGACACGGTTACTCTCTGCACTCGGGTATTGGACTCGTTTCTGTTGTAGCTGAATGCTTAGACCCTGCAGTGACACCTTCACGTTGCCCGTGAGCTCCTCGTGCTTTGAGAACTCAGATTGTGTTTGGACCGCTGCATAATTTAATTTGCACTATCATCTCCATCTCGTGGAGCTCTTCCCATCAGAGAGAAGACGGTCACTCGTTTGAATAATCTGCCCATGAGTATCTCCCAGGGTATGCACCTGTGACCCTGCGGCGGGGGCTGTGATTCACACTAGAAACCCTAACCAACATAAAGTCGTTGCCTTAGAAATATCAGGCTTATACAGAGGGCGATGTGGTTCTTATGACCTTTCGCCTCTGTCCCTGGCCAGTACCCTAATTTTGTACCTCAGACCATCAGTTTGGAAAGATGGCCCAACCCCACGGTGAGAAAAG
Source organism: Cricetomys ansorgei (assembly GCA_026225945.1). Lineage (NCBI taxonomy): Eukaryota > Metazoa > Chordata > Mammalia > Rodentia > Nesomyidae > Cricetomys > Cricetomys ansorgei. Next base: position 1,690,075 of record JAMJFZ010003035.1, read on the forward strand.
CCATCTAGGTTTCCCCGCAGGACAAGTAATTGTCTTGTAAGCCGTAGTCGCTTCTGAATGCCAAGAAGTGAGGCAAACGAGGCAGCGTTTTTAAGTTTGGCTTGTTAGCGAAATCAAACTGCAGCGTGAGAGGCCGAAAATGTCTTCGAGCTTCTGTCTATTGCTTTGGAAGTTATTTTGACAGTGGCCGTTAAAAGGAGTTGCCCCGAAGGTTTGCAGGGTAGATTACTTACAGGAGGAGTGCGCTTCACCCCAGGGTGAATTTCCTCCTCCACAGATGTCATTTAAATTGGGGTAGTTGCTTTTGTCAGAAACAGTCTGATTAGAAAGAAATTAGAAAAACCTTAACGTCCCAGACCCTCGGAACCCAGACGCCTGTGAGCTCGCTACGATCGTGATTTAGGGAGGTCACTGCAGTGTTGTGAATGTTCCCTCGTTGTGAACATTTTACCTCCAGTCTTTCATTTGTTTACCGCTGCTGATTTTCTGAGCTGTTAAAAGATAACGAGGCTCTGCACGGAGGAAGCAGGTAGGGAGTTTCGGGGTCCCTTCTTCGTTGGCTTCTAGCAGAAAACCTTCTTGCTTATCTCGTGCTCCTTTGAAGTCCGTTCTCCCTCGTTCTGGAGTTTCCAAGGTTGCAGTGTGGTTCTCTACATAGCCGTGAACGCCTGTTTTAGCCAAAGAAGGCGAATCCAAACCAGAAGCAGCCCTGCTTCTCTGGAGTGCAGTTTGGGACCTCCTCAGACGGACATACTGACCAAAAAAAGCTGCCTCGGTTCCTCTCCACGAGTGGACCGTTTATTAAAAGCCAACGTAGCCAGTCATAAAAGGAATCTAGCCTAGCACAGGTGACCGTTTTTCTCTACTAACGTGAAGACAGAGGTTAGGAAAATAAAATTGAAGGCTGGGTTCAAACAGGCCTGTATAGAAAGAAGTGGTTTCCTCAGGTGAAACCGTAGCTTAGGCTTCCTTTGGTTCAGTCGTCCCCTCCTGCAGATTGTGTGATTCTTTCATGTCTGAAACATGGGAAACTATTTTCCAGCTCTTTCCAAGGCTCTAGAAGCCTGGTCATGGTTCCACAGCCCTCTGTTTCTTGAACGCTCAAGCTTTCAATACCTCGAACCGTAACATGTCACGATACACCGTGCTGAATTTTAAGGTGGCGATTAGCGTGACAAATAACTGAGATCGCGTTTATCAAAAAGCCCATTTCTGTTTCTGTTTGAATCCCTGAAGCGGTTTCACTTAGACAGGTTCACCCTTGGCTTCTACTTCATCGTGAGTAACAAGGTGTGTCGAGTACTCAACAGGCTCCTGGCCACCTTACCTAACACTGTAAAGTGCTCTTAGTTTTATTCTCCCCTTTCCAAGGCTGATTCTGTGTTACACATCACCGGTGCCTTTTTAGCTTTGTTACCAGAGGTTTGTGAAGATCGCTTCTGAGTTCTTCTATGTGAAGGTTATAAGGGGAGAAAGTCTGCCCATATCATTTATATTTCTATGTATTTTAAAGCTTTTTAAAAAGAAATATTTAGCTTGTTTTCTTAGATGTTTGAATATTTTCTACCATTCTTCACATTTTCAAAACTAATAATTTTAAGAAAAAAAAAGAGTGCAGATGTTAAATTGTTTTGGCATCTGATTTAGACTTTGATTTAGAAACATCAAAAGAGCAAGTATTTTTCCCATTATCCTCTTTGAACTCAGCACCAAGAGAACATTACAGAGGTGTTATGGGTACTTTTTGCTCACAGGTGGACTTAGCCCAATATTCATCACCTGAAGGGCTCTGGATTCCTGACCTCTCTCTGCAGATCCATCCCCACACCCCTTGTCTCTGGCTTCTCCACACCCCTGACTCGCAGCGAGGGGCCACATTCTGCCTGCTCTCCTTCAGTACCATTCTCTGCAAGCACAACTACTTCCTGAGGCTCCTCAGGTCCCTTCTTTCAATCATGACTTTCAATCCTGATGTTGGTCCACAGTGTCTTGCGTTGTTCAGAACCCCAATGGTTCCGTAAACCCAACAGAGAGACTGTGACTGTCCGTCAGACCAACCACCCCACAACCTACCTAAATTGCTTTTCAAGATTGGTTCTCACTGGCCAAACAGAAACCTGTGTTTTGTAGCCCAGGCTCCTGGACCCAGAACACAGAGAGCATAGCTGCTTTCTCCTGGAGGAAGACCTGTGACCTCTCCACACAGCATTTTCTGCTGACTAGAACACATTGAAAATTGAGAGGGCATGGGAGTCTTGACATGGTTCACTTTTTATAATAGAAATTTTTAAATAATCAGAATTATAAGAGTGTGATGAAATCTGGTGAGATGTGTTTGGGACATCAGAAGGTGATCATCTTCATCGGTACTGCCTGTCCCCTGGAAACCCCAGACTACTTTGAAGGAAATCCTAGCTCTCCTACAATTTCACTGAACATATTTTAATACGTAGCTGTAAAATATAAAAGCACTCCCTTTTAAAGACAAAACCAACATACCATAAAACACCTTAAAATAATTTGGGGGTGTGGCTCAGGGGAGGAGCAAGTGTTTCACATGGGTAGGGCCTTAGGTTCAAGCCTCAGCATCAAAAAGATAATCATAGTTAACTATGGTAACTCCTTAATGTTTCCAGACAATGTCCAAATTTCCTGGATTGTCTTACGAACTTTATATTATCGTTGGTTTGTTCAAATTAGAATCCAGATGTATACGCTGTCTCTTTTAATTTCTAGGTGTACCGTCTTTCGCTTTAACCTTGCCATTATCAGTTGGAAATGCCAAGTCATCCGTCTTTAGAATGTTAGTCTGAGTCCTGGCAACTAGTTTCTCGTGATGCCGTTTCAGTGTACCCTGTCTCCTGTATCTTCCTGACTCACCGTGGTGAAGAATCTTGATAGTTTTGGATGTTTTGACAAGAGCACCAAATCAGGCAATGGGATGGATTTTCTATTCAGGGCTAACGGGGCTGATTGCTGCCCTTCTTAATTAGGAGCTGTGGAATGGGAGCACATGAGTTCTTCTAAGAGAACCTGCCTCATCAATGGTTTTGATTCCCCTAAAACACAGCTTCTGGAGGAAAGGATGCCCGTCTCATTCTTTCTCTTTGTTTACTGGTTTTCAAAACAACTAGTTGGTTTCCTGGCCTTCTCCGAAGGCTGTTAGTGACTTCTACGTTTCTTTTGAGTACATTTCGAAGTCTTGGGTTCCCGCCTGTGAATGGTGCCAGTTAACTTTTAAACAACCATATCCACTGCCATTTAAAAAAAAAAAAAAAGCAATAATTTATTTCATGCACATTGGCATTTTGCCTGCATGTGTGAAGGTGTTGGATCCCCTGGAACTGGAGGTAGAGCTGCCATGGGGAATTGAACCCTGGTCCTTTGGAAGAGCAGCCAGTGCTCTTAACCACAAAACCATCTGTCCAGTTCCTCATTGCTACTTTTCGACTGCCGTAGTTGTTGAGAAGCCGTGTGCCCCTGTCCGTAGACCCTGGGAGTCACTCTTACTTTCAAACCAGGAGGCTCTTTGTGACTCAGTTTACTTGGCTGAGGCTGTGCAGGGTGCTGGCATGATGCGCTGTTGAGATGAGCTTCTGGTCTGTGTACTTGTGAGATAGCCTCTGCTCAGTGCTGCCAGCCAGGTCAGCTAGCTCGCAAGAGAACCTCCGTGGCTCCCGTCCCCCTTCCCCCAAGTTGCCCTAATTGCCCACCTGACAAGTGACGGTAGTATTTTCAGAATCTTAGTTGCACATCTGTGGGGTTTCATATGTGAGAAATGTAGTTGGAGAGCTTAAAAAATGAAAGAGGTTAGTGAAAAACTGGGGGAGGGGGCAGTATTGTAAGAATTTTTAAAAAATCTGGTTCCAGCAAGAAAAATTAAAAGTGTAGAACCAAAGAGGCAGAGCGACTCCAGAGATACCGTAAGTAACTCGCAGCTCTGAGTGGTTTGGTTTCCAGAGGGAGGAGAGCCACAATCTCACTGCAGGTGTCGAGAAAAGAAGCCTTCCCCCCCCAGCTGAGATGGCCTTGCTGCTTTGAAATAGGTTCTGATCGGCCGTTTTTGGATGTACCCTGAAATTTTCCAGGACTCAAACAAAGACATAGCAGTTCTCGGTATTCGCCACTTAGAAACGCAAACCAGAAGAGCCCGAAGCCTTTCTGTCCTAAAGCCTAGCGAATCGAGGAGGGCGAGTTGTGGTTTGGCAGCCTGGGGTCCTTTGGTTTCGAGTTGAGAACTTAATGATTTTTACCACGAGGGATCTGGCAGAGCCTTAGCGTCCCACCATGAAGACAGGGCCACAGACTCCAAGCGTAGACCCAGCCATGCCTCCCAGTGAGCCGTCGTCTTGGTGGGTTTGTGTGTGTTCTGTGTCGGTGGCCCTTGCAGGGGTCGATGGGAAGATCAGGGAGCAAGTGCGAGAACTGGCACCTGCATCCCGCTACTAGTAAAAGGCGGTGAGAGAGCAGTTCCCGTTCTTTATCCTCAGCCATCCTTGCGATGTGCCCTCCAGGCTACCTGATGCTTGCAGAACGCCCTCTGGACTCCAGCCATCGTGTTCTTGTTCTGAGATGGAGGAAAGGGCAAAGGAATCGAAGTTCAGCCAGTCCTGTGTGTTAGGAGCTTCCTGAAAAGCTCCTCCCAGGAAAGCCTATGGTCTGTGCTTGCTCTCCTCGCCATCAGTGGGGACAAGGAAGTCAAGGTTACTTTTGTTCTTATTGTTAAGGTTGAACCTAAGGCCCCACACATTCAGCCAGCACTCCCCACTGAGCAGCCGTATCCCCAGCCCTCTGTTTAGTTTTTGTGTGAGGCAAGACTTTCCTGAGTTGTCCATGTCCTCAAATTCACTTTGAAGCATAAGCAAGCCTTGAACCTGCAGTCCCCTTGCCTTAGTCTCATGGCTGAGACTGCAGCCTGCATCATCAGGCCTCACTAAAATTATTTCACAGAGGCGAAGCAGGAACAAAAGGCTCCCATGGGTGAGCAAGGTGGCCCAGTGGGTAAAGGTGCCACCGAGACGGCCCAGTGGTGCCCCAGAGCCTGGACTTGAGTTCAGTCTACATGGTGGGAGGAGAGAGCGAATTCCCACGTGTTGTTCTCTGAGCTCCACATGGACACTGTGACATGTGTGCCCATGCACGTAAATAAATCATGTTTTAAGGGAACTAGACAGACAGCTGTAATCAATCACTGCACAGGGTAAAACTTCCGATCGTTCCTTCGGTCGCTCACTGCTTTTCTCAGGTAAGGGAGGCGGACTGTAGCTGATCGGTCCGTTTCTGAAATGACAAACTATGGAGAAAAAATTTTATTAATTAATTTTATTAATTTAATTTTATTACTTTTTGGTCACTGTGTCTGTGCAGAGCCAGGGCACTTGAGAACCTACTATGTACATTTGGCAGAAAGAGTGGTCTGACTGCGTGTCTGGTCGGCTTCTTTAACTCTCATCCGAGTGTCCACTAATATGGCTGACTGACTTCTGAGGATGGCAGGTGTGTCTAGTGGCCTGTTTTACAGCCGGGGTGTCAGATGTATGACGGGATGGGGAAATCCTGGAGTTTACTACACTCGGTGAAGGGGCTCGGAGAGGTGGGAGGGAAGGCATTCGGGCTCCCCGGACTCCGAGGTAGCCAGAGGTCTCTTTATAACAGGCGGACCGCATTCATATTGTATTGTTCTCAGGAGGTTCCCAGTTGAAACAAGATCCAGACTCCTTTCCTCCCGACGAGGTCCTCCTCTGTAGAACCTGCCGCCTCTGGGACTTGTTTTCTGCTCCTGCGCACTCTGTTCGGCTACTCTGGTCCCCTTTCTGTTCCCTAAATGCACCAGTGTCCTGGACTTCGCACTTGCTGAGTTTTCTCTCTAAAATACTCTCTCCATCCTTTCCACCCCTTGGAAGAGGAGGACATATGTCGGTGCTCTGCAGGAAAACGATTAGCACACAGCTCTGCTCAGCTCTTTCCTAACGGCCTCCTCTCTCTGGAATTCTCTCCTGGATTTTAAGCTCCTTGAAGATGGGGGAGGGGAGGCCTAGGCAGTCTTGTTCTGGGCTGTAACCTGCCCGCGCTAGAGTGAGGTCTCGTTCATATTCAAAACATGGATGAACTTACTAGATGAAGCTCCTTTACCGTGTGAAGCTTCAACCTCTTGGTCCTGTATGGTAGTGTGAACGCCCAACTGTAGAAGTCACGAGAGTAAGTGCTCCTGCGGTTAGCACCAAATATTGGTATTTTAAGACAGAGTATTCCCTGAATATTCAGATTTTAGACCACCTGGATAGCCTATAGATTCTTCAGCTTCCGAGTCTCTAAAATAGGAATAGTAGCACAGACCGCCCTCAGCAGGAAATGCAGTTAACACATGGGTCTCACACAAAGTAAATGTTTAATAAAGCTGACCCGCTGCGTGGCCTTGAATAAGTTATGAGTCTTCCATATATTTAAGTGTTCGGAAATAATTCTCTCCTCACAGCAAGAGAGTAAGGATGAAATGAAATTATTATTAAACGGGAGCCTGGCCGAAGGCTGGCCTCGCCGCTGAACTTAGCACTGTCCCCCACACAGAACTTGCTGTAACGATGGGAACACTTTGCAACGTCACTGCCTGTTGTGGTAGCTACTCTCCGCAGGTGGGTTCCTGAGCGCTAAAGTCAGATCGGTGTGACCAAGGGAAAACTGAATCCGAATGGCATCCTGTTTAAGCAGGTCTCAATAGCCGCGCACAGCTAGTACTAGGCAGCGCAGACGAAACACCTTGATCCGACAGAGTTGCCCGGCTGGATGCAGTGCGACTTGTGCCTCTGTCAGATCACATCTGGCCCTCTGAAGGGTTGATGCCCATGATGTGGGGACCCCCGAGTTCTTGAACTTACCCTATTCAAGACTATCTCCCTGAATTAGGCTTTGGTGATATGAAAATGTATACATACTCTAGTGACGGAATAGCTTTGAATCATTTTTACTCTTGGGGTCGATTCAGATCCCATCACAGGCCTCTACTGTCCAGTGCTGGGTATCTGCTTCTACCCCACTGTGTGCGTGGGGCCGGTACTCTGCACCTCCAGCACGAGGCCTGTGGAGGCATCTCCCAAGATAAAGGTAGAACAGGGGTGTCTGGGAGATTAAACAGAGCCACCAAGCTACCTAAACACCAGGTCATAGGTTTCCACCCCAAGACATCAAATGACTAAATCTGTCACACACTAGCTGTGAAGGAAGGAGCAAGTGGTAGCTATAAAGCAGCAAGCCAGAACTGTGGGTGCTGACTCGTAGCGTGTCAAAGTGACTAATAACAGCCCTGGAAATCGCCTGATTGGGATGATGACTATGAAGTGACCACCGTGTCGTGATAAGCTGGATAGCCGTAAACACCTGCTTTGTGTTTCTGAAGAACGGAGAGAGCATCGGAGACCCAAAGCAAGGCGCATAAATTTCAAGCTTTCCATTTTTATTCACATGAGGACTTTTGTCTTGTGATTCGGAGTTTTTTGGTTTGATTTTCAGTTTAGAAGTCTTAATTGATCTTTAGCTAAGGATGATGTTACTCGACACTATGGAGTTCTGAACTGGGTGGGAAAATCCAATGGTCTTTACATTAGAAATTTTCCTCGATGTTCAAATTAGGTTCTTCTAGCTCATAAATAATTCCTCTGAGATTTATTTCCATAAATGCTCAATGAGCTTTATTAAGCCTTATTCAAATGGCTTCGTGTGCAACATGTGAATGTTTCTTATAAATCAACACTCACGCATGGGAATTATGGGTACAACTAAAGTTATGTCTCCCAAATGGAAGCTGCTACACTTGAATGGCCAGGTTGGGTCAGTGGTCTCAAGGGATGACATAGTCTTACGGGAATTTGGAGATGTCTAGAGCGGTTAGATTGGTATACGGCAGGGCACGGGTCAGGGCCACTGTCTCTGACTAATACGTAGGACAGCTGCGGAGATCCGCACACCTGGAATGTCAGTAGTCCACAGTTGGGAAATATGAGTCAGGTGATGAGAAATACAGAAAATAAGCTTCAGTCTGAGGCTATGAAGTATGCCCGGAATTGTTCCTTGTGGTTTCTACTGAATGTGAGATAGATCACACAGTATTTCCGGGGAATTTTCATGAGCCTCCATCTTTTGAGCAAAGTCTTTAGGGATTGGAGCAAGCGTGTACTCAAGGGTACAGATTTAGCTTTCATAATAAAGGCAATGTAAGTTTGCCTGTAGATTTCCATAGCCACTTTTTCTTTGGAGACAGGTGCTCTCTATGTAACCTTGGCTAGTCTGGAATTCACTGGTGTACACCGGCCTGGCCTCGAACTCATAGAAACCCATCTGCCTCTGTCTACTGAGTTCTGGGATTAAAGGCTTGTGCCCACTGTGCCCAGCCATATCTTTTTCTAAAACAGTGAATGACAGCTCAGTGGACATATTAAAAGAAATGTCCTTCTTTCAAAATATTTTCTTTTTAAGCAGTTATTTACTGAATCCAGATTGTGAATTACTTCAGCTTTCTATAACAGTGCCGTTAGCGTTACACAGATGGTTAGTTTGCTTGTAAGTTGCTGTTCATAGGGTTGTAACCAGGATGCTGGGCAACATAGCAGATGTGTCCCAACCAAACCTAGCCGATGGGACACTTGGAAATGCTTGCTTCCATGGTGTGCGATGTAAGTTAGCTCATCATTTGCTTTTACTCTTAAGTTTTCACCCAAGGCAACTAAGCAAATACTGCGTACAGTGCAGCTGGGTAGACACGTGTCCATGTGTTTGCATGTGTACATACGAGCAGAAACTCCATGTGTTTGCATGTGTACATACGAGCAGAAACTCCATGTGTTTGCATGTGTACATACGAGCAGAAACTCCATGTGTTTGCATGTGTACATACGAGCAGAAACTTTTACAAGGCAAGATGATTTATAGCATTAGAATGCCTTGTTAAGTAAGAAGGAGCTGTAATCACGTCAGGTTCTTTGTCTTAGATTGTGTGACTTTGTCAAAAATAAACAAAACCTCTTTCTCATGTTTTCCGTTTGGGGCTAGCCTCTGGAACAGATTAGGCTATCTCCAGGACACCCTACCGTGAGCAGCCGTGAGCATGTTCCTTCTCAGGAACACTCCTGGTTGCAACTCTGCTCGGGCCTGTCCTAATCAAAGAAACAGTAAGGGGCAGGCAAATCCTGAAAATTTTCATCTGTATTTGAGTAGGACCACCAATTCTTAAAACACGTTTTGTCGTGATGTGCTTAACATACCCCACGTCCTTATGAGCATACAGTTCACTGGGTTCTAGTGTATCCGTGCACAGAGATGCCTGGCCGTCTCTACCATCTAATTTCAGGACATTTGATCACCTTTATAAAAGCCACTCACAATCTAAAACTTCTGTGCTTCAAAAGGTGCCATTAGGAGAGAGGAAAGATGGGAGAACACACTTGAAATCATAAACCTGGTAACAGACTTGAACCTGGGAAATAAAAGAGCTCATACAGCACGATACCAAAAAGACAACCCAGTTAAAAGAACAGCCAAGGGATCGGACAGACATGTCTCCAAAGAAGATAAGCAAATAGCCAGTAAGCACAGGGAAGACGCTAAGCCCTCCACCATCTAGGAAATGCTACTTGAACCATATGAGCTCTCACTCACATCCACAAGAATCATGAAGAGAGCTGGGCTTTTGTTTTAATCCATGCTGGGGCATCATGAAGCAGGCCTTTAATCCCAGCACCTGGGAGGCAGAGGCAGGCGGATCTCTGAATGGGAGACTAGTCTCATCTACACAGTGAGTGCCAGGACAACACAATGAGACCCTGTCTCAAAAGCCATGTTATCCTTGGCTACACAGTGAGTTTGAGACCAGTCTGGGCTCCGTAAGACCCTATCTAGAAACAGTAACGAAACGAAACAATAGCAGGTGTCTGTGAATCCCTCATTTGTTACTATGGGAATGTGGACCAACCCACCTGCTTCTGAAACCAGCCAGACAGTTCCTCAGCAGGCTAAACAGAGTAACCACAGGCATAGATAGCTTGATGAGAGTGTGCTTAAGTGTACAAAAGCAAATCATATATTTTTTCAGTTTCCTTGAACATATAAAAGTTATATATGTACAGCACACATACTACATTACTGTAGTTTGTTAAATGTGAAATACCAGTTATGCTTTTAAAATGCACACACCTTAATTGAAGCATAGTTCATGGCTTTAAAAAAGTGCAGATACCTCTGAGCTGTTGGGAAGAGGCTGCGGCAGACAACACAGGATTGTCCCGATTTTTTAGTTTGTGAAAAATGCAATATTTGCAAGCTCAACAAATGGACATACAAGAAAGCGAGGTGTCCCTGTATGGAACCGGGAAGAGTGCTCTACCTCTTCCTGTCCCCAGTCTCTTCTCATCTCTGCTCCTTTCCCCATGGTCCCTGCTCCACTTTCCGCCACACGGCTTTGTGACTTTTTGTACCTGACTTGACTGCTTCCTTTAAGGTGTTCTCAGTGGCCCAGCCGTTTGCAGCACACACCCACCCCCCTCCCCTCGCGAGAACACAAGCCATCCGTCGTAGCATAGACCGCATCTTGCTTACTCGTTGGTGGATCCTGGGATTGTTTCCACTTCCTCTGCTGTGGATAATGCTACCAGCTCATGTGGATGATTTGGGGGTGACATGTTTTTTTATTCTCTTGGCTGTATGTCTAGGAGTAGAATTTCTGGGTCCTACAGAACTCTATGTTTGGCTTTTAAAGCTGCCAGACTGTCCAGAAGAAGCTGCACATCTTACAACCCCACTGGCAGCAGACTCTCGGAGTCTAGTGACCTCTCCTTGAAGTGAATTTCCCAAGCCTTCAGCCAGAGTCTCCCTTCCTTCCCCTTCACGCTGTGCCCTACAGACTAGATTGGCAGACTAGAATTCCAAGCCCCAAACTCAAAGGCTTCATTTTCCCTCTGAACGTGTGCTCTCTCCAGTTTCAAGGCTCCCTCAAACCAGACAAATGTCACTCAGAAGCATACTTCACTGCTTAAAAAAAACACAAATCACCATCTGAGATGGAACCTCACTGGCTGAGCTCCTGTGAGGGCGAGTTTGTTTGTTTTAATAATAGATTATATCCTTCAGGCCTCTATATTTTGAGGTAAGATGGGTTGGGAAAGTACACATAAGCAGAAGGACCTGAGTTCAGAACACCAGCACCTCTGCGAAGGCCCAGCAGGGCGGCACACGCCTGTACTCCAGGACCGGGGCATGATGTGGTGGCATGGAGATGGAAGGACCTCTGGGGCTCACTGGCCAGCCAGTCTGGCTGAACGGGTGAGCTTCAGGTTTGCTGTGAGACCCTGCCTCAAATGGCAAGCTGAAGATTAACTGGGAAAGACGCCTGGCAACCCTCTGGTCTACATACACACATACACATTTGGACTCACACATGCATACACTCACAAGTGTACACACCACAGGTACATATGCACGCACGCACATACACACACGCACACACAAATAAAAAATAAGCTTTGTATATGTTGTGCCTCCTTGATCTGAACACTAGGGCTATATTGAACACATGCATGTCTATTTTGTATTCCCACTGTACTTTTGCACATTACATACACCACACATGTACACACACACACAGACATACACACACACACGCAAGACACAGCCCGTAGCATACAGCAGAGGCATCAGTGCAGGTCTTGCCCTGCCTATATCCCTTGCTAACAGTCACATAGTATAATCAGCCATTATGAGTTCTCAAATCTATTTAATATTTTCAGCATATACCATATCTGAAGGGTATGAGGGGAACAGATTCCATTCGTGGATTATTCTTGCCTCAGATAATTCTTTTACTTGTTCCAAACTGGCTTTATACAATTCTCAGAGTTGCTGCTCTGATCAGCTTAGAGATGTGGTGAAAATACAACTTGTATTTTTCTGTGACCATCCTAACACAGGGTTTCAAACCAAAGTTTCAGAAGTCTTTATAGGGTCTGCCTATTACCATATGCAAAATACCTATGTAGATGTTCATGCTCTCCCAAATGTTGGTTCCATGGCCTCTCTTTTCTAAGGTGGTGTATGCACCTCTAGCCTGGCACAAGGCACACACTGCTGTGCGAAAGCTTATGAATAAGGAAATTCATCTTGTTTGATAAACGCAGCACATTCCGCACGCAGCAGTCACGTTGTACACACGTGTCTTCTCTTGCAGGCTATCGGCTGTACCCTGAACTGCAGCTGCCGGAGTTTCAAGCCTGGGAAGATAAACCACCGTCAGTGTGAGCAGTGCAGGCACGGATGGGTGGCTCATGGTAACCTTGTCTCCCCCCTCTCATCCTGTAGTGGCCTTTCTGTATAACTTACATCTGCAGAGGAGCTGACTTCACAACAGAGTAACAGCTGACTCCTAAGCTAAATAATAAGTTTCTAGTAGGTCCCAGCTAATAAGCTACATAAGTTATCTCTCCACATGTTAACTGATACAGTTTATTAACTCCGCTCTGAGCATTGCAAAGCTGATACTTCAGCGCTGTTCTACGGCAGTGATAGGCACCGTCCGTGGTGATAATTAGCCTTTAATATTTCTTGGCTGGAATGTGCCCTGTTGCAAGTGTATCCTTTATTCATGATTTATCTGGAATTTATAACTGCTTGTGCGTTTGCCAGATCTGACAGCCAGGAGCCACTTGTAACCGAACGCTGGGGATGTAGCAAGAGCTACTGGAGAGTGACATTACTAGCGTTCTTTACTTTGATGGATTCCATGTAAATAGCCCCCAGTGGCTGGTAACTCTTGTCTTGAGCAGACTGGATTTGAGTGGCTGAATTTCTACAGTCCCATCCCAAGCAGTAGATGAGGGCCTGACCCAGGTCTTTAAAGTTCTCAGGCCTGTGATCTCCAAACTCCCGATTCCTAGCTGTCCATTCTCTTGATTATGTTCATGTTGCTTTTGTGTCCCCCCTTTTCTTTGCCCTTTCCCCTATTTGAGGTGATTTCCCTCCTCAGGCATGTCTCAAGAAAGGGAGAAAAATCACAAGTCTGTTGTTTTTATGTTAGATGTTTCTGTGAATAACACGAAGCCTATAGCTATTAAGGATATTAGGCTTTTGTGCATTCTTGGTAGGTTTTTTTTTTTTTTAAATTGGAACAGATAACTCAGAGGAGCCCCAGCCTACTTTCTATGCAATGCTTGTCCTAAAATGAGAACTTTCCCCAATGTCTTGCCCTTGATTTTCAGCTCTAAGTAAACTGAGGATCCCTCCCGTGTATCCAACAAGCCAGGTGGAAATTGTGCAGTCCAATGTGGTGTTCGATATCAGCAGCCTCATGCTGTATGGGACGCAGGCCATCCCTGTTCGCCTGAAAATCCTACTGGACCGGCTCTTCAGTGTGCTGAAGCAAGACGAGGTTCTGCAGATCCTCCACGCCTTGGACTGGACCCTGCAGGACTACATCCGTGGATATGTGTTACAGGTACCGTGACCTTGGCCACACAACTGATGTAACCCTGGGCCCTGCCAGTCAGTGATGGCCATCTTTCCCTTTGAACTCTTCCCTAATGACTTTAAGCCCCTAATTCATATTCTGGGAGCATCGCAGGATCTCCTGAGCTAACGTCCACAGAAAACCACTTGCTTTGTTTTGGGTGCTGCCTGGTTTACGTGTGTCACGCCCAAACTTCCCACTGAGCCGAGACATTCCCTGTGTCAGATTTCACTGAGCACAGGATGGGAGAAGGGCTCTTACGCACCAGAACAGCAAACAGCACACAAGTGCTCCTTCGCTGTTTGGGGAAGCCTCCGCCAGTCTGCTGCTGAGTTTCTTTCCTGTTGTGTCCCTGAGCTAGCCATTCTCTCCATGACTCTCCCCCTCGAACTCACAGAGATCCACCTGCCTCTGCCTCCTGAGTGCTGGGATTAAAAGTGTACAGCACCACACTCATTTACCCTTGATTTCTAGTTGAAGATGCAGAAGGTTCTGAGTGCTTCATGTTCTCACCGGAAGTTACTCCACCAGTGTGTCGCAGATACAGTGAGCACACTTCTTCCCAATTCTACAGCCTGTAATCTCCCCTGGTATCTCCGGTGCAGGGCCCTCTGCTGTCTAGAAGTGGCCGCAGGTAGAATAGCATCATGGTCTTGCATTATGACATAGATCAATATTTAATGACCCTAATAATCTTGCTTTCTCGTGTTAGGATTAAAAATACGGAATCAATGACCTTGAACCTCTGGTGCATGAAATATTTATGACGTTACATCCCTCCATCTTCAGAACTCTCACGTGCACTGTGAAAAAGCTCAGTAGGCCATCAAATACATGTTCTGTGATAAAATATTTATTGTAGTTTTGGGGAAAGTTAGGCCTTGCTAGAGTCTGAAATACCTCCAGCGTCCCGCATAATTATAGCTCTGCTCTGTGAACACGGGCAGCAGCTGGACACATGCGCGTTGGGTTTGACGGTCGTGTTTAGGAGGTCGTTCCGCGTGCGGCCGCTGAATGCAAGCGCTGTATGCGGACTTCGCTGCCTCATTCCTTCGCGCTAGGTGAAGATGCCACTGCCGTTCAGAGGATGTGTGTGCTTATGTCAGTGAGGAAAGCCATCTAGCCTCATAAGTGACGAAAGTCACACATAGCAACCAGCTGGTTTGAAATAAGACGAAAAATAGTTAGCAAATTCCCTTGACTTGCCTTGAGGAAGACTCCCTTATCTCCCCCTTCTAGACTGATGGTAGACCGCTGCTTACAGTTGTGTAGCTTCTGATATGCAGTCTCTAGTCTGGGAGAGTGGGGCGTGCGGGGACTAAACTCTGCAAGCCCTGTGTCCATCCGCAGGAAGAATTTTCTGACATGTACAAAAATACCCTGTGGGGGAGGGGCCACAAACGTCTGGGGGCGGGGATACAAACTTCTGGGGGCAGGGCCACAAACATCTGGGAGAAGGGCCACAAACTGTCTTGGGGCGGGGTCACAAACGTCTAGGGGAGGGGGTCACAAATGTCTGGGGGAGGGGGCCACAAACATCTGGGGAGGGTCCACAAATGTCTGGGGGAGGAGCCACAACCGGGCGAGGGGCCACAAACATCTGGGGAGGCACCATCAAGTGACTGGCACCTCCGTGGGAACAAGGTAAGCGCGAGCTGGCCCTTCTCTCACATCCCGCTCTGTCTTAGGATGCCTCGGGGAAGGTGCTGGATCACTGGAGCATCATGAGCAGCGATGAGGAGGTGGCCACCTTACAGCAGTTCCTTCGCTTCGGGGAGACCAAGTCCATCGTGGAGCTCATGGCGATCCAAGAGAGAGAAGAGCAGTCCATCATCCTGCCACCTTCCACGGCAAACGTAGACATCAGGGCTTTCATCGAGAGCTGCAGCCACAGGAACTCTAGCCTCCCCGCTCCTGTGGACAAAGGGAACCCTGGCAGCCTGCACCCTTTTGAGAACCTCATAAGCAACATGACTTTCATGTTGCCTTTCCAGTTCTTCAACCCTCTGCCTCCTGCTCTGATAGGGTCACTGCCTGAGCAGTACATGCTGGAGCAGAGTCAGGACCAAAGCCAGGACTCCAAACAGGAGCTCCACAGGCCCTTCTCTGACAGTGGCTTCTTAACTTCCACACCATTTGAAAAGAAACAGTGTCTAAGCTGTCCAGATGCCGTTACCCAAAAAGAAGACAGCGCTGACTTAAGCGACCCCAGCAACTACAGCATTGTTGCTAAGCTGGAAAGGACACAGCTCTCCCCCGAGGCCAAAGTAAAGCCAGAGAGGAACAGCCTTAGTGCTAAGAAGGGCCGTGTGTTCTGCACTGCGTGCGAGAAGACGTTCTACGACAAAGGCACCCTCAAGATCCACTACAATGCCGTCCACCTGAAGATCAAGCACAAATGCACGATTGAAGGGTGTAACATGGTGTTCAGCTCCCTGAGGAGCCGGAACCGACACAGCGCCAACCCCAACCCTCGCCTGCACATGCCGATGAACAGAAATAACCGGGACAAAGATCTCAGGAACAGCCTGAACCCAGCAAGCTCTGAGACCTACAAGCGTCCGGGTTTCACGGTGCTGTCTCCAGACTGTGGGCCCCTCCCAGGGTACACCGGTTCAGTGGAGGACTCCAAAGGCCAACCAGCTTTCCCAAGCATTGGGCAAAATGGCGTGCTTTTCCCTAACCTAAAGACTGTCCAACCAGTCCTTCCTTTCTACCACAGTCCAGCCACTCCTGCTGAGCTGGCAAACACGCCCGGCGTGCTGCCTTCTCTCCCTCTGCTGTCTTCTTCAATCCCAGAACAGCTGGCTTCCACCGAAATGCCATTTGATGCTCTTCCCAAGAAGAAATCTCGGAAGTCCAGCATGCCTATCAAAATAGAGAAAGAGGCTGTGGAAATAGCCGAGGAGAAGAAACGCAGTGTCAGCTCAGACGATGACATGCCCCTGCAGGTCGTCAGTGACGATGAGCCCGAGGACAGCAGTCCTCAGTCGGACAGAGCACCCGAGGAGCGGCATGCACAGCTGAGCTTAGAGAAGCCTCTCCCACAAGGAGAAAGACCCTGCCATCTCCAACCCGTGATCGAGTCTCATGGAACCGTCGGCAGAACCCTGGAGCAGACCACACACAGAGAGAGGGAGACCGGGCAGAAGCTAGCACTGACGTCAGAGATGCCAAGAGAGGTGGAGGACGGTGGCCGAGAGCACCATTTCACACCTGGGCTGGGGCCCCAACTTCCTTTCCCTGACTACATGGAATTGCAGCAGCGCCTGCTGGCTGGGGGGCTCTTTGGCACTTTGTCCAGCAGGAGAATGTCTTTTCCTTTTCTGGAGGAGTCTAAGGAACTGGAACACCTGGGCGACCAGGCTCTACTGAGGCAGGAGGAGGAGAGTCGCTCTCAGCGTGGCGTCTGCAAGAAGACCTTTAGAAATGCTTGTAGCATGAAGACACATCACATGAACGCACATGCCGAAGGGACACACACATGCGCCATGGAGGGGTGCTGCGCTGCCTTCCCGTCCTGCGGGAGCAGAGACAGGTAAGGCGACTCTCTTCTAAGGCAGCCATCCCTAAACCTTAGCATGCCTCAGAATCGCCCGGGATGTTAGGAGAATAGACTTCTGGGCCCTCACCCTAGAATTCGCTGTTGTAGGTCCAGGGTACACAGTCTGAGGGTTTGCATTTCTAGCAAGTTTCCAGATGGTGTGGTGCTTATTCTGGGGGAAATATCATGAATTTTCAGTTCTAAAACAAAACAAAAAAAAAAATCTAAAATCATTTTAGTCACAAAACTTGACCTGGAAAGACATGGTTTTTGTAATAGGTTCCCACTGTTAACTGTTTGAAAGGTTTGTACCTTTGTTATAATTGAATTACTAGGGAATATATTAATATTAATTAAGATACTCTGATATATTTTAGCATACGTACCTTTCTAAAGTCTGAGAGAGTCCAAATTGAGAGACATACCTGACCCGGGGCGTGTGGGATAAAGGAAGACTGGTTCTCACACGAGCGTCTTGTGTAAAGGATGACCATGGAGAGGGCGAAGGAAGGATGTTTTAAGGTGTCCCATAATGTCTCAAAACTGTCTTCATTTGCATTTCACCAAATGAAGAAGTCTAACACATGAAACCTTTTCTCTGGTATCCAGTCATCCAGCGACATTTGCAGAAAGAGTAACCGCTAGGTTAAAGACTTTTTGAAAAGTTAATCTATCAAAGATTAAAAGGTGATTGCAGCTCGTTTCAGGGGCTGCGACGTGTGTTTGAAAGATGCTGGGTTTTCATAAAACACACAAGCTTAAAGTGCACACTCAGGGGCTCGCCACTCTGGAGCACAGCGCTGCACTTCCCTTTGGGCCCTGAGGCCCCTAATCACAGTTTAGACCACCCTCCGCCCAGCCTCTGAAAAGAAGAGTAAGTACAACAGAGGAGATCTAAGATGTTTAACGCAAAGGTCAGCTGTCTGGTGAAATGGTGTGGTAAATGGCTCAGGGAATGTGAAAACTACATTTGTTCCAACAAGCTCGACTGGAAGCGGGTTAGCTACCACCACTAACCTAGTCCAGATTGTAATGCCTAATTTGTTAAGACGGTGAAAATGTAAAGACTCCCACACACATTCCTG
Source organism: Cricetomys ansorgei (assembly GCA_026225945.1). NCBI lineage: Eukaryota > Metazoa > Chordata > Mammalia > Rodentia > Nesomyidae > Cricetomys > Cricetomys ansorgei. The sequence goes on from JAMJFZ010003035.1 coordinate 1,708,187, forward strand.
CCTAGGGCTCGTAAGAACACTCTCATTGTTTTTAATAAAGAGAAGAAAGCATAGGAGATATTAGTTAAAATTCCTGCTTCTGTTGCTAGGATGTTAAAACCAAGCCACTGGGTTACCCTAATTAGTGGACCAGCCCTTCTTCGCCCTCCAAGGAGGGTTTGCTTATGAATAAGCTGTTGTTACGATGAAGAGTAGTCATATCAATTAGATTATTTGTTGCTATTTATGAGACCGTTGCAGTGTACAGGAGCCACTGCGTTGTAACACAGACTAGATTGCCAGTGTTCTCCACACACTACTTAATCTTCGCATAGTCCTCGTGTTCCGACATTCATGCGTGTAGAAGTCTGTGACTGTAACAGGATCCTGTGTTGTATCCTACATGGTTTAACACTTCTTATTCCAGCAGCCTAGATCTATGAACATTTATCTAAAACCTGTGGTTTTAAGAACATAATTTTAAGTAGGACTTTGTGGACAGGCTCAGGCCCACCACTAAGTCAAAGCTGAGAACTGCGTTACCTTGTTGTTAAGGGGACTCATGTCCCCTCTCTGAGCCACAGTTCCTAGGATCTGGGGGAGGGGGGTGCTGAGCTCGTACACCTTAGGTGATTATTTAATCCGTAACTCATCTGTGGTAGGCACTGGAGAACATATCTTTGCTCACAATGGTCTTCAGTCTAGTGGAGGAGACAGACAGGTGATTACAGGGGACTGGAGCTTGCTACAGTGAAATGCAGGCTGTGATGACACGTAGTAGGGTGCTTACCAGACTCCTCGATATGCCCGTGAAGGCTCCCTTGATGAAGGCGGCTGTGTCCAAGGCAGCAAGTGTTAAATGTTTTAGTCACGTAACATTTTGTAACTCAGCTAAGAGCCCACAAGTGCTTATTTAGCACACTCATTGTTGACTGTATTAGAAACTAAAACAAGAAAAATACGGCCTGTCTCCTTAAAGCAAGACTCACGTGTTGTGTGTCACTATAACATTTCTGTGGGGGAAGGCTTTTATTTATTTCAAAACAAATGTAGTGAGATAAATGGCTTTATTTTGTATTTTTGCAACTCTCTAATATCTGGTTTGGTAGAAAACAGCCGGGTTCTCATGTCTGCTTCTGCGTTCAGTCTGTTGCAGTGTGCTTGTTCTACACAGCGGAGAACTCCCCTGAATTAATAATGTTCATTATGAACTCTTGCCTTTGGCAGCTGTTGGAAGGATGTCAGGGACTCGGCTTGTTGAGAGCACGCTCTGGGAGCTGCTGATCCCAACTAAGGAGATGTGAGAGCGGGAGCCACAGTGGGAGCTGGAGGCTGATGGGAAGAAGAGGCAGGGGCACAGGTTCCCAGAGCCCTGGGAGAAGAAAGCCTGTATGCGGCCCAGAGGGTCTTTGTATTCATAGTATTTCCTGCTCATAGGGGCCTCCACTAGGAAGGGCTAGCCTTGGAGGCCCGAGGAGGGAGGGCAGCTCTTCGCCGGACGCCCAGGAGCTGGCCATGAGACCCAGAGAGTTGCAGTAGAAACTTCCTGTTCCAGGTTCTAGTAAATGTCTGGCTTTTTAACCACTTGAGCGTAGCAGAATTAATGTGTCCATCCGCTGGCTGGTTTTCTGCCGACACATACCGGCCCCTTCAGTGCGGAACACACGCATAATCACAGGGCAGAGCCGTAGCGGAGAAGAGCTGCTTGCAAGGTGGGTGATCTCGGAGTTTAATTCTCGTTATGCCCACAAAAACGTACAAAGGGGAAGAAAACTGCATCGCAGAAAATGTACGTCTTGTGAAATACGATTAGGACTCCCTCGTACAGGTGCCTTGAGAGATTTAGAGAGAAAACTGAATTCTTGTTTAGAGGGGTGTTTTCATGACTCTGATGTAGTTCTGACCTATATCGAGGGATAAATTTTTCTTATTCGGGGTCATTCTCCATCACCTGTGAGATTGTATCCTTTGGTACAAGGGATTTTTTTTTTTCTTGTCAGAAGATACCAAGGGATCCCAAAGCAAGAACAGCATTGACTTTACAGGTTACATACATAATACGGGGGTAAACAGCACGTGTCATAATGGATGCCCGCCATCCGCACGTTAAGAGTAAATCACTGGGTGCAAGATTGTCAGTGTGCTCAGTGCTGCGTTTGCAGATCTCCTGTCTGGCTCTCCATGAGACACAGCAGACACGACCTGCACTAGACACACACACACACACACACACATACACATGCGTGAGACACAGCAGACATGACCTGCACTAGACACACACACACACACACGTGTGTGAGACACAGCAGACACGACCTGCACTAGACACACACACACATGCACACACACATGCACACACATACATATGCACATACATGCACACACATGCACGCACACACATACACACACACACATGCATGTACATATGCACGCAGGCACACGCACATACACAACCCACAACTGTGCATGTCTCATGCAGGCATGCACACACATACCCATGCACACACATGTGCATGCACACGCACGGACACACATGTACATACACATGCACGCAGGCACACACACATGCACGCACACGCATGCATGCACACGTGCACACAGGATTTCCAGCTGGTTAGATTGCCACCTGTACCTATGGGACTTCTGGAGTGAAACAGGTAAACCCGCTCTGGCCAGCTCCAATAGAAAGACGACATGGAACCACATTAGGAATCTTTAATGTTCTAGTAATCACATCAAAAGGGCAAAAGGAATCAGGGGATATGGGTTTTGATAACATGTTTAATTCAGATTGCCCCAAATATTATGGTTCCTATACATGGCGGTGTGTCAGGTGTTCAACAGCCATATTAGATGGTGTCGGTTTTGCAGACGGCAGCCTTCCCTCATCTCACTGAAACGTATTCTGCTTAGTTTCTCGCCACGTGTGACTGATGCTCTCTCAGGCTCCCCCTGAATCTAGCATCCCCATTGGCCTCATTGAACCCACTCTGTGGATGAGATAAAGGAAGTTAAATGTTAATCTGGTGGTGAATGTTGGCGTTGCTGACTCCGGGGGATGCCGCCTCTGACAGGCAGCCCCGCAGTGGTCTGGTGTCTGCTGACCACGTCGCGCAGCTCACAGGATGCTGAGCCTGACCGCCACTCCCACCACACCACAGGTTTTTCCCAGTGTCTGCTGAGTCTCTCTGCTTGGGATAACGGCTCTGACGCCACAACCCGAGTCATCTCTAACCTATTCACTCTTGTAGATGCAGCGCGAACCTAAGCCTCCACCAGAAAGTGTTGAGTGAAGAAGCTCTGGAGAGCAGCGAGGACCACTTTCGTGCCGCTTACCTTCTGCAAGACGTGACCAAGGAGGCCTATCAGGACGTGGCTTTCACGCCACAGGCGTCACAGACGTCCGTCATCTTCAAGGGGACGGGCGGCGTGGGCAGTCTGGTTTACCCGCTGTCTCAAGTTCACAGTGCCGGCCTGCAGAGCTACAGCTCCGGCCCCCCCGGTGAGGGCACCGTCCTGGATCTGAGCACTACCTCAAGCATGAAGTCAGAGAGCAGCAGTCACTCCTCCTGGGACTCCGACGGGGTGACGGAGGAAGGCGCTGCCCTCATGGAGGACAGCGATGGGACCTGTGAGGGACAGAGCCTGGTCTCCGGGGAGGATGAGTACCCCATCTGTGTCCTGATGGAGAAGTCTGACCAGAGCCTTGCTTCCCTGCCCTCTGGGTTGCCCATAACCTGTCATCTCTGCCAAAAGATGTACAGTAACAAAGGGACCTTCCGAGCCCACTACAAAACCGTGCACCTCCGCCAGCTCCACAAGTGCACGGTGCCGGGCTGCAACACGATGTTCTCATCTGTGCGCAGTAGAAACAGACACAGCCAGAATCCCAATCTGCACAAGAGCCTGGCCTCGTCTCCAAGCCCCCTCCAGTAACAAGCCAAAGACTCTGATGAGTGCTCGCCATAATTCAGGAATAAGATAACCCAAAGAATAAGGTAGTCGGACTGTTGAGGACCGTTTCTCATAAGCCAGCAGAAGTGGTTTGACTGTACGTCTTCCACAGCAGGGTAAGCACAAACAGCCTCTGAGAAGCTGACACTGGGGTAACCCTTCCTCTTACTTTTCTTAGCCCGGGAGGTTTTCCCCTGACACAAGGAAAACATAGAAAGGCAGTTTTCCCCAGATTTGTTTACATGTTCCCTAGGAGACTTCCAGGTCTGCAGGTTAACTGGAGGGAATAGGAACCAACTTCACGGAAAGCCTGCAGTGTTAAGGGCACCAGTGAAGTCTCCTGGAAAACAACACGGTCCTCACGGGCATGACAGCCCCAGAGATGTCATTTTCAGCCCCAACTTCCTCCGGATGAATCTGAAACCCAGACTTGAGTTTAGGGAAATGACATTCTGAGGCCATCCGCCATGGTCTCCTATGTAATCCAGGGAGTTCTCCAGCAAGCTGGTTGGCTCCTCATAGGCTCCTTGTCAATTCTTCTTGATCTGTACACGCATCTAAGAAGCGAGAGGGAAAATATCTCATGCACTTAAGAGTAGTGGTCTTCAGTTTAATTTAAAGTTATTTTGATAATATTTAACTTGTGTTTATATTATGTAACCGTTTGGTGGGAGGGCAGACATGTCCACACCACCTCCGAATCTCTGTTCAGAGTTGGGACTAGTGACAACTTATGCTCAGAACCACAGCCCGTCTTCAGGCAGCGAGCTGCAGAGACTGATGACCCTGTGGGATGAGTGTAAGCAGCGTTCTGACCACAGCGTTTGTAGATATCCGCCAAGCTGTTCAGAGAACACGGTTCTGGTACCTGACGTGTACTTTCAGTATCACTGGCTCCCTCTGTCTTCACCTGTTGGTAAATGTGTGAAGTTAGGATGAACTTCGAAACTTATTTTGTAGAAGCAAAGTAGGGACCTTACTGCCATGTTCTGTGTCCTAATATTTAACTTATTCTGAGGTCTATTCCACACTGTTATACACGTTTGCCACTATAGAAAGGATGTGTAATCCGCTCTGTGAAATGAGACTGTCTCTTGAAATTCAGCATTTACAATAGTTTAAAGGGCTGCACAGCTTTAAAAGAAGTGGCTTTTGTATTCAGAGTTCAAGTTAACTGTTTGACTCATGTTGTCTTAATTTAAAAAAAAAAATCCTTAAAGGAAATTGATGGTTATAAGAGGTATTATTCCCCTGGCTTAAAGATAGAAAAAGCCAACAACCTGTTAGCAATTATTTCAACTATAAAAAGGAGTGCTTAAAATTTGTTTCTGCTTACAGAGAGATGTATCTTTCGAGCTTTTTTTTGTTACTGAGATGTTTAACATTCTAGTTTCCCCAAAATGGAAAAAGTTTGTATGCAAATGTTTTCTATGATTTAATAAAATATATGGCATACCTTTTGTTTGAAAGGCAAATATTTATAGCATTGGTTTTGTTTATATGTCTCTGCCTTGTCACGTGCGTGTTTTCTCATACATACAAATACAGAGATGCTGAGGACTCAGGGAGCTGCAGCTCCACAGGTGACAAGGCACTACGACACCAGAATGGATTGCAATACAGATGTCACAGAGGAAGGGCTTAGTTCATTGGATGAGCTGAGTATTGATTTTTTTATTTAAAAATCATACCGTGTTTCATGAGTCCAGAGCTGCCCGAGATAAGCCCCAGCTAATACTCAAAACAGAACGTAAGGGGACATTTAGGCCTTTTCTCCAATGCAACTTATTTAACTTCTTCACACCGTGTCCCACCCCGAGAATCCAGGGTCTCGGTTAAACTGGCGCACGGAAGGCATCTGGCCACTCTCTCCCAGCGCAGGAAGCCGCAGGTTCACCAGATGGTAAAGTTGAGAACTACACATTCCCAGTTTGCAGACATTGAGTTCCTGGTGCATCCTAGCATCTGAGAAGCAGCGACCGCGAGCCCATCTGTCCGGCTGGCCTCCCTCCCACAGTCGATGCCGCTCCTGTTTTACCGAGTAAAAGACGTCGTCAGAGGGAGAGGTTGCCTGCTAGTTTATGCTAGTCTCACCCTGCTCCTGAGTCGTCGCCTGTTTCCCGGATGGCTACCGTGGCATCCTAAGTGGTCTTTTGCTTCTCTTACATCCTACGGCAGCCACAGTGATTTTGAGCAGTTGTACATTAGGTCAAGTAGTGCCCAAGCTCAGACTCCTACAATGGCTTCCTAACAGCCAATAGAACTCCTGAAAGCCTCCCAGGGCTCACAAAACCTGCAGTGTCCTTCTACCTTTCTAACTTCTCCATCCTTTTGCCTGCTACCCTGCCTTCTTTGCATGCACTGTCTCCTCCTCTCTCCTGCATCAGCTCTTCTGAAACTTCATTCATAAAATCACATTCCAGCTGACCTCACTTGTTCTCGGGTAACCAGACAGGAATCTGTTGTGGAAGTTTATTTTTAGTTGTGTTTAAAATAATTGTGCACTGTTGGAAAAGGGGTGCATAGGTCTTGGCATTTTGTATTGTCTGCAGGTGTTAGATTTCTGGGGGGGGGGGTTGGTGTTTGATTGCTTATGATCTGCACCTGAGGAGTTCAGCATCAATAAAAACACCTGAGCAAGATGCTCAGGGTTCCACTGGCCAGTCTGGCACTGGCCAGGATGGTGGTTCCCTCTGCTGAGGTCTGACAGGGCTTGCTTCGTCTCTCCTGGTGAGCAACACAGCAGCATAACAGCTACAGAATCCATTTGATGTCCCTCCCATTGTCCACCCTGCCCCTGTCATGTGACCATAGCCACGTCCACCATGTGTGGTCACAGCTACCTAGACCTGCAAGAGAATCCGGCTGTGTCTCTTGTGCCATCGGAGTGGCCTGCAGGTCTCCAGGAGAAGGTGATCCACTGCCCATGGTTCTATCACAGCTCAGCCCCATGTCAGCTCCCTAGAGTCACCTATGCTGGAAAGATCCCAATTTCTCTTGTTCCACCCGTCTGGTTCCCCACTTACAGCTGTGTGGGTCTGGATCCTCCATGACACATTTAAAATACAGGAGGACTTTATTATGCAGAACTTCTTTGAGAAGGAGTGAGGGAAAGCAGAGAAGACAACATACATGGTGCAGTTCTACCCTGAAGGGAGAGGAGGGACGGTCACATGAAAGAACCCAAGATGAGCCACCATGTGGGTGCTGGGAATTGAACTCAGGACCTCTGGAAGAGCAGCCGGTACTCTTAACTGCTGAGCCATCTCTCCAGCCCAGCCTTGCTCGTCTCTTTAAAAAGAGATTAGGAGCTCATACTGCTGTGGTGGTTTGAATGAGAAAGGTCTGAATACCTGGTCCCCAAATGGTGGACCCTTTGGGAGGGATTAGGGGAGTGGCCTTGTTGGAGGAGGCGTGTCACTGGGGATGGGGTTTGAGGTTGCAAAAGACACAACATTTTGAGTTAGCTCTCTCTGCTTCCTACTTACAGATCAAGATGTGAGCTCTCTCAGCTGTTCGTGTGGTCATGCCTTCGCTCTACCGCCATGGACTCTGACCCTCTGAAACCATGCGCCAAATTAAGTACTTTTTTATGTCGCCTTGGTCATGGCATTTTGTCACAGTGGTAAGGAAGTAACAGAGACATGGCTGTTGCCAGGACCTGAGTTTGGTTCCCAGCACCCACATCTGGCAGCTCATGAGTTTGTGTCATTATAACTCTGGTGGATCTGATGCCCTCTTCTGGCTTCCAAAGGCACATGCACTAACGTGCACATACCCAAACACAGAAACACACACATACACATAATTGGTTTTTTTTTAAACCAGGCACATAAATGGCTACATACATACATATAACCTAAGTGTCAGTTGCCTGAAGTACCCCAAACCTCCCGCCTTCTGAGACCGTCCTTCCACTTATATTTAAATTAAATAACCGAGTCTTCACCTCATTCTTGAAGAACATTCGTCTCAGAATGATTCTCTCCGTTAGCCTCTGAGTGTCAGAAAAACATGAACCTCATTCTGAAGACAAACTTTCAAGCCAATAAAATTTCAATTATCGGATGAAAACTTGCATCTTTGCTCTTAAGCACAGGATCTGATCACGTACATCAAAAGCATTTCCTCCCTATCTCGGTTAAGGGTTCAGAAACCCTCAGAGTACAGCCACACCAGTCTACGTCAGGGTGTTCCCCTGACTAAGTGTGGTGGTGTGAATGAAAATGCCCCCCCCCCCCCGGCTTTCAGGGAGCGGCTCTAGTAGGAAGTGTGTCCTCATTGGAGGAAATGGTGGCCTTCCTGGAGGAAGTGTGTCACTGGGGAAGGGCTTTGAGGTTTCAGAAGCTCAAGCCAGACTCAGTGGCTCACACCCCACTTCCAGCTGCCTGCCGCTCCAGATGTAGGCCCCTCTTCAGCACTGTGCGCGTGCCGCCACGCTTCCCGCCATACTGACCATGGGCTAGACCTCTGAGCTGTAAGCCAGCCCCAGTTAAATGCTTTCCTTTATAAGAGTTGCCGAATCATGGCGTCTCTTCACAGCAAAAAAAAACCCTCAGACTATTGTGGGATGTTGTAGTTGTGGATAATATTTTAGTTATGCTGATGCATGTAAAAGATCTGCTTTTTACTTGTTTACACCTCTGTGCCATCCGCAGCTTCCACCCCCCCCCCCCCACCCCACCACCACCCCCACCACCACCACTCCCACCCCCACCCCCACCCCCACCCCCACCCCCACCCCCACCCCCACCCCCACAGGAGGTTCCTGTTCATTTGTTTATTGAGGGTCTGTGTGAAAATAGGAAGAAAAACACCTGGGGGAGTGAGGGGTGGAGCGAGGAGGGAGAGGGAGGAGGAAGTGGGGCAGGAATCTGGGGAGGATTAGGAGGAGAACCAGGAGGAGAGCGTGCGGTGAGGAGGCCTTGGAGTGAGCTGTCTGCCTAAGCCGCCTGGGTATTGGACCCCTGAGATCCGTAATATGATATAATGTTAATAAAGTTTTATCACAGACAACAGTGGACATTGATTATCATAAGACACTAAGCTAATGGATTAATAAGTAGATCTAGGTTGCTGCTGGTTTCTTAAAACCTTAATTAGGAAAGCTTACAGAACACTGAGGTGGGCTTTGTGTTTGTGTTTGTTGTCTGTTTTACCCTCGAGATAAAACCTGTGTAACGTAAAATTTACTATTTCGGCCATTTTCAAGTGTTCCCTTCAGCGGTCTGTGTAGTGTTGAACTGCCAGCCCCAGGCAGTGTATCCCCTAGGCAGGCCTAGGGGCTTGGGCGTGCTGAAGAACGCCTGAGACTCAGCACAGCACGGTGCTGTTCCCAGATTTGGTAGGTCTGAGGTGCAGCCGGGACCCCACATGTGTGATACGTGCTCGGGTGATGCTGACACGCTAAGTCTTGGGAGCACGTTTTAAGAATCATTAGTCCCACCTGGTGGTGGTGGTGCACACCTTTAATCCCAGCACTCAGGAGGCAGAGCCAGGCAAGCTCCATGAGTTCGAGGCCAGCCTGGTCTACAGAGTGAGCTCCAGGACAGCCAGAGCTACAACAGAGAAACCCTATCCTCCCCCCCCCCCCCCCCCGTCCCCCACACAAAAAATAAATAAAAATAAAAAATACCAGTCCCGGGTCTAGACCACATTTTCTCAAACTCACACTATGATGATTCGGATCAGGACATCCCGTCTTGGGGAGACTGTCCCGTGCACTGTAATGTTCAGCGGTTTCCCTGACCTCTACCCACAAGGTGCCGGTTGTTCCCCCCAACATCGTGACTACTAAAATATTGTCAGATAGCCCCTGACAGGGGTGGCGACAAAGAAGCCCCAACGTGGGAGCTAGTGGTCCACCAGGGGCGTTCAGCCTTTCCACATCCGTGACACGATGCTATCCTCTGTAAATATGCTGGCCCGTTCACAGCCATCTTAGGATTCGTGGGAAGGCATCAGCTCAGACAGAATGGAGGGGCTCTGCTCGCGACAGTGTGGTGGGACCTGGCTCAGCAGCCTCTCTGCCTGCCCTCACACCACACAGGTCATGAGCCTCCTCAAAGGAACATGAATCCCGCGGGAACGACTCTGTACACACGGATCTCTCCATCCGGGGGAGGAGACCCAAGGACAGGCTGGTGACGGTGAGCGTAGAGAAAAGTGTGTCCCCACGTTTCTGGACAGCAGCTGTGCCGCCGTGCCCCGTGGGCTCCTTGATCCCTGTCACCTTCTACCCCACACCCACAGTGTCTTCAGAGAGCTGTCCACTTGAGCCAGTTCTTCAGAGAAATGCCAGAGGAAGGGTTCCCACCGGTCACCTGAGGCTTTTACACTACAACCCTGTGTCCTTGGTGACGGTGCATAGTTGTGGTATGTTTCCGAAAGACGTTTCAAATGTATATTATAGACTGTTTCACCCTCTGTGCCCCTCCCCCTTCTCCCTGGGGCCTGACCTTCCCCAGTCTCGCGTCTGCTTCCGTAGACGTGTGTAACACAGTTTGAAATATCTAACCTCTACTTCGGTGTCTGTGTATGTGCCATGTGTGTGCGCGCTTGTGTATCTGTATAAAACCTAGGATCCACAAGCGAGGGGAAAACTCACTTTTCCGAGTCTAAACGATGAGTTTTCACTAGTCATAATGGTGTTGCTTTATCTTTAGAGGGGATCAGGAATGCTTAGCCGTATTTTATGAAGGAGTGTGGCTTTCCGATCAGCGCCGTTAGCTGCTCAGCTTGTTGGGGAGGAGTGCCCTCTGCTGGCGCGTGTGAGTCATTGCAGTGTTTGCTACTCTGCAGCCCTCCAGGTTGAGCAGGGTCAGGGTTAGGTTGGACAGACATGGTCCCTGCAGCATCTACACCCTCTTCCAGGAGCTAAGCACCCTCGCTCGGCGCTTGCCTTGCTGGACCAAAAGCAGAATCCACAGTGGGGAGAAGTGTGTGTCCTCAGGAACCTATCCTGCTTCCTGCCCCTGGCCCGTGGTGCCATCACCCTCCTCAGCACACCCTCGTCGGTGACATGGTGGCATGCCTCCCGGGGCCTTACTGAAGGACAGCAAGGAGCCTGCAGTAAGAGTTCCCTCTGCTTCCATCGTATAAGTCACTCGACTTCCGTCCAATTGGGGTTTTATCGGGAGTTTGGTATTTTTTCCTTGGTGGGGGTAGTAGAGGGTGGTTTTGGTTTGTCTTTCTGTTTGTTTGGTTTTGGTTTCTCGAGACCGGATTTCTCTGTTGTGACCCTGGTTGTCCTGGAACTCACTGTGTAGACCAGGCTGGTCTTGAACTCAGAGATCTTCCTGCCTCTGCCTCCCAAGTGCTGTTTTTTGTTTTTTTAGTTGGTTGGTTTGGTTTGGTTGTAGTGTTTTGTTTATTTATTTAATGTATGAGCCTCCTATCTGCATGTACACCTGCATGCCAGCAGAGGGCATCTGTTCCCATTACAGACAGTTGTGAGCCACCATGTGGGTGCTGGGAATTGAACTCAGGACTTCTGGAAGAGCAGCCAGTGCTCCCAACCTCTGAGCCATCTCTCCAGCCCCGGAGGTGTTGTTGTTGTTTGGTTCCCAGTTGTTATTGTTGTTAAGACAGGTTTTCTTGTAGCTCAGATTGTCCTCCAACTCTCGATCCTCCTGACTTAGAGGTACAGGCAGCGTCATAGTCTCCAAGGTTAGTTCTTTTAGGTGGTGGTGGTGTTTGTTTTCCACACCTATCGTGAGAACTCCTTCTCTAGGGAGATATGAACAATGTCTGTCTGCTCCTCATAAGGTCCCAACAACAAACCAACATATGAATCCACCAAAGCTCAGCCTAGGGATCAGTGAGTTTACTGGGATACCAACAGAGAGTAAGTAAGGAGTGCGGGTGACCCCAGATCAGTAGCAATGGAAAGTCTTCGCCCAGCATCAATGATGGCACTCCATAGTCCCACGCAACAAGAACCCTTCCTTTAACTTCCCCAGCCTGTAGTCTCCAGCACCAACCGAGACCCAGAGACTGAGGCCGCACGCAGTTAGGGCAAATGTGAATACGAATGTCTGGGGGGGGGGTGGAATCCTGGTGAACTGCCAGTGACTCTCCTGACTCTCTCCTGTCCAGCCTCCAAACTGGATCTCCAGGGCCTCTTGCAAGCAGGCAGGCACAGCTGACTTGGTGACTATGGCAGCCATCTTGTTCAGAGCACCATGTTCTAGAACACACACTTGCACACATGTGCGGTCTAGTGTATACTAATTCACTGCAGGCATGTGACCCACAATGACCTAACCAAGCGCTTTCCCTCCTCAGACACCAATTCTTTTGCTGGTGACCTTTGAACTTCTAATTATTTCATAATGCATCATAGATTATTCTAGACAGTAGTTACTCCTCCTACCGCACCTCCTGCCTTCCCGTCTCCCCAACTCCGACCTGGAGTTGTTCATAGATGCTTTTCATGTAAGATGAGGCCACCTTATAAACCTGCTGACCTGCTGAGCAGCACAGGGTGGCCTGTCCCACCTGGGGCATAACCAGCTGGCACGCCCTTCCATTGGAAAGTGCTGACTGCCAGCGTATGGGTACGCTTTTGCGCCCTCATAAAAGCCACAGATCATTTAATATCTTGTGAACTGATACTGAATAAAACCCTTTCTCTCCAAAACCGTTCAGAATGTGGTCTGAAGCCCCCTGCTCTCTGACCCTCGTTCTGCACTTCCCTCCTCCCTGCTTCTCACGCTGCGATCCGGAGGAAGGCAAGAATGACCCAGTTCTCCAGTGAGCTGCATCCGGGTGCTCAGTGTGTGCGATGACCCTGGCTCCCTCCAAAACCATTTCCTAACAACCTCAGTAACTCGCCAGAGACCCCAGGGCTGCTCTGCATCTTCTGTGAGAAACTGTTTGGTTGGACAGTGAGACTCGAGAGGTCGCAGACTCAGAGCTCAGGAGTGACCTGAACTAGCACCGCTGTTTCATGATTAATTACAGACTATGGCATGATTCTTTCATTTTGGGGAGCACCAGATAGTTAGCAGGGCACTTCACACGAGTCCCTCCAGGCGAATAGCTCAAGAAACAACAGAGCCAGTACCATAAACCCAGTCAACAGCCCAGACTGGGAGGCCACAGGCCCCAGCTAGGAACAGGTTATGACTGTTTAGCTGAACTGACATGGTGAAGAAGTGCAGTCAAAACGTCAGCATTTGTCCTCACAGACAGCACTCACTCTTCACAGCGAACACGGAGACTAAAGGCAGCGCAGGGAGCCTAGGATGGATGATGGCCTGATGGCCCAGTGCTCAGATCTCAGTGGGCATTTATACAACCCCTTGAGGGGCAGGGAGAACCACAGAGGAGGGAGCAGCAGGGAGCATCGCAGGAGAGGGAGCAGGGAGCACCTCAGGAAAAGGGAGCACTGCAGGAGAGGGAGCATCACAGAGGAGGGAGCAGGGAGCACTACAGGAGAGGGAGCACTGCAGGAGAGGGAGCATCACAGAGGAGGGAGCAGGGAGCATCGCAGGAGAGGGAGAGGCAGGGAGCACCGCAGAGGAGGGAGCAGGAAGCATTACAGGAGAGGGAGCACCGCAGGAGAGGGAGCACCGCAGGAGAGCTGTCGTCCTTGGAGGAGAGGCCCGCGGTGGGTGTCTAACAGAGACAGCCTGGCTCTTAGAGCAGGGGTGGGTCACTTCATGTCCACTCCTCTGGGCAGCGTTCCCTCTTCCTCAGCAGTTGACACTGCTGTTTGCACGCATGGTCCCCAGGATCCGTTCATCCGGTACAGAAAGGCGCCTGAACGCTTGCCTGCCGTGCCCGGGGCGGTGGCCCCGGCGTCCCTCACGGGAGCAGGCCTAGGCATTCCGGGTGCCCTGCACGGGAGCAGGCCTGGGCATCCCGGGTGCCCCGCACGGGAGCAGGCCTGGGCATCCCTCGGGGCTCCGCATGGGAGCAGGCCTGGGCATCCCGTGTACCCTGCACGGGAGCAGGCCTGGGCGTCCCTCGGGGCTGCGCACCGGAGCAGGCCTGGGCATCCCTCGGGGCTCCTCACGGGAGCAGGCCTGGGCATCCCCGGTACCCTGCACGGGAGCAGGCCTGGGCATCCCGGGTACCCTGCACGGGAGCAGGCCTGGGCATCCCGGGTACCCTGCACGGGAGCAGGCCTGGGCATCCCTGCACGGGAGCAGGCCGGGTGCTGCACGGGAGCTCCTCACGGGAGCAGGCCTGGGCATCCCCGGTACCCTGCACGGGAGCAGGCCTGGGCGTCCCTCGGGGCTGCGCAGACAGGGCCTGAGGCAAGCACTGTGCGGACCCGCATGGATTCCCAGGCAGTAAAACATGACGTCACTCCTCAGTGCTGCTACCCACAACCCACCTTGGCCTCGCCTGCGCTCTTGCTTGAAGATGCAGGTTGGCCAGGACCTTCGTACGCGTTTCTCCCTTCGGAAAGTCCTCCGGGCAGTCGTGAGCAGGCTGCCGCTGGCTCCCCGCTCCCTTCGCGTGCAGGCTGGACAGCAGCCTCCTGTGACTTCTGTCCCGAAGACGTTTTCCAGCTCTGCTGTTCCTTTCCACTTACCACGAAAACGAATGACTCTTGCCCTGCCTCAGTCCTTTCCTGTGTGACGAGGGAGCTGTTATGCTGACGGAGATGAATCCTGTTTTTAAATGTTTATCTTCCTTGAGGTCACTAACTTGCTTTTCCAGCTTTTTTCACATTTAAACTCGTAAGACTTTTTTCATATATTATGTGGGATAAAATCCAAGATTTGATGTCAGAAAGGTGACACACATGCTGTCTCTCCAACGTGGCCGCCGAAACAGGACCCGAACAAGGACACCACCAAAGACGTGCTGACACGGAAGGGGGGAAGCTCAGAGGCCTCAACAGAGAGAAATACCCCTCCCCGGAGAAGAGAGCATCAGTTCACTCTCCAGACCACATGGTCAGCCTTGGAAACAAGTACAGACAAGTAGCATTACGCAGATTAAATAGGCCATACTTCGAGAAAGCAAAGAGATTCATGGGAGGGATGGGAAGGAGGGAGGGAAAGTAGGGAAATCGTGTGATTTACAATCTCAAAAAATATTTTAAAATATATATAAAGAAAAGTTCAAGATTTGAGAGAGGAAGTATCAATATCTCAACTGATCCTGAATCATTTATTTAAAAAAACAGTACTCTTTCCAAAGTACAATGTTCATCAGAAATCAAACATTCATATATGTCACAATGGCTTGTTTGCTTTTTTATTTAGTTTTAAGACAGAATCTTTATACATAGACCTGGCTAGCCTGTTGGTCTGGTTTCCTGTTTTGTCGTTCTGTTGATCAAACATTCTAACCAAATGCAACTTGGAGAAGGAGAAGTTAGACCTACAGGTTGCAGTTCATCAAGGGAAGTCAAGGCCAGAACTCAAGCAGGAACTTGAAGCAGAAACCATGGAGGAACCCTGCCTGTCACTCACAGCCCAGTGCTCAGCTAGCTAGCTTTCTTATCCAGTCCAGGACCAGCTGCCTAGGGAATGATGCTACCCACAGTGGGCTGGGCTCTCTAACATCAGCCAGCAAGATACTCCGCCACAGACACACGCTGGATGGTCCCTCAACTGAGACGCTAGGCTGTGTTAAGTTGACAGTTAAAGCTGAGTGGGACATCTGTTTTTAATAGATAGCCCAGGCTGGCCTCCAACTAGGCAAGCCTCCTATACCAGCCTCCTGACTGCTAGGGTTACAGGTATATGCTACCACACAGACACAGATATTCATACCTGTGTGGGCTAGTATCTGATCTTGCATTTTTATCTCCTCTGTTAATCTACGTTTATGCTAAAACTCACTGTCTTGATCCATATACTTGATTAATTCAATATACTTCTTTGTATATTGAATTAATATTGAAAAATATTAATACCTAGTAACATCAATCCTCCAAATTTGTTCTTTAGTATTTTCAATGATTTTTGTTTCTCTTTGGTAAGTTGGTAAGTTTTAGAAGCAAAGATCCACGTATCCCCAGTGCCCCTGGGATTTTAGTGTGGCTGAATTAGAACCTATAGATCAGTTCAAGGCATAATAGTAAATTTATAATACTGAGTTTCCAGGCTATATACATGAAATTCCCCTGATATGTTGATATTATCTTTAATTTCTCTATATAATGCTTTATACTTTCCTGTTTAGGGTTCTTAATAATCTTTCATTAATTTATTCATAAGTAGTTGATTTTGGTGTTATTTACAAATGATAACACAGTTAAAATTTTGCTTTATAATTGCTGCTATTATAAAGAAATGCATTTATTTTTCTTTAAATTTTTAAGTAAGTATTTGTTTATGTGTGTGAGTGTTTACTTGCCTCTATGTCTGTGCCCCATGTGAGTGCAGGGCCCAGAGCCGCCAGAAGGTAACAGGAGCCCCTATGTAGGTACTGGACCACACCCAGGTCCCCTGGAAGAGCAGACAGTGCTCTTAACCTCTGAGCCATCTCTCCTGCCTCTACAATTAATTTTTCTGGAGTAACATTTTCACCAATAAACTTGCTGACTTAACTTCTCAATTCTAATAGCTACCAGCTTTTTTTTTAATTACTGAGATACATAGTTATATTATCAGTTTTTTTAAAAAGTGGATTTATTCTTTTCCAACCCTATATTTTTTTCTTACCAGATTTCACAAGACGAGAACTCTAGTATAGTCTTAAATACAAGAAAAAATATCCTATGCCATTTTTGTTAATAATTCTAGAGTTTTCAGTATGTTACCACTAAGTGTGATATTTTCTGCAGGTATTTTATAGCTATCTCCTATTTGAGTAAGAAATCCCTTTAAAGAGTCACGATTCTTCTCTCCTGTCATCTGTGAATGTGATGACACCATTTGGTTTTCAGATGCTGACTTGCGTTTAGATTACATTCTAATCTGCTGCGATGGCGTATCATTTTGTATATACCGGAATTTGGTTTGATAACTAGTTGATATTTTTTCATATATTATGAGAGACTGGTGTGAGGTTTTTCTTTCTCGTGTTACACTTGTCAACAAGTGTTGATATTAGTGTTGGTATTAGTGTTGCATTACTTCATTAAACAATGTGGCAGATCCACCTTCTTTAGGCTCTGGTTTTGCATGATGTTGGTATTATTTAAGCCTAAGAACATTTGGTATTACTTGCTAGTGAAGCTATCTAAGCCTGGCGTTTTCTTTGACAGATTTTATACTACAGATGAAACTCATTTCTCTGGGAGGTAGGAGACAACTCTCACTTCTCTCTTCTTGTATCAACTTTATAAGATGTATTTTCCCAAGACATTGTCCATTTCAACTAATATTTCAAACGTTTGGGCATCATGTTGTCCACAATGTGCTTTATGTTGAATATTCGTAGGATTTGAAATCACGTACCATTTTTATCCCTCACGTTTGTTATTTACACTCTATCGTGATCAAATTCTATAGTCAAGTATGCCTTTTATTATCTCTGGCTTTGTCGAATCTCTATATGATAAATTCCTATCATACATTTATTCTCCTACGAGTCTTATTTGTTTCTTTTTTTTTGTTTTGGTAGATCTCTGCTTTTTAGCCTTCTCTCTATTATATGAATTTAAAATTCTCTAAACAGCTTTAACTTGAGCTGAGTACAGTGTGTCTTAGCAGGTTGCTACCATTTTTTGTTTTTTGGGTTTTTTCTTTAACCCTCTGGCTCAGATGGAAGGAAGGAAGGAAGGAAGGAAGGAAGGAAGGAAGGAAGGAAGGAAGGGAGGAATTATTCATTATTCACTGCCCTGATTGGTGGCCTGAACCTGGGAGAGAAAGAGCTGATAGTGAGCTGGACTAATGAATGCCTCAACACAATATCCCAAAATCTAATTTCCTCCCCAGCTGTCCTGACCTCAACCAATATATATACTCTGAGCAAAGTTTCCAGCAGTCTAATGTAGCTGTACAGCCGTGGTGTCACTCAGCAAGGAAGACAAGAAGGCACGTTCATAGGTGCAAGCCCTGCTAGAGCTCAGCACAGGGAACCACCATCACGAAAGCGCTGTCCTGGCCAGCAGAACCCTGAACGTCTCCTCTCTGGGGTTTTTATCGATCCCTAAGCTCCTCGGGTGTTCTCTTGACAGCACGGGCAGATCATGGCAATCAAACATCTTTTACAGAAAGCCAACATCTGCAGACAATACAAGCTGCCAAGGCCTAGGCAGCCCCTCCCCAACAGTACACAGAACAACCATTTAAAACATAACTAAAATTAAACTTCTGCAGCGGTCTAAGCGGCACACAATCACAAGGACAAGCCGCACATGGCAAAATTACGTTTTTCATAATGACACATAAACAAATCTTAGCCACCACTAACAGTCTAAATCAAACTCACTCTCACCCACTCTCCTGGGCTGGGCACAAAAAACCAACCATATTCCAAAACCCATTCTGGATTTAGAGAAACTAAGATCACAAAACTCCTTCAAAATGTCTCACCACATTGTGTTCCCAATGTTACGCGTTCAAAATATACCTTAATGCCCACTGTCATTTCTTCCTTGAATCACGGATTATTTAAAACTGGAAATTAAAATATTGTTCGATTTCCAAGTTCCTAGGGATTTCCTAATATTTTTGTTATTGAGCCGTAGCTCTGTGATCAGAGACTATAATGTGTCTAATTTTAGAGAGCTAAAATCGTAAGACAGTATAAATTACCTTACTGCCCAGCATATGGTCAGTTTTGGTCAATGTTCCATGTGCATATGGAATTGTGTACTTGATAGTTGGCATCGTATCCTAAATGTTTTACTAAGGTTGCATTTACTGCTTGTGTTTGTACTCTGTGTGTGTTCGTATGTGGACACGCATGGCATCGGTGGAGTTCAGAGGACAGCCTCAGGTGTAGGTCTTCACTTTCTACCTTGTTTGGGACGGTGTCTCTGAGTGCTCATCTCTGTGCACGGCCACATGAGCTGGCCGGACTTCGAGCTCCCAGGGAATCTCCTTTCTGCAACCGGGTTTTAAGTTCTGCAGATGGGAAACTGTTATTCTTGCAAAACAAGCGGTTCACGCCTGGAGCCGTCCCCCCAGCTCTGCCGGGGTTATCCCGTGATCACGCCTGGAGCCGTCCCCCCAGCTCTGCCGGGGTTATCTGAGTGATCTGTGGTCACGCTGCTGTTTTCGCAGCGCTAGAGACTGAACCCAGGGCTCGTGAGGGCGAGGCAGGTGCTCCACGACAGAACCACAACCCAGCGTTCGTGCAGATTTCATAAAACTCTACAAGTTCCTAAGAAAATTATAGGGAAATCTCCCACGATGGTTGCGAAGGTCTCTATTTTTCTTTGGATGCCGTGTTTTCTTCATATGGTTTGGGATCCTGGTCTATACAAATGAAGCGTTTCCTTCACTGGTCCCTTTGTCTTTGTATACTATCCCTCTGCAGTAGCGTGTCTCAAATACACATATTGATATTAGGAGCCGGGTAACTCTACGTTGGATGAGAAGTTCTGTAACATACACTGAGAGTGTCTAGTAACACTTCCTCATCCTCAACCCCAGTCGAGAAGATCAAAAGTATTTGTAGGCGTTGCCCAGTGCTCGTTGTGTGGTGGACGCCGGGGGTGGTCACTGGTGGTTGTGCGCTACCAACTTCCAGGAGTGTCTTGTGCCTTTCAGTCCATTTTGTTTTGATACAGCCAGAGCCACTTTCTGTTAGAATTTGCAAGTGTCTTCTTTGCCAGTTGTTTAACCTTCTCAATGACTTTCCTGGAGCTACCTCTCTTGCGGGAGTGGTGGCCTAACCCTACAATCCCAACACTTGGGCGGCTGAAGCAGGGTGACTGCGATCAGTTCAAGGTCCACCTGCGTTACAGAGTAAGGCTATCCTAAAAGAGAGAGAAGGGAGGGAGATACATTGCTAGTGACAATATAAGTTGTCTTTTTTAATTCAATTTGGCGATCTTTTCATTGGAAACTCAGCCACTTTGTGTTTGGCGTGGTCATTGATATGTATGAATCTGTGGGCTCTGTGTAATGATTTCAAATTCCATGATATTTTTTTTCTCATTTCTTTGTGAGAGTATGGGTTTTTTTTTTTAACTAATTTGAGCACTTCATTATTATTACCTTGGTAATTATCCTAAAATTCACGTCCTTAAGTTAAAAAGTAGTATCGTAATACCTTTGTTAATTATTCATATCCTAGAATGTACACCTCTTTATTCCTAACCATGATCTCAAGTTTTTTAAGGTTTATTTCTTAATTACTTGAGGGGGGGGCTCACTTGAGTACAGGTAACCATGCAGGCAGAGGCATCTGCCTCTGCATGGAATTTGTATTCCAGCCTCGTGTCCTCGGCGAGAGCACTACACGTTCTTAACCACCAAGCAGTCCCTCCAGCCTCGGCTTTGAATCTTTAATTGCTGCATAAAATTGCACAAGATTATGGGCTACCATGTGATAGTTTTAAGAATTTAACCTTTATTTTTATGGATGTGTAATGGTGTTTTGCCTGCATGTGTGTCTGTACAGCATGGGTACTTGCCTGCGGAGGCCAGGAGAGGGTGTTTAGGTCCCCTGGGACTGGAGTTAGAGAGGTTGTGAGATGTCTCGCGGGTGCTGGGAACTGAACCTGGTCCCTTTGTAAAAGCAGCAGGAACTCTTAACTGCTGACTCATCTCTCCAGCCGTCCCTACTGCACAGTGTAAACATTCTATATTTCTTACGAATTCTCCCGGGTGGGTGCACATGGGGTGTGCATGCACGTGGAGGCCCCAGGCTGGTGTTGAGGATATTCCTCGATTACTCTGCAACGTTCACTAAAGCAGGGTCTCTGAACTAAACCCAGAACTCGCCTTGGTGATATGGCTAGTGCACCTAGCCAGCTCTCTCAGGGAATCTGTCTCTACCTCACGAGCACTGAAATTACAGACAAGCCACCAAATGCACCAGCAGTTACGTAGGTCTGGGGATCCAAACTCGGGCCCACGTGCTTGTGCATCAAGTACTTAATCCACTGGGGCACCTCCCCAGCCCTTCTTAGGAAGGCTTCAAGTTATTTTAAGTTATTCACGTGTATGGGTATTTCATCTGTATGTGTGTATGTGTCCACGGGCTTTCCTGGGACCCGTAAAGGCCAGGGAGGGTGTCAGATCCCCTGATACTGGAGCTGCAGGTGGTTGAGAGCCATCGTGCGGGTGCTGGGATCCAACCCGGTTCCCTGCAAGAGCAGCTAGTGCTCTTACCCACCAAGTCAGCTCTGCAGCCCCCTCCTTATTAACTCCTAACTTGCATACATAGCTCACGTAAGTAATCACTAATTAAAATGCCCCGTTTTTATTTTGATTTGCTGCAGTATTAGTTCTCCCGAGTGCTCTGCTTCATCTAGGCCCATTTTGTCTTTGCCCGACACTTCCCATGAGCAGTTCACTTAGTGTAAGTTCGATGTTGATGAAGTCTCTGGATTTCTATTTCTAGTCTTTATCTCTCCTTTTGAAAGCTGACTTGATTTAGAATTGCAGGCCGTCCCCGCTTCCTGCTGATAAATCGGCAGCGTGTCTTGCCGCGGTATGTCTGACGGTAACGCGGCTTTGCCAGCTGCTCCTATGTACTGTCCGTACCCCGGTGACTTTATGACAAGTCTCTTCAGTGAAATCGTCTTCGTGTTAATCATAATTGGTATTCAAGATTCTTTTTAATCCGTGGCTTCACATCTGTCTGAGCCGCTTCAGGCTGCTGCAACGAAACACGAGGCGGACAGGTTAAACACTAGCGTCTGTCGTCACAGTTCTGGGGGCCGGAAAGTGCGAGGCCAACGCTGCCAGACCCCAGGGTTTGCAGGTGCCATCTTGCCGTTATTTCTCCTGTGATGGAGAAAGGGGGGAACTCTCTCGTGACTCTTCTTATAAAGGAATAAACCCCTCCCAAGAGATCACCTCATGGCCTGGTCCCGTCCCTAAGGCTCTGTTGTGTCTGTTCCTGGAGGAAACTCGCACAAATGTCTATTCCCTCAAATGGGCACCAGCGACAGACCGATGATTTCACCCAAGTCAACTTGGTGACCCGACAAGTTTATTAGGGCTGGCTACAGGAGCATGGGTGCAGAGGACCCTCACGGGCAGCGGAGTCACTGGAAGCCGACCCAGCTTATAGAAGCACTCACTGCTTTCTTTAACCCCAGGGGAGAGCTTTGTGGATTTCCTTAGTTTCAGGAGCTTCCTGAGACCTTTAAGTTTCATTTGCTTCCTGAGTCTTCAGAGACTTCTCTCTGGAGGGGATCCCCCGATTCAGAGGTGTAGGGGGGCTTTGCCAAGACGCTCTTTGTACTGTGCAGTCTTCCTTTTTTTTTTTTTTTTTACATGCTGCTTGGACTCCTGGGAACAGCTGAGAGGCCTAGAAAAGAGGCAGTGGCAGTTGTCAGGGACAGTTCGTGGCAGGCGACAGAGGGTGGGAAGGAGCCAGCAGGCTCAGACAAGGGACAGTTGACGGGACAGAGGGTGTTAGAACTTAGTCCAGGTCTCCAGGGTTAGATGAGGAAAGACAGCCAGAGGGGGCTGTAAAGAGTTCTTCTGTTTTTCTCTTTTCCCTCCTAACCTTTTAGAGCTAGGGAGATTAAAAAAAAAAAAAGCTCCGAGAACCTGTCTCAGTCACAAGCACTTGCAAGCCTGGCAAGAGAACCAGGAGGCGGAG
Source organism: Cricetomys ansorgei (assembly GCA_026225945.1). Lineage (NCBI taxonomy): Eukaryota > Metazoa > Chordata > Mammalia > Rodentia > Nesomyidae > Cricetomys > Cricetomys ansorgei. Next base: position 1,730,765 of record JAMJFZ010003035.1, read on the forward strand.
TTCAGCTATGAGCGAAAAAGTAAACACATGCATTTGGCCCCAAAACAAACGGTTAAGGCTTAGGAGCTCAGATACGGCAACGGGAGAAAAATCACGCGGAGGGAAGAGGAACACAGCAGGCCCTATCTCCAACGCTCCCGCTCTGAGAACCGGTGTTTCGATGTACACAACGGTCTTCGGTCCCTAGCGGTATCTCCTGCTTTGGAGAACTCCCAGGAGCAACACTGCTCCCATCTCACCCTCTTGTCTCGTCGCTTGGGACTCCATGTTAGACTCCACAAACGTCACATCTCACAGACACTATCAGCCGCTGGAAGGACGTCACAAGGTCTATTCGGGGCACTAACTCTCTGACTGTATCTACTCTGCAATTAGACCCTGACTTTTTGTCTTTTCCTGTGTCACGATCTGCTTCCAGATTGTACCTGTGTACTCAGGTGTGTAGGTGTTCGATGTGAGCACATGTGTGCAGAGGGCAGAGGTCAGTCTTGGGTGTTGGTCTTTGGGAGCCAACCACCTTGTTTTCTGAGACAGAATCTTTCCATGGGACCCCGAGCTTACTCGCTAGGCTAGTCTGGCTGGCCAGCAGGACCCAGAGATCTTCCTGTCTCTCTCCCCAGCGCTGGGATTACAAGTACGTGGCCGTAACACCCGGTTTTTCACGTCGGTGCTGGGGAACTGAACTCACGCCTTCAAGCTTATGTGAGGCCCCGCCATCTCAAACTTTCGTGGCCTAAAACAACTGCTACCACTGTCCTGTTCGTGATTCTGTGATTGGGGTATGGCTCAGTGGGCATGGCTTGCCTTCGTGGCGCCGTGTGGTATTATCAAGCGTAGCTCACCCAGGGTCAGAGGATCCAATATGGCTTCACCCTCATGGCTGGCAACTCCGTGGGAAGATGACAAGAGCTGGGAACCCATCAGGCTTCTCTCTCCTCCCTCTCTGACTTTGTCTCTTATTCCTCATCTATTCTGGCTCCCTTCCTCCTGCTGCGGTGGAACACTCTGGGCAATAGCAGCTTAGGGTCACTGTCTGTCACTGAGGGAAGGCGAGACAAGAACTCAAGCAAGAATCTAGAGCAGAAACCATGGAGGACCGCTGCTTGCTGACTTATGGTTGGCCTGTGCTTACTATCCGCCGGGGGAAATGCTACCACCCACAGTAGGCTGCCCGCCCCCCACATCCGGTAACAAGACAATCCCCCCAAGACATGACCCCAGACAAGGCCCATCTCACCTTGCAACCCGTCAGTGAGACTCCTGTCAGGTGACTGACCAGGCTGTGTCAAGGTGGCAGCTAACGCCAACCAGGACACCACCTCTCTCCACATCAGCGAAGCGTTCTTAACTCCTGACATGGCCTTGGGGCTCTAAGAGGATAAGAATTAAAGCCCGAGGCCTCTGAGTGCCTGAGCCCGGAACTATGAAAACACCGTTCCCTCTACACCCTTCCCGCCACCTCTCCTTGAGATGCCCAAACTCAGATACCCGGCATCTCGCACCGCTTCGCTCAAGGCTCCGCATCTGGCACCGTCCGCTGCTCTCTGTGGTCCTCGGTCTCTGGAACGTGACTGGTGCGCACATCAGTGTCAACAAACATTCCCTGGATAAATGAAGGAACGGACACCCACATGGGTCCGGTGCTTTCTTCGGCAGCGTACACACCAACATGAGAACAGACTGGCTGCAGAGACGGACAGGCTCCTAGCCGGGCACACGGCGGCAGTCCTGGTGATAGGCCGGTCACAAGCCGTCGGGAGATCTCCTCGTTTTGTGTTGCTAAGTCTGGCTTGGTGAGGGCGCAATAGTCGGATGTGCTGAGTGGTAAGGCCTGGCCCAGCTAACGACAAGAAACCAAAAGCCTGAGAGGAACGTCCGCCTTCTCAAAACAACCGGAGTCCTGTCGATCGTTCCTGCGGCCACACTGTCACCTCTGACACGCCTCGGGTCCCCAGCACGGTCATCGGTGACTTCCGAGTCAGCATAACAAACGGACCGGCCTCCTTCGGCTCGCTTCCCCTCTCTGTGCTGTCCACCCGGACGTTTCCTTTCCTCTAGAGATGCTTGATCGCCGGGCCCCTCTGACACTCAACTTCTGGTGACCTGTCCCCGAACCCGGCCGTTGCTTCTCTCATTCTGCCGTCTCCCAGACTTTGTGCGGCTTCAGTCACCACCCGAATACTGACATCGCTTGAGTCTCTGCGTCCTGCCTTGGCCCCCTGAATACGACCCGTGGAAATCTGGACACATCTAGATGCACCCGTGGTCTTATCTGCAAACCTGCCCGTTCTTCAGACCTCCTGGCCTTCCTGAGTGCTGAAGTCCTACCGCTTAATCCAAAGACCAAGGGATCACAGTTACTCGCCACCTGTGGGTCAGCGAGACATCCGAGACCATGTCCTCTCGCTCTCCTGATGACAGCCCCTCCCACGAGGGTCCTGGCTTCAGCCTCTCACCCACAAACCCGCCTATACCCTGGCCGCCTGAGTTCTTTGTCTAAACCCAACTGTGATCACGTTATTTCCCAGCCTAACCTCCTCCCAGGGTTTCCACACTGACGACCTCCCTCTGTTCTCTCCTCATGACCACCTGGAGACTGGGCCATCCCTGTTTCGGACAGTTAGGGCTTCGGCAGCTTGCCAAGAGATGTGGCCTCGGTACAGGGATCTAGGAACCACGCTGCAGGTCTATGGTGGGCGTGGAGTCCTATCTAGAAGTGAAAAACACAGTACCGGGCCACCAGAGGCTAGGCTCCATCGGGGTGGAAGACAGGAAGCCCACGGGAAAGGTGGGCAGACGGGAGAGAGGAATCGCACTAGTGAAGGAATGGCCAAGCATCTCCGCGGAACGTCCACTGACTGCGTTCAGACACAGCTCCGCTGTGCGAGCCAGGGAGGCGGAGGGTGGTGCGCACCAGAGCCGTCCCAACCGGGTGCCCTCGTGGAGGCGTGCTCACGGCCACCAGGGAGGGGCGTCCGTCCTCTCACGGGCAGGCCTCGAAAGAGTGGATTCTTTTATTTACCCCTCGCCAAGGCGGATGCGATCAAGATCCTCACCCCCAAACTGTCTCGAAAGCAGCCAGCCGGCTTCCGAATCAAACGTCCCTTCCTGACCTCCAGACCTGCTCTAGAGCCACCGGGAGCAGCTGTCCAGCACGTGGCCGACGACCTGGGGTGAGTCCTTCCCGCCAACCGCTGGCCTACGGAGAGATGCTCGACGGCTACGGTCGGAGTTCAAACCCCACCGTGCCACCCCACCCCGGCGGACCGGCCTTGGCTCCCGGGCTGCAGCTCGCCCTAGGTGGGCCACCCCGCATCGTCAAGGCAGACCCGGGTGACGACCCAGCCCCGCGCTTGCGGTTTCCGGCAGCCCCGGGGCGCCGCTGTCCCCCACACTCACCGAGAGACCCGCGGTGGGGGGCGGGCGGGCGGGAAGAGGGGCGGCCGGGCGGTGATTGGCTGGGCTGTGCCAGGCAGCTCCCGGCCGAGAACAAAAGAGAGCGGGCGGCGGGCGTCCCCGGAGCAGGCGCTCCCACCCGCCGGGCGCCGGCTTGGCCGCTGCGGGAGGACGCGCCCACCGCCTGCCGGCCGAGCGAGCTGGGCGCGGGCGGCGCGCGCGGTTTCTCCGCGGAAGCGGGCCGTGCACCTAGGAATTAACCGGCCGGCGCGCGAAGGGAGGGCAGCGGGGCGGGCGGAGGGGGGGCGCCGGGCGCGCGCGAGCACAACAATAAGATCGTGTTTGCGGTCGCTGCCCGACGAGGAATCCGAGGCGGCGCGAGGCCCCGAGCTCGCGCGGAACCCGGGCGGCGGCGGCGGCATGAGGCCCGCGCGGCGGCTGTGAGCGGGGCGGCGGCGCTCGGCGGCGCTCGGCGGCCCGACGCGGGCTCCCGTCCCCCGCAGCCGGGCGGGGATCTGCCGTCGTCCCCGGGCGGAGCGGCCGCGCGAGGCCCGCGGGGGCGGGGGGCGGCACCGAGGACGAGCGGGCAGCACGGCCGGGATGGCGCGCCCGCGGCCCCGCGAGTACAAAGCGGGCGACCTGGTCTTCGCCAAGATGAAGGGCTACCCGCACTGGCCCGCCCGGGTGAGTACGGCCGCGCCGCGGGCCCGCCCGCCGCCTTCCTCCATGATGGCGCGCCCGCCCCTCTCCCGCCGCCTCGGCGCGGCCGCCGCCCGCCTCGGGAGCGGCGGAGACCGGATCCGCGGTGACGGGGGCGGCGGAGACCGGATCCGCGGTGATCGGGGCGGCGGAGACCGGATCCGCGGTGATCGGGGGCCTCGGTGACCGGATCCGCGGTAACGGAGGCGGCGGAGACCGGATCCGCGGTGATCGGGGGCCTCGGTGACCGGATCCGCGGTGATCGGGGCGGCGGAGACCGGATCCGCGGTGATCGGGGGCCTCGGTGATCGGGCCCGGGTGGACCCCCGGGGTGGCGGCGCGGCGGGGCAGGTAGGACAGCGGTCAGCCCCAGGCCGGGTTCGTGGCCGTGCGGAGGCCTCGCGTCCTCTCCCTCCGGGACTTGTTGAGTCTCCTGCCCGCGGTGCTGATGCTGGTGCTCGGTGCCCGGTGCCTGGTGCTGGGTTCCCGGTGCTCGGTGCCCTGTGCTTGGTACTCGATGCCCGGTGCTCGGTGCCTTCTCATTGTCTGCGTGCATCCCGGGGGCCCGGTGCCCTGTGCCCGGTGTCCGGTCCTCGGTGCCCGGTGCTCAGTGCCCTGTGTCTGGTGCCCAGTACCCTGTGCCCAGTCCCCGGTGTCCTGTGTCCGGTGCTCAGTGCCCTGTGCCCGGTACCCGGTGCCCTATGTCCGGTGCCCGGTACCCTGTGTCCGGTGCCCGGTACCCGGTGCCCTATGTCCGGTACCCGGTTCTCAGTCCCGGATACCTCCCAGGAACGGCACCGTAGCCCGTCGCGGGCCGCCGAGCCCAGAAGCGCATCCCGACTACAGGCCGCGGCAGCTCTGGAGCCGGCCTGGGTCTTTCTAACACCGGCACCGGTATTCCTTATGACGCTCCGCCCGGGGAGGACGCGCTGCCCTGCGCGCTTTGCATTTACAGCAAATCGCCGTTGTCTTTGATGTGTGACGGTCGGCCGCGGGCTGCCTGAGACGGAACGGTTAGGGTCGGTCCGGCGGTTCGGACCTGGAGGCTGGCGGAAACCGGGAGTGCTGTGTGCCGTGCGGACGGCAGGGCCGAGGGGAAGTGACATCGAGAGGGCAGGGTGAGTCCTCAAGCTGAGGAAATGGGTTTGCTGTGGCGTGGTTTCGAGATGGAGAGGACGCTGGGCCAGAGGTGCGGGCCCGGTGTGCGGGCCGGTGTGCTGTTCCGCGCGGTCAGGGCCTGATCTCCGGCTGCCTGCACGTCCGCTCCTGTGGCTGTAGAACAGTCATCACCAGGACCCGGTCCAGCACCGGCAGCCTCCCTCACTGCATTCGAGACAAGCGCTTCATGTCCCAACTCCAGGCCCTGAAATAAGGCGAAGTTTTCAGAGCCATCACTGGCTGGTTGTTTCGTTGTTTCCTTTTCTTTCCTTTTCTTCTTTTTTTTATGCTACAGAATAGTATGCAGCGCTTAAAGGGCAAGAGCTGTGATTTTAGGGGAGTCTCTTAGGGAATCCCTGTGTGTACTCGTCAAGTGAGATTGTATGTACCACTCAAAAGCGGAGAGTCACAGGCCTGTCTTAAAATCTTGCCTTTGGAAAGTGTCTTTGAGGGTCAGAAGGAAAATACAAGTCCACTGACACATCACTCACAGGTTGGCTCCCTGTGGTAGTCTGCGGAGCGCTACAGGAGAGCTTCCAGTTGTGTACACAGCTGTACAAGAAATTCCTGGGAGGCACAGTTCCAAATCAAGATACGAGGGGAAATGAGAAAGCAAAGGCCATTAGGTCTTTAGATCTCGAACGATGCATGGGAGACAAATCTGTGTGTATTTAACTTCTTAAGGAAAAGTTCCAGGGCTTACAAATATTACCTTATCATGAGCAACGCTTTGCGTTTTCTCAGGAACCGTAAAGGTGAGGAGAAAAGGGTATTCGCAGGCGCTGCTCTGGATTGCACGTACTGGACGGGAAATGCTTTCGTCTGGATCTTGTTTTGACTGAGATGCTTCTGGGCAGGCACTGTCCTCCATGTCTGCTTAGAACTCGATCCGTTGACATTTAAAAATGCTAACTGGGAAACGGATCTTATGCACACTTCCAATACTTCCACCTTACAGGAAGGCCGGTAATCTGGGGGTTGCAATATATGTGGCCCCCAGAATCAAACCCGAAGTGGCAAGATAAGTTTCATTGCAGACCGTGGGAGGGAGCTTTTGAAAAGCCGGAGCTGGTCCATTCGGATTCTTGTGAGGAAGATGCTTGGCTCAGGGAAGCCGGTGAGGGATTGGGTCGAGAGGATGCAGAATCTGGAAGGAAGGGGTGGGTTCGGCTCTCTGCTGGCTTGACACGGAGTGGCTCTGGCTCTGTTTCTCTTCTCTTTCTGGAGTTCAGTTTAGTAGTCTGTAAAACAAGGCTAATTGTCACTACATAAAGAGTTTATCAGTCTCCTTCACCTGTGGTTTCATTTCCCATAGTCCAGAAGTATGCAGTGCAGGGCCATGCAGTGATTTGGGAGACGGGGAAAGACCACGTTCAAGTAGCTTTTATTACAGTGTGTTGTTTTATTAATTCTAGTTTATTGTTAGTCCCTTGACCTAATTTATGAATTAAGCTTTTTCATAGTCTCGTATTGCAAGGAAAAAGCAGTGCTCATAGGATTTGGTTCTTGCCCTGTTTCAGACATGCACTGTGCCTTGAAACATACCCTGAGAAGGAGCGACCGCATCTCGACACACTGTGCTCAGACGTTCCTACTTTTTCCTTTATAAATTCATAACTGACTTTCTCCCACCATGCCATCTTAAGGTTCTGTCAGTTTTCAGCTCTTGAGTCGCTGTGCTAATTCTCGGTGTTTTACCATGAAAAACTGCAGAGAAGCGCAGTCACACAGCGAGCCTCCGTGTAGCTCCCACCTAGGTTTTTATTAACTATACTGAATTTTATCACACGTATGTTCACATATCAATCCTTCTATCCACAGAGCAGTCTCTCTTAATTTGATATATTTCAAAGCAAGTTATAGACATGATTATAATTTACTCCTAGACAGCTTAATGTGCGTGTCATTACCTAGAGCTCAGCATATGCAATGACTCTTTTTTCCTGGTGAGGTAAAGTTTACATGGACTAGTCCCAGTAACCAGGAAATGTCCTGGCAGATCCCTGTCTCCCTCCCTGTTTGCTTCTGCTTCCCCGTGTCACTTTAACATTCAGTAGCAGCTAGGTGTTTCTGTGGCTTAAAAATATGGCTTAAAACATGGTTTAAAGAAAAGGTTCATCTGTGCATAAGCTTAATACTAAGAAGAGAAAGAGGAAAAACCGCACTAAACAGGGATGTGGACTCTTGAGAATCCTGCTGGTAAAGCCTGAGCATGCTTCCTTAATATATGCAAATTCACCTTAAAGCTATGTGTGCCTCACATTTATGCTGCTACTATATACATTATAAAATATACATCAGAGTGACCCAAAGGGGGCGGCGTGATGTACAGATATTTCATGGTTCACGTATTTTGTTGTCAGGGTGTTGGCGGTAACACATTAAGTCCCTATTTTTAAGCTGTAGTTGTTATAAATATTTGTGGCCTGCCCCTTGTGGGACCCAACTGATCAGGTGGACAGGTTCTGCTTTCCAGGTTACACATGCCAACGGAGCCATTTTCTAAGTTGTTGGCTTGAGGTCATTAGTATTGCCTACGTAGAACTTTTAGTCGTTTACTTGGTGAAAGCTAGCTGAATTCAGTATTCCAAAATTCCATTCAGCCAAGCTCTCACAAACGGCGTAAATCTCAGTAAGCCTGAGGCAGATAAACATAGCTGTCCTGGGGGAGGGCACTTAGGCCAGCTACACATTAAGTGATAGTGAGCTTTACTTCTTAGATAAAGAATAAGAGTAAACGGCGTCTCTTCGCAGGCGCCCCATTCCCCTTGTGCGTGGGTTGTGAGCACTGTTGCCCGGGACAGAGGGTAGTCCCAGACCTTGTGCTTCCTCGGAAGAGCTTTTTAAATAAAAAGCCCAGTATGGCGGCCTGGAGTCGTGGGTCGTGTGCTGTGCATGCTTGAGGCCCTGAGTTCGAGTCCTCGCCGCCCCCCAGGCTATTTCCAGTCGTGCCTTTAGCCCCACTACTCGGGAGGCTAAGATAGGAGGATGGCTTGAGTCCAGAAGTTCGAGGCCAGTCTGGGTAACGGAGTGAGACCCCCTGTCCCCTAAGGCTCCGATGGACGTATTTGTGTGTGAGCTCTCAGACACTGTGGGCACAAGCCTACGGCGTAGCCTAGCGGTCTGCGGTCCTGGGACACGAAGGCCACCGTGGATCGGCGTCAAAGCGCCCACGGGGCGGCCCGTCGAGCAGAACAACCAAGCGCCCTGGGAACAGCCGGCAGCTCCGTGCGCGTTTGTGGAGCGCGGAGAGCACGGCAGGGGCCGGGCGGGACCCCGGTCCGCGCGGGGCGGAGCGGAGCAGCGCGTGGGCGAGCGAGCTCCCACGGAGGCGCCCCTCGCACACTTCGAAGGCCGAAGGCCGGGGAGGAAGGAACGACGCTGCAGTCCGGGGCCAGGCCTCACCGTCTGTAGCTGCCAGCCTTGTTTGGCTTCCTTGCGCTGCGGACGTGTAGCTCAGCAGCGGTGCTCAGGCGGGAAGCCCCGGTCCGGGCGCCCCCAGGCCTCCCAGTCCTGGTTCGCCTGCATCTGGCCCTGCCCTCTCGTGGGTCTTCCCGGCCTCCCGCGGTGGAACTTGAGTCAGGCATCTTCCTCCCCCTTGTGTTGCTTGAGGCGCTGGCATTCGTTGGCATTTGTTCTATGTGAGGCACAACGCTAGGTTTGAAATTTAGATTAAATTTGTGACACGTTAAAAGCATAAATACTAAGTATTTTTATGATCTTTTTTAATGTAAACATTTTGGAATGCTCGGGTTCCCTGACCGTAGCACCGTCTGGGTGGCCTTTGGCAATGAAGTGCTAGAATATACTACGTGCTGGAAAGCAGGCCATGTATTTCCAAGACTTTAATTTCTTTTAAATCTCAACATAAAGTAAGGTATCTATAATGTTCACTTTGGCATGGGTCCAGAGAAGTTTTTTTCAGGTAGAAAATAGCACAGGCTCTCTCAGCCTCTTCCCAGGGACTGCGTCGGCTTTGCCAAGGAACAGGCAGGCTGTCTCATTTCTTTTGCGTAAACTGAGAGCAAATGGGCAACTTAAACCCTTAATACCAATCTGTGCGCTAATTCTCTGAAGTGAAACTCTACTTTAAGATACTCTTTGCGATTATTTTGGAAGATAACTGATAGTTTAAAATTGTATAAACTTTATTGGAAATGTCCACTAGTGTTAAAGCAGTAGGCTAGTAAGCAGCAGAAAGTCTGCTGCTGTCAAGAGGATCCAAAAGTTAGATGCCAGTCTGGTCTGTTTGGTGTGGTCGCTGGTACAGACCATGGCAGAACCCTTTCTGATTCCTTGAAGCCACACACCGAAACATGGTGTCCAGATTGTCAACCGCGGTAGTGAAATAGGCAAAATATTTACGAGTAAGTTTTATCTGTGAATCTAATTATTTTAAACCAAGGCTTAATTTTGTGTGCCTTTTACTTTCTTTTCTAATTAGTCATCTTTGTTGTAGTGTATACACACCAGTAGATTTTTTTAAATACCAATAGTTCTTCAGAGTAGGCAAGTTACTAGTGGTCTTTTCACCTACTTTCGAACTATTAACAACTTTTTAAAAATAAAATGGATTGAATTTCACGTAGATACTAATTTCTCCTGAGTAAAAATTTGTATTGTGCAAATAATATTCACTGTAGACAGACTAACCCTAATTATAGCCAGTGTTAATATGCACCTCGTATGGTTATAAATTATAACTGTTCCTGTTATATAACATAGGTCATTTCCAATTTTTAACTATGTAACAAGACTCAGAAACCTTCTTTGCTAAACCTTTAGTTGTTTTCTTTTGATGAGTCTAGAAATTCTATTTTTGAGTCAAGGGTTATGAGCGCATTTAGAGCTTTGAATTTATATTACTAAAATTGCTCTAACAGAGAAGTCTGACTCTCTCATGTTTACTAGCAAAGTAAAAGGATACCTGTTTTCCTTCCTATTCATTAAAAGTAAATGCCTCAGCTTTTTAAGAGAGTTTAGCATGGGTAAGGCTCTAGGTTCAATCTTCAGGAACAATCAATAAATAAGTCAGTTTAACAGATGCACACATTTACCTGAATTAGGTTATTTAATTAAGGTTAGGTCGATTGTCTCTGGAGTATATATTCACACACACACACACACACACACACACACACGTATCGATAACAGGATAAGGTAAATGTGATAATACCTTTTTAATTAATTCTGTCATTCCTAAGACTTTAGCTTAAGAAATATACTCAAGGTTACACAATTAATAAATATCTTATTTTTGTTCTTGTTTTAAAAGAGTCTCGTACTTCCCAGGCAACCTCAAATTCATTGTGAGGTTGGAGAATGAGTCACTTTAAACTTCTGATCTTTCAGTGCATGTTCCTGAGTGCTAGGTTTGCGGATATGCCTTGCCATGCTCAGCTATAGAGCTCTGGAAATCAAACCCAGGGCTCCCAAACTCAGGTTCCCAAGCAAGCACTGTACCATCTGCCTTCATTCCTGATGTTGAAGAATGCCTCGAAAACTTAGCAAGTGTGACATTAGATTAGATGAAAGGACTGAAGAGTCGTTTGGCCATATGTAAGATCAGATAGATGATGGATGGATGGATGGATCCTGCATCTATGGAGCTGGCAATCTTAAATCATAGAACATTTATTATAGTGCTTTGTATTATATTTCTCTAGTCGATTTCTTTAAAAAGCTCTTTGATTAAAGGGAATATAAGAATGAGAGTGTGCATTTAGAGAACCCGGAGAACTAAAAATCAGTTCTGCGTTAATTGCACAGAATCACTGACTTATGTGGGGGTTTCAACCCTGTATGTAGAAGAGAACAGGCAGTCTCTGAAGGTCAGGTAGGTTGATAGAAGTTCCTAGTTTTCTAGAGCCTAGAGTTAAATCACAAGACTGACCACTGGCCAGTGCAGTCCTGTCAGCTCACTGCACTGCTGATCCTGAGAACATTCCCCTGGTTTCCCTGCCATCCATATTGTGATCTGTCAGCCTAACTCAAATAGAGTTAGTAAATGTTTTTTTCTATCTCCTCCTTGCCCAAATAGCATGGATTGCAGTTAGTCTGCTCAACAACTGTGTGATTACAGAGAGCCAAACAGAAGGAAGGAGAGAAAGGGAAAGAGAAGAAAGATAAAAGTTCAAACCCACAGAATGACATCTTCCAGATCCTGGAAGCCCTGTGATAGGTCGAACGAGCGAGATTGGGCTTTAAAGGACAAACATCTTACTCTGCCATCATTTCAGTTTGTTCGGTTGGACTTACCTTTTACGATGAGAAGGATGATAACTTTTCAAATCATTTTCATAGGGATTCACTATTAAACTGTGCATGGAAGAACTAGCAGGTGACTATTCAGTTACCTCCCAAGAGCACCCAGCTCTCTACTTACGCAAGGCAAGCGACCTCGCAAAGCTGGCAGTAAATACTTGTATGGCTTGGTGGGCATGTTTTCAATAACTTCCTTGTGGCTTTATAATAATCATTCTAACACTAGGTTCTGGGAATTGTGAGGACTCCCCATTGTAAGATTCCCTCAGGTAATGAGCCATTTCTAGAGATTCCACATGGCTTCAGAACGGGGGAGAGGGGCAACATACATGGCCATATTGGCGCACCAGTGGGCCAGTGAATAAACCAACCTTCCTTTTGATCACTGGAACTCAAGCTCCACAAAAACTCTGGTACTTGTGTTCTCTCTCTCTCTCTTGGTATTTCATCTTACAACTCTCTCAAGCTGCACTTCATTGTTGAACTGATAATAGTTTTAAGGCTACTCAGAAGTGGAGATGTCCAGTTTCTGTTTCTGTGGAAACAGAATGGTACAGTCAGCGGTAGCAACAATGTTTCTTATGTGGCCACTAGAAAATTTTTGATAACACAGGATAAGTTTCCAGTGCAGAATATGCTTAAGATTAAAGCTGTTGAAAGATTGGTTCAGTAGTGGTTAGCACATATAAAAATAAGTTTCACAGAAGATTGAAAAAATTATGTAGGCAGGAATGTCAGAAAATAGCTCAGCTTTAGAACTCTCCTTATTGATTCTGAAGTAGAAACTTAACAATATGGGGCCAGGCCAGGTTCTAGCCTTCAGAGGGTGCCCTCACCCTTACAGCTCTCCACCTCCCAATAGACAACGTGTTGATTAGGTCAGGGCCGCGCCATCAAACCATCTCTGAAAGCCCCTCACAAGCATACCCAGCAGAGCTTTAGTAATTTCCCAGGCATATGTAATCCTAGTCAAGCTGGCAGATCACAGGGAATTCTAGATGAGCTAGCTGTCATGGCATCGGAGTAAAGCCGATCTTTACCCCGTCCACAAGCATCCGGTGAAAGTGCAAGGGAGTTTTAGGGTGCATGTGAGAGCATCGTTATGTCCCAGGAGCAGGGGAGGGGCTTGTGAAAAGAACACAGAGAGGATGAACTGGAAAAGGAAAAGTTGGTAAATTTGGGCTCATTAAAATCAACTTTTAAAATCCCACAATGAAATTGCAAAGGTAAACCGCACATTTGGAAATATGCCCCTATGGAACCTAACAAGTTTCAGTGTATGTAACAAATCAAGTAGAGCTCAATAGAAAAATGAGCAAAACGCACGAACAGGCATTTCATTGGAGAAATACAAAGTGCTTACAAGTTTATGAAAAGAGCTCACAGAAATGCAAATTAGTATCACAGTGGGAATGCCAGAAATTAGGAAATTTGTAAGTATCATATATTACTGGATTCCAGCCACTTTGGAAAATAATTAATGTTGTGAAATTAAATGCTGCATGCTTTCTGACTCAGCACCTATAATTCCTACAGCACATATATTCACCCGTAGAGGACTAGCAGTAGCTTAGCTGGTAGGGAAAAGTGTGTGTGTGCGTGTGTGTGTGTGTGAGTGCTTATAGGCTATAGTCCAAATGTTCAATAAATGGCTATTTCCCAACAGGCCAAGGATCCAGTAGTTGTTTAGTCCACAAGACAGGATGTCTCAGCAGTCCCAGTCTGTTGCTGGAGTCCCTGAGGAGTCATACAGCGAGCTGCTGGTTTGCAGATTATGTTGGAATCCCAAAGATGTAGGTTCTGATATAGTGAAGGAACACCTCACCAGGAGGGTAGGTGAACTTGCCAGCTAGAGTGAGGGCAGCCTGGCAAAAAGCAAAGCTCCCTCTTCCACGTCCTTCTATGTGGACTGTCACCAGAAGGTGTGGTCCAGATTTAGGGTGGGCCTTCCCACTTCAAATAATCCGCAGGCGTGCCTAGCTGCTTGGTGGGTACTAGATCAGATGTAGTCAGGTCGACTGCCAGATCAGTCATCACACTGGGCGTGGTCCCCTGAGCTAGAGATTAAACACTCAACAGTGTGGGAGAATGTTTCTGTCTTTGTGGCATGCTCCAGTCTAGAAGGGGCTTGTGGATGAACCGGCAAGCAGCGTTACCTGTCATGTGATGTAACCGGGAGAAAATGGGCAGTGGTGAGGGTGGGGGAGTGCCTGCGTATGTCCGCTGGGTGAGGGAAGACCTTCCTGGAAATGCAGTGTTTGGGCAGATTTCATTATCCTGTGGGAGAAATGCAAACAACTGAAGGAAATGTGGTAGTGAGGCTGGACTCGTCAAGAAGGCCAGTGAGGCTCGTACAGGTTCCCCGCTGGCTGGAGAGACATAGGAGATGAGTTCTTCATCCTTATTGTGTGGATCTTAGGTTTCATAACCTATTTAGAATTTCAAAAGTCGAAGGTCATTGGGGGTTTTTGAGCAGGCAAATAGAATCTGATTTGTATTTAGTGACTGAAGGTGCCAGCTGCGCGGTGGGGGAGAAGGGTTGGGCTGTTGGATGCGAAGGGCCTTTTTAGGAGACTTCCACAAGCTTGGACCTCAGATGATTAACAAGGGCTGGGGAGAGTACTGGGCTGGACAGAAGTGGCTAGTTTAGTGATGCTAGCAATGGAAGAAGTTAGTGATGACCAAGGTGTAATGCCCTTGAAGAAGACTGAGTCAGCAGTGTCCTCCCGTGTCTGGTAGGGAACAGCTGTGCAGAACGACGCCATTTACTAACACGGTGATCAGCAGGTTAGGCTACAGGATAAGTTAGGACAACCTCAGTCTGCGATCTGAGGCTCAGGATGCTCTGGATTTGGGAGCTTACTAAGTGAGTCTTGTCAGTTTATGGGTGACATTTACAACCATGAAGACCAGTAATAAAGAAACTCATGAGGAAAGGTAGTTTGTGAGTTGTGGGGGTTTGGAACCTGGAACTCAAAAGAAGAAAGTGTCTCCAAAGACATGGACTGTCTTGGAAGCTCTGTGTGCTGTGCAAGGCACAATGTGGGGTTAGGAGACGGCAGAGAACAATAAAGACGTTCTGTAGAGAACGAAACAGATGCGACTGGGCAGCTGAGGGCAGATTAGCACGGCCAGTAAAGCCATGAAAAGATGTCTGACCTCACCCACCAATCAGAACAATGCAGATTTAAGGAGCAGTGACATGCAAATGCCATCAGGATGGGAGCAGAGGTCCTTTTTGTGCCTTGGTGGACACGGGAGCTACTACAGCCCTTTTGAAAACAGTCTGCTGATATCTACTAAAGTGAAAAACATATCCGACCTATGACCTGACAGTATCCTAGCAATCTGTTGAGAGTGAAGCACTGGTACATAAGTGCAGGATAAAAAAGCACTGAAAAGGGAAAGGCCAGGGCCTGGTTCTGTAATCACTGGATTATTCAGTTATTAAAAAGTTCGTTGGCTCTCTGCCACGTGGCCAATCGTAGACCCACCCTCTCCCCTCAGAAAGCAGCCCACCAGTGTCTAAAACCTTTGCTTCCGACTGTGTGTATGGAAATGGAGAAAAGGGTACTCTGCTGTAGACCGTAGTTACCCAGGAGGGAGCGGGTCTAGAGGAAGGTGGGAACATAAGCCTGTCTCTAAAGAAGAAGGATCTCCATGACCAAACAGCTTTTGTGGCATGTCCCATGTATGTAGTCTGGATGCACACCTGTGGAAGACTCAGTCATCACAGTAACGTCTCAAGGGATAATTAACTTTAAAAATAAAGTGCTAGGTGTAAGTACTTCCTGTTTATCAGCCTTTCAGTGTTGATTCAGATGGAAAATGTTTGCGATGTTGGTCAAGGTTCAGTTCATGTTATTTAACTTGTGAGGAATGTGCAGAAATTTACTATTTTACGCTTTTCCACTAATGTCCACTTCCATGTTCATTTTGCCACTCTTGCTTTTCATTTTTAACCACTCTGTTTATTTTGGGTATACGCTAAATAATATGAAACTAACAATGAGCATTAGAACAGTCTGGTAGTTAGATCCACAAACAGCTAGTGCTGCTCAGCTGAGTGTAAGTTGTGAATAAAATTATCTTACACCCTCTACTGTTATGTGTGTTTGCTCAGTAGACACAGAGGCTACTGGTAGGTTTTAAAGAAATATTTAAATTATTATTGATTTCTAATTTTAAATGGAAGTAAATTAATAATACCTGTCCGCATGATGGGCACCTGTATGTTTGCTAACCACCATTCATACATTGTTGTATCTAACCTAGCGTTTTATGTCTTCTGTCTTCAAGTGACTGATATGACTTCTGTTTTCTCATTTTGCTCTGTCGGAGCTCTTTTGTCTGTACTTGCGTGATACTGGCCTTTCCTGCCTCCTTGGGTGAAGTCTGCTAATCAGAGTCCCGAAGTCAGTTCTTGTTAATACACACAAGTCAATAACTAATATAGTCAATTCTGTGTGGTGATTAAAAGCTTCGATTTTATTTTCAGCCATTTCTCCTGTCTAAAGTAATTTGTACATACCTCCTGAAGACAGATCTATTATGGTAGGAAAGGGTTGACCAATGTTTCTGAACTTACCTATCTTACTGACCCCCTTCCCCCCACTTTCTTCAGCCTTCAGTCCCC
Source organism: Cricetomys ansorgei (assembly GCA_026225945.1). NCBI lineage: Eukaryota > Metazoa > Chordata > Mammalia > Rodentia > Nesomyidae > Cricetomys > Cricetomys ansorgei. The sequence goes on from JAMJFZ010003035.1 coordinate 1,746,918, forward strand.
TCAGGGTGGAAGTAAGGTAGAAATGACAGGAGAGTTTTGGTTTTGTTTGGGTAGAGTGTTGAACGCTGGGCTTTCTACGTGCTAAATCCTCTGTTACTGATTGACTGACGACTGTTGAGCCGGACGTGGCAGCTACATAAAGCTAATTCTTTGTGAATTCTCTGAATTTCTCCTTGGTTACTCCCTAATTGTCTGTATGATATTACTTACTGATCTGTGTTATGTTACCATTCCAAATTAGATACCTTCATAATAACAGACTGCCCTGAAATTCAGTGGCTTAAAACAGCCCACACTTACTATCTCATAGCGTCTGTAGGCGTGGATTCCTTGGCTTGGCGACTTCATGAGGACAGATGTTAAGGCTTAATTAGAGGGTGGGTCCACTTTCAAGACGTGTGAGCGGTCGGAAGGATGCGCATCTCGCGGTGTCGGAAGGATGCGCATCTCGCGGTGTCGGAAGGATGGATGCGCATCTCGCGCGGTGTCGGAAGGATGGATGCGGATCTCGCGGTGTTGGAAGGATCCAGATCTCGCGGTGTTCACGGAAGGATGCGGATCTCGCGGTGTTCACGGAAGGATGGATGCGGATCTCGCGGTGTCGGAAGGATGGATGCGGATCTCGCGGTGTTCACGGAAGGATGGATGCGGATCTCGCGGTGTTCACGGAAGGATGGATGCGGATCTCGCGGTGTTCACGGAAGGATGGATGCGGATCTCGCGGTGTTCACGGAAGGATGCGGAACTCGCGGTGTTGACCCGGAGTGCGTTCCTTGTTACTGTTGCTCGGGCTGTCCTGCACCCAGTGCCTTGCGCGCTTCGCACCTCAGTACCCGGGAATGCGCCTCTTCTCTGCCCTTCCTGTCACCTTGCCATCGCCTCCGGTGGCTCAGGAGTACAGGGATCCGATAAGAGCCACCGTATCTCACCCCAGGCAGCCCCAGAGCCCCCCAGAGCTGCCCGCGTCTTCACGTGACTACACGGTGAGCTCCAGCCTGTGAGCTGAGGGAGCAGCCGCCAGATCAGAGCGCGGGGTGCCGCCGCCGCAGCTCATTGGCTGGCCACCGGGTAGAAACAAGCTTCGGGTTCAGGGAGACGCCCTGTCTCAAGAAGTAGGGCAGAAAACCCTTGAAAGGCAGCTGGTGCTCACCCCGGGCGTCTCTGCACCAGCAGCATGCAGCCCCGAGGAAGCTGGTCAGCTAATACTGCCCACCACTTACTTACTGAGCTCCTGTGTGAGGCTGCTGAGCTGCCTGGGTAGTCACAGCAACAGTGTGTGTCTCTGAAGAGGAGGAGAGCACACGGCCAGCCAGCTCGTGCTTGCACGCAGATCTAGACAAGCATGACCAACAGGTGGATTCACCGTGTTGCCCGATCTTAAATGGATGCAGGGGTTGGAATGTTCAAGATGGAACTGGGAAGCTGTACTGTAACCATTTCGGGAGGTGGATGATGATTTCTTACAGCTTATTTTGTTACTGTAAACACTCGTTTTTATAATTGAACAGTATGTGTCTCTGAAAAGTTGGAAGTTCAGCTATCAGAGAACACTGTGCAACAAAACAGTGTGCTGGTGCTTGTCTGTAATCCCAGCACTCAGGACGCAGAGGCCGGAGGATTGCAAGTTGTAGGCCAGCCTGGGCTACAGTATGAGACCCTATCTCAATAACAGGAAAATAAAAATAATGTGTTTATAAATAATTCCCTGCAGTTCATGTTGTTGAGTCAAGGTGTGATAAGGAGAGTGGCCATTTCTTGAAATAATCTAAGGAATTTGGACCTTATCCTGTCCGAAGTTTTCAGTCTCAGCTGTGCATAAGAACTGGTAGTCTTGGGAAGGGCTGACGTAGCTTTACTTTTAAACCCCAGAAGTGGTGCAGATACAAAGCTAGGAATGACGTATGCAACAAAAAAGCTATAGAATCTGGAACATGGAAGTGAAATAATAAATGTGCATCTTTAAGGCCTACATGGATGGAGAGAGAAAGGCACCGTGGCCCAGACCAATGATTACATAATAATGCATGTTCTCGTAACCTTCCTATGTTGAAACGTGTTCTAGGGAATCTGTATTTGTCGTTGCTTTTTGAAGTACAGCTTTCACTTCTCTGTGTCTCTTTCACCAGAGCAGATTTCCAGGAGTAATTCTGTTGAGCCAAAAGGAATGAATCGTGCGGGCTCCACACATGGTTACAGTGAGCACAACCAGCTTGCAGTTTAAGTGGGCCAAGCAGGATGTTTAAAGTGATTCCGCTAGGTTTGAGGGGAAAAAGAAACTATTAGAATTTTTATTACACTAATTTTGTTTTGAAATTATCAATAAATTATCAAAACAATGTTTCTATTGTGTTTACAGCATCATTTCATAACTGAATTTATCTTTAATAGATTGATGAACTCCCAGAGGGAGCTGTGAAGCCTCCAGCAAACAAGTACCCTATCTTCTTTTTTGGTACCCATGAAACGTAAGTTAACACAATAGCTTGAAGTTCCAACAACTCAAATGTGACTACACTCGATTCCATACACGTGATCCGTACAATTCACATGTTGGTAGTCATAGTCGTTTGTAAAGGAACAAACAGCACATTTTTACTAATGTAAAGCGTATTAGTCAACTTTTACATGTTGTAACAACGTACACAACAGAAGCAACTTTAGGAAGAAAATGTTTATTTTGCCTCATGGTTTCAGGGGATTTCGGTTCATCATGGCAGGGCAGGCATGGTAGAGGCTATGTTGGCAACGTCATTTGGTAAGACTGTTCGGTGGATGAGGACATGTAGACCAGGAGCAGACACGGGTAAAAGGACCATTCAGCCCTCACCTCGTAAGACTCTCCAGCTTCCCGAATTAGCACCACCATCTGGGGACTAAGTGGGGGGAGGGGCATTCATACTCAAACCATAAAATAAGTTTCATTCATAGAAGTCTTGATTACTGGAAGCACATCTTTGCTTCAAATGCCATTTCTATTTCTATTTTAAGTGTTGGCTGTCAACCCAAAGTCTCCTTTTAGGGTGCTCTTAAAGTCCTGCAGTGATTGGCTGGCCACTCCCAGTGACCCCTTTTGGAACTCTTGAGTGTTTCCCCTTTAGAGAAGCTTATTCCACTTAGTCTTTACAGGACTAAGCTATGTTCTCCCAGCTCTTCCAGCCTTAGGTCTGCAGCAGATGTACTGCCTCCTTAAGGTTTTCTAATTATGTTTATTAGTCTATAGACCGAGTAATGCAGGCATTTATCTCCTTCCTGTGCAGCAGTACAGAAGTGGGCACAGGTCAGAGTGGATAGACAGTGTGCTCTGAGAGCTCAGCGTCCTCTGTCAGACCCTACCAGTTCTTGCTGTCCCTCCTGTGTGCTTGTTTGTGAGAGATCCCCCTGCTTCTGCATCCCAAGCGCTGGTGTTGAAGACATTGGCCTTCACCTCTGCTTCTGCCTCCCTTCACTCCTGCTCCTGCCTCCCTTCACCCCTGCTTCTGAGTCCCGAGCGCTGGGATTGGAGTCATTCACACCCGGCTTGTTTGCTTATGTTTAGAAGTAACATGCTTCCATTGTACAAGTGCCTCCTCCAGGGAGAGGGAGGGAGAGAAGAAGCAAGAATAACAGGGATGTCCTGTCAGGAAGTAGGCAGAAAGGCGCACAGGTCACCGTGGGGTGGTCATGGGGCCAGACACAGCTGTGGGAGGCTGGGAACGTGGGAGAAGCAGTCTGTTACAGAAGGAGGAAGAGACAGCCCTGAAGACAGTCTTCACACACTGGTCGTGTGCGTTCATCTGCGGTCAGCAGAGCCTGGCCTGAGTCTTAGTTTGCTTTCTCTCCCGTTCTAACGTTGCCTCGTTCTGGTCTTGAAAGGATCAGGAAAAAGTCCCAAAGACAGATTTTCTTATGTGAGAAATACTGTGTAGGGTCTTTATGGTATTGTTCTGAGTTTGGTTTGTTTTAGCTTAGTTTTTTGTTGTGGTGGTGGTAGTCTAACTGCAAGTCCTCAAGCAGGCAAGAACTCCACAACTAATCTACATCCAAGCCCTATTTTCACCAAGTAAACCCTTGGACATGCCTGTTCTCCCTCGGGTTGCTGGAAAGCTCAGAAGTAAGTGTTGCACCTGTGGCTACGTAATGCTCTGTGGCGCATTTTACCGTCTCGCTCTTGACCTTATTTTCTGTGCCTGTCATTGTTCTAAGTTTTCCTTAGAATAACCTGTCTCCAGATTATCTGGTTGCATCTTTGGGATAAGGCAGGAGTTAATTTTAAAAAGTCACGCTCCTACTGTGTGCACCATTTGCTAAAATTGTGTGTTTACTTTGTTCCCTCAGCAACTGTTTGTTTTCTAAGCACCCGTAAGTCACTGAAGTAGAAGAGTGCTTACAGACCTGCCAGCCGGCACACACTAGCACTAGGCAGCTCAGCCCCCGGTTACTTACTGTGCATTGAGCCAGTGACTGCAGAAAGTCAGAAGCCAGAGTCAGCATTCCTGTCAGCTTTCCTAGCCGTGTGCAGTGTCCGTTTTCTCCTGCGTCCGTGCTGTTTTTCAGATAAGCTGCCACCTACCTACCCCTCAGGAATTTTACTGGTTCTTGGTTTTGTGTTTTGAGCATTCATTTCCCCTCCTCTAGCTCTTCCTGAGCCCATTTCCTCCTTCCCTACCCATTCAACTTTGTGTCTTTTCTTTTTAAACCACCAAGACCAATCTGTGCTGCCCAAATACAGATGTGTGGTCTTCCTGGAGTGTTGACGACCAGGGCTACACTCGTAGATAAAACTCTTCCTCTCCCCTATGGACAGAATCTCACATGGCCCAGAACGGGCTCCGACGTCTACCTCCACCTCCCAGGCGCATTAGAAGCGTGTGCCAACAGGCTTCATATAAATAGATGTGTGAGTTTTACTTTTTAGTAGTTAGACAATGTGAGAGATCGTTGCTCTACCCAGTCAGAGAATGGGATTTACGACTTGTTGACATGGGGCATCACCGTTTGTGGTTTCTAAACCCTGTCTCTAGCTCGCATGTTCCTTTAAGCCCCAGAATCATCTTCTAACTCCTTTCTTGATCTTCACCTGAACGTCTTCACGGGGACTTCAGATTTTACACCCAACAACGAGCTCCACTCCACATCTTTTCCTCCAAAAGAAAAATGATAGCATTTCAGTAAATAGCAACTCTAGCTCTCTCACTCCTCATTCTGACGCCTTAAAGATAGCCGCAAATCCGGTTTCTCCACGAGAGGTTTTTCCTGAGAATGAGTTCTGGATTTGGCCATTCTTCACCGACGACATCGTACGCCTGGCCCAGATTGCGTCATCGCTTTTCTTCGGTAGCCTGTTGCTGCTTGCTGGCGTCCTGGTACCCAGCCGCCGCTTGACGTCCAACACAACGGCCAAAATGAGGCTACTAACGCATCTCAGAACCTTCCGTGTCCTTCGCCTGTTCCCTCGCTAGCCTCACGCTATTCCGGTCCCCGCTCACTGGCCTCACTCTGCCTGCACCAGCCTCTTCCCTCCTCTTAGGTGTTCCCTTCTGCTCACGCCTTCCCGCTCTTCTGACTGGAGTTGCTAAAGTCTTCCGCAGTCCATCCATGACATGGCTGGTTACTAGTTTTGATTTTCACCTTGACCCAATCCAGACTCACCAGGGAAAGAGTTTCGATGAGAGATTATCTGGATTAAGTTGGCTTGTGTGTGTGTGGGGGGTCCTTAATTGGGTTAGCTGAGGTGGAAAGCCCACCACCCCTGTGATGCTACCTTCCCTGAGGTGGATTCTGACTATACGTGGGATGAGGTTAGCGCCAGCATGCATCCGTTAATGATTGCTCTCCGCTCCTCCCTATGGACGTGATGTGTCCAGCTGCTTCAGACCCTGCCTCCGTCCTCCCTCCCTCCCTGGAGTGATGACCCCTCCCTCCCTCCCTGCAGTGATGACCCCTCCCTCCCTGACCTCCCTGCAGTGATGACCCTGCCTCCCTGACCTCCCTGCAGTGATGACCCCTGCCTCCCTGACCTCCCTGCAGTGATGACCCCTGCCTCCCTGACCTCCCTGCAGTGATGACCCCCCCCCGACCTCCCTGAAGTGATGACCCCTCCCTCCCTGGCCTCCCTGAAGTGATGACCCTGCCTCCCTGACCTCCCTGCAGTGATGACCCTGCCTCCCTGACCTCCCTGCAGTGATGACCACTCCCTCCCTGCAGTGATGACCCCCCCACCTCCCTGCAGTGATGACCCCTCCCTCCCTGCAGTGATGACTCCCCCCACCTCCCTGCAGTGATGACCCCTCCCTCCCTGACTTCCTGCAGTGATGACCCCTGACCTCCCTGAAGTGATGACCCCTGACCTCCCTGCAGTGATGACCCCTGACCTCCCTGAAGTGATGACCCCTGCCTCCCTGACTTCCCTGCAGTGACAGATGATAGCCTGAAACTGTGAGCCAAATAAACCATCCCTTCCTTCAGTTGCTTTTTTCGGGCTTTTTTATTGCAGCGACAGGAAGGAGAACTCAGACGCCACCCCTCCCTGAGTAGGAGAGATGCATGTATTTACCTCTTTCGTCGCTCTGCTATCCGCTGGCAGCAGTGGCAGTGCCTTGTTCTCTGTGGAAGGCCCAACACTATGGCAGCCATGCCTGACACATCCTAGGCGTTTATCTGGTATTTGTTAAAAGATACATGAACCTTAGTGCGAAGTGTGAGCCTGTGGCTTCACTCCTGAGACAAGTCACAGGTAATGTGCTGCAGGTCCTGCTCAGAGTGCGCCAGTCGCTTAGTACAGAATTTAACTACATTTTTAGAGTAAAATTTAAATTAGATCAATTCTGTTTATTTTGCTACTTCCAATTTGTTCTTTCCTTTTTTCCCCTTGATGCTCAATTCATAGAAATAATAATGGCTAACTGTTCTAAAGTAGTATACAGAATGAAATTCTTTTTATTCCAGTGTTTAGATTCTTGCTGCAAATCTCACAGACTCTTAGCTACAGTAAGATTCACATAAATACTAGTTTAAAATCATCATTGATTGATTTGATTGAAGCAATCAAAGAAAATAGCTTGAGTTCTACTTGTGTAACTAGAATAAATCTTAAACAAAGAATATTGGTAATATTAATATAAAGCCAAAATAGTACAATCCAAGTTGCTGGCTTACATATGCATACATCTACTTTTACTACCTTGAAATATGTTTCTAAAGCATCTTGTGATATGTGCTTAACCAGTGGGCTTCTATGTGTGTTTGTTATGATGTGTTATGATGTGCTCTGACATCATCTCTGACGTCGTATTTGATCCTGACGTTTAAATACCTTGTATTTGAAGGCTGGAATGTCAGTTCTGTTTCTGACCTATCTCCGCAGTGCATTTCTAGGTCCTAAAGACCTTTTCCCGTATAAGGAATACAAAGACAAGTTTGGAAAGTCAAACAAACGGAAAGGATTTAATGAAGGATTATGGGAAATTGAAAATAATCCAGGAGTGAAGTTCACTGGGTACCAGGTAATTGTTTGCATCACGGTCTCTTGCTGTATCTCATTCTTTGCTTTTCACTCTTCTGCATCTTTGTCAAATGTCCTTTGCATCAGTGCTGCCTTCCACTCATCTGAAGCCAGGGCTCTCCTTGGCTATGGTGGCATTTATGGATTAGGTACCAACTTGTGCCCAGGAGGGTCTGAGTTAAGTGGCCACTGAAAAATTGGTTCAATAGCTATTTGGTTCGTGAATTGAATCAGGATTTCGCTTGCGGCTGAGGTTAGTTCAAATTCTCGGCTTCGAGCAACTGCCCCTCAGCCCCCAGGAGCCGGAATGAGAGACGTGCCGTGCCTGGCTTTCACAGCCCTTTACCTTGAAGCTGTTAATGTAGGCCACATTTTCCGACGTCAAGACAAAGTGATTGTTTTCACAGTTTGTGTTTTTGCTTTTTTCCCCCAAACTGTAATTGCTGATTTTTTTTTTCCCTCAGACAATACAGCAGCAGAGCTCTTCAGAAACTGAGGGAGAAGGCGGGAATACCGCGGACGCAAGCAGCGAGGAGGAAGGGGACAGAGTAGAAGACGGAAAAGGCAAACGGAAGAACGAAAAAGGAGGCTCAAAGCGGAAAAAATCCTACAGTTCAAAGGTCACTGAAAACCCCTCCGCTATTGGTGTTCCGTGCAAATTTGCTAAAGGCTTTCACATGGGTGGGAGGTACAGTTCCTTGGCGGAGTGCTTGTCCAGAGCACGTGATTCAGCCCTCCCCCACCACACACACACACACACACACACACACACACACACACACACACCAGGCTTTAGGGGTAGTATGCCAGAGAGAGAAAGACAGAAAAACCTGAGGTCTGGTGGAGTCGCTACTGCTCTTCCAGGCTGCCCCGCCCTGAAAGTGCTACGTGATTAGTTGAGAAGGCAGGTTAGCGTACAGGCCAAGCCAGAGTCTGGATGAGCTCAGGGTACAGGCTTGAGGAAATCCAACTCCACAAAGAGGGAGAGGGGCACAGTCAACAAGTAAATAATAGCTAGACATAAATTGTGAGAGCAGTTATGAAGGAAATGAGTGAGGTCAAGAAAACACAGCGGAAAAGTAGCCAGGCCCTTCTGTGAAGGTGACGTGTATGCTCAGACTTGACAGACGGGTGTGAGAGGGAACCGTGTGTGGCAGAGGGAAAGGAACAGGGTGGGAACCCGAGAAGGGAAAGGTCCGACATCACCTACCTCAGCTCAGGAATCCGCAGATCTTGAGTGAGGAGAGAGTGCATGCTAATAGTGCAGACTTGTAAGTTGCGTTAATAAGCATGAATTTTATTCCAGATGTAACAGCGGGGACTTGCTAGTAGATTTATAAATGGAAAAACTAGGTTTGTTATACAATATTTCAGTCAAAAGAAAAAAAATACGAGATTCGTGAAAACTATTTGTCCTCTGGAAACCAGAAGCAAGCTGAATGAGTCCCTGAAGAACTGGTTGGTTCATTTCTGCGGAATCAGTCAGTCGGTTGAGTACTTGGAGAGATTACTTCCACTTAGATTCCTGTGTTTAGTAGCTGGATATATTTAGGAAACACCGGAGAAAACAAGTACCAAGAAGTTCTCAGACTATTAAAATTTTATTCCCGCAATCTTTAAAATCCACCTTATTAACATACAGGTAAAATTGTATGCATTCACTGTTACTTCCTATGACCTAACTGTGATTCTCTATATAACATGATTGTTAGGGCCGGAGACATGGTTCCTGTAAAGTACTGACTTCACAGCATAAGAACCGAGTTTAGATAACCTAGCGCCCACCTACATTCTGAGCCCATGTGGCTGTAACTCCTGAGCTGGGACAGGCAGGTGAGACAGGATGACCCCTGGAAGGGACTTGCTGGTCAGACAGTCCAGCCCCACCAGGAGATCCAGGTTCAGTGAGACCCTGTCTACAATGTTAAGGTTGATTGGAGCCCTTGGAGGCCATCACGTTCTGGTAGAGGTCCATACCCGTGCACATACAGGCCACACTAAATGGACCCAATGGGCATTAAATTAAAATACAAACTGGGAGGGGAGGATTGTGGGAGGGTAGAGAGGTTGGAGGAGGGACGGATTTGATCAGAACACATGTATGCACATGTGAATGCTAATATGTTTTTAGAAATAAGGTAAAGAATAATTGAAGACCCAGGGTTGACCTCTGTCCTCAACATGTACAGCCCTGCACATGTGCATGCGCAATAAGGGAACAAACAGAATGATTGCCTTTGACGGTGATAAAGTTTACAAACGATAAAAAAAAAATGAGAATTCCCCTTCTCAGCCTGTCCCTGGCATTGCAGTTACTTTGGGCTGACGTTCTCGTAGCGTTCTGGGTTTCGCTCAAACATAACATTTGAGTTTTTACTTGATCGCCCGCTGAGCTTTCATGGAATGTGTTTGCAATCCTAAATTATGTAAAAGCTACATAAGACTTGGTAGACTTTTAGCAATGGACATGTGACCTTTAAAATGTCGCTATTTCATTGCATGTTTCAAAGACCAACAGCACCAGCCCTCGGGGCGAGGCTGACACTAAAGTTCTGTTTAAGGGATTATTTAATTTTAATTAAATAAAATTAGTTAATTTTATCCAATTGTTTCTTTCATGATCACTTAAGAACTATGTTTATTTTTTTTTTTTTGCTGTTGGTGTTTCTGCACAGTGTTAGGAATTAAACTCAAGACCTTATGCATGCTAGGCAAATACTCCACCACCTACACCCGGGCTACAGCGCAGCCCAGAATTCTCACTTTGTTAAATACATTTGTGTGTTGGGTGAGGATAGGGTGTTTGGTCTTTTGTCTTTTCCTTGTAGAGAGTCTGTCTCTCTAATCCAGGCTGGCCTGGAGCTCTGTTTATATCCCAGACTAGCCTGATCACGGTAGTCTTCCTGCCTCAAACTCCCAAATGATGTGATTGTAGATCTAAGCCAAAACGCCCAGTCAGAGCTGTGGCTTTTTCTTTAATATCACAGAGAAAATCTCAAACTTCCATGTGGACCGGAATCCTGTGGATTGCTGTTGATATGCGTCATGGCCCCCAAGCTGTGGACATGTGTCGCGGCCCCCAGAGCTGCCATTCAGGACTTTTAGGAGGGGATAGGAAATCTAGTTTAGAAGTCCGCTGATGCAGGTTGGCACCTAGAGACACACTCCCACTATGACCCGTTACTCTCTAATTCCCAGTGTTTTCTCTTGTTGGGTATGGTGAATTCTCTTAAAGTTAAAAAGCCAGCCTTTGCACTTGAAGACTGGTGGTCCTTAAACCCGTAACATCCCAGCCAGGTAAAGGGGCTGCCTCAGGACTCCTCAGTTTACCTAACTTCATTTTTCTGTGAGGGAAAAAAACTCAATAATCAAAATAAAAAGCCAAACTACAGCAGATCTTAGGAAATGTACATATCTTTTAACCCTAAGGTAGAGCCGATTCATCTTAAGCACTAGCAGATACTGGAAAACTGTAGATCAAAAGTGTTGTTTATGGAATGATTTATGGCTTACCAAATTGTTATATCAAGTTAAACTAGAATAGATGCTAAAACAGCAAGAATTTTAATTAACCAAGCAACAATTGGACATAAAATCAATTCAGGATCATGCTGATGAAATCGGTGATAAACACCAATTTAAAACAAACTCAGAGGAGTTAGGATCTGAAGAGATTTCCTGTAGCAGTCCAGCGACGGCCCATTTCCCACTGGCATGAGACTTGGTATTTGTGTTGTACCATTGTGGGAAGCGCGAACTCAGGGTCATTCCCCAGCACTCCGCAAGGCCACAGGCCTTACACATACTGTGATGTGTGTTAGGCTGAGAGTGCCAGAGCAGGACTCCTGAGTTAGACCTGGAAATCACGATTGCAGCAGAGAGCCGACTCCACAGGTGATTCTCTGGCTGCCACGCATGCCAGGGCAAGTGCACGCACCACACAGACATGTACAGGTGCGCACCACACAGACACATGCTCACATGCTCACATGCATGGCAGTGCACGCACCACACAGACATGTACAGGTGCGCACCACACAGACACATGCTCACATGCTCACATGCATGGCAGTGCACGCACCACACAGACATGTACCCATATGCAGTAGATAAATGTAATTATAGAAACTCAAAAAGTCCTAAAAAGGGAAATGCTTTTAAAATGCTGCCCCTCACCATTCTGAGTAAGACAGCCCACTGGAGTTGGAGCAACTGTAGAACTGTTCTACAAGCGACTTTTGCTGCAAACTAGCTTGATTTCAGATACAAGACGACAAAGCAAATGGGCTGGCTTGCCATGTTGGCCTTGGTGTGGAGTAATTAGCAGCAGTTTAAAGGTTAGACTGCCTGTGTCGCTGTGATGCAGACGCTTCGTCAGGTCTCTCTGTGTGCGTCCTTAGCCAACAGCTGCAGGGGCGTTGACCGTGAGCGCTGTGCTGTCCTGGAAAGGTGGCCTTCCTTCCCTGGACCACGTTACTATGGCATGGCGAGGACAAGCTGGTTCTGAGCATGTCTCTTCCAGTCCTACCTAAGGTGGCAGGGCCCGCCCAGCTGTATTCAGTCCGTTGTGGGTATTTGCGCAGTCTAGTTTTTAGTATCACGCTTCTTGCAAGAACTAGGGGGTCGTCTAGCCCACCTCTGCCCAGAGAAGCAAGATGACGTGTCCAGCACTGCCTGGTCCAGCCTTGGCACACTGTCCAGCACCGCCTGGTCCAGCCTTGGCACACTGTCCAGCACCGCCTGGTCCAGCCTTGGTACACTGTCCAGCACCGCCTGGTCCAGCCTTGGCACACTGTCCAGCACCGCCTGGTCCAGCCTTGGCACACCGCATGCGTCTCTGTGTGCTGCATCGGGCCACAGAGACTACATGCAGATTAGCTCCGTGCCTCTCTCTGCTTACATCTGTGCATTCAGATCTCCGCTCTGACTCTAACCTCTGACTTGTCTAAATGTTTAGAAGTCTTCTAAGCAGTCCCGGAAACCTCCAGGAGATGACGATGCTGAAGACTGCAAAGAAGAGGAAAACAAAAGCAGCTCTGAGGGCGGAGACGCCGGCAACGACACGAGGAACACGGGCTCAGACTTGCAGAAGGCCGGTGAAGGGGTGAGGATGCGCTGAAGGTTTCCTTGTCCCTAGGAGACAGTGCACTCTGGAGTCAGTGTCATAGCTTAGCGTTAGTGCAGCTCGCCGTTCCCACTCACAGCCTCAGTGAGCGGCTGGATGTTTAGAGTCTGGGACGAAGGACAGCCGCGTGGAAACTACCTTCCCGGAAAACTGGGGCTCTGAATATTTGTTATTTCTCATACTACTTTAGTAACTTCAGAATATCTTAAACTAGGTTGCAAATTATTGAAATTACGAAATTTAACAGTTCTGTTTCTTTTACGGCAAGTCAACGGCATGTCCAAGATATAAAAGTATTTGAGGACTAAAACTTAAAATACACAAACGAACAGATTTGCTTACGCTGACTCTTGTTAACATCTGTTAGGTTGAGTTGAGCCTGTTCTGCAGACAGGTCCACGGTGTAGAGGTGGTAGTGAAGGAACCTGTGACACGGGCCCCATTGCATTTCTGTGGGGACCAGGTGGTTGTCTTCCGGGAATAACCTGTGAGGGCTGAGCAGTCAGTAGAGCACTGGCCTAGCAGGATCGACTCCCAGCAGGATCGACTCTCAGTGGTGACTGAGCCAGTGAGTGAGACCGAGAGTGAGCCGTCCCTTCCGTTCTTCCCTGTTCATGTGAGCCCCGGTTGCCCCTCAGCATTCTGTGTCTTCATCTCAGTTGATCTGTCATCCCTTGAAGTCTGATTTCAGTTGTTCTCTTACTCCTGTCGCTCAATTAGCCATCCTCACCTTCCTCCTCCTCCCTCCTCTCAGTTTCTGAGACAGTCTGTGTGGCCTCCTCTGGCCCAGCACTCAGCATGCAGCTCAAACTGGCCTCACAGTCCGAAGTCCTGAGTGCTGGGTCTGCAGGGCGTGTCACCACGCCCCCTGCCTCCTCTTCTGTAGCATTCACCGTTAGGCACTTTCCCCTGACTTTTCTCTCATGCTTCCCCACAGTCTCCTAATCTCCCCTTCCTTCTTCAGTCTTTATCCATCTTTCCAGCACTGCTCAGTTTGGCTGGCTCATGAATAGTTTTTATTGATGGCATATCCACTGTGCTTCTCCCCCCTGTAAAATGTATAGTTGGCAGAGATTTTTTTCCTACTGTAGGTTGTCTCTCCTACTTGATCTTTCTCTTTTACTGTAGCTTTTTATCCAGCGTATCAACCCTTGGGATCATTTCTTATGCTGTTGAAAGTCTTCAGAAAGTCCTTTCTTATGCCTGTGTCTTGAAATGTTTGTCTTTGAAATCTTTTTTTTTTTTAGGTTATAAAAATTACAGAGACGTTCATACATACATCAGTGTGTTTCGATCGATCACTTCCCACCTCTTCCCGTCCAGCCCCTCCCCCATCCTTACCACCACTTTCCCACTCAACCTTAGATGCTTTTTTTCCTCTCTATGACATTTTCAAAGTCTTAGGTATCATACAAAATTCCGTGGTCTCATTTGGAATGTACTGTTATGCCGGATGAGATACAGACTTAGTTCCATTCTCCTAGTTTATCCAGTTTTCCTGGAACCATTTATTGAAGAGGCAGTTTCCTCCTGATAGATGTTTTGACAAAAATAAGAATTGAGTGGCTGTGTCTGTGTGTGTGCCGTCCTTTCCTGTCTCTGCTGTACCCTCCCTGGGTCCTCGTGTGTGTTCTGTGGCTCTGTAGCATAGTCTAGACCAGGAACGTTGACCCCTTCCACATTACTCTTTCTGCTGAGCACCACTGTGGCTATGGGGGTCCTCTGCGTCTCCATGTGTATTTTAGGGTCGTCTTTTCTAAGTCATTGAACAGTGTGGTTGGGAATTTGGAGGGAGTTACTGGATATGTGTGTCTCTTTCCACAGTGTGACCATCTTCACAGCATTGACCCTGCCGGGCTGTGAGTGCGGGAACTTCCGCCTCCTGGTTTCCAGTTTCTTCAGTGTCTTAACGTTTGCATTGTGAAGGTCTTCCATCTCCAGTTGGATTTATCTCTGGGCATTTTCCTTTTCTTGGAGCTATAACAAATGAGATGCTTTTCTCTGATTCTCAGCAAACTCATTATCAGTGTATAGCAAGCCTCCTGATTTCTTTGTTATTTTCGTATCTTGCTACTTTGTTGGAAGTGTTTTCCTGGTCTAAGAATTTTCTGGCGAAGTCTTTCAGATCTTTTCAGTATAGGAGCATGTCATCTGCATGTAGGGATGGTTTCTTCCGTCCTGTTTCTGGCCCTTTTCTTTCTTATCTTACAAGTTGTAGCACCTTAAAAGTTAGTTGCATTAGGCATCTGTTCTGTTTCATTCTGTTGCTCTGATAAAACACTCCAACCAAAAACAACTTGGGGAGGAAACGGTTAATTTGGCTCCCATTTCAGATCACAGTCCATCACTGAAGGAAGTCAGGGCAGAACTCCAGCAAGGCACAGCAGAGGAAACCTGGAGGGATCTGTTTGTTGGCTCACTGGTTTGTGGTCAGTGCTGGCTACAGTGGCTGGGCCTCCTGCCTCAGTCACCAGTCAAAACAGTTGCTCCCAGCTGGCCACAGGTGTCTGATCTGGGTAGTCTCTCAGTTGAGACTCCCTCAGATAGTTCTAGCCAGAGGAAAATGGCAATATGTCAGATACGGTATTTGAAGGTATCTTTCCCTTAGGCGACAGAACAGAAGATCCAGTGTGTGTGGTTGTGTATCTTACTTTCTTCTCTCATTCACTACTGCTTTGAGGCCATGTTGAGGTGGGAGTCTGGCTGTCAAGTTGGCAGCTGATGCTCCCTAGGACAGGAGCTGAGCTTTTTGTTTTGGTTCAGTAAAACCCCTTAGACTGGCACTTCACATAGCTTTCGCTTGTGTGGAAATACTGGTTTGCCACTTCTTCAAATGCTGACCTACGTTATTATATCCTAATCAAGTTTGTAAATATCACTGTGTCTCTAGAAGTCTTTAATGTCAAGAAGCTGTCATATGGAGGATTCAAAATTATAATTTTCACTTAAATAATCAGATTTTATCACTGGCAATAAATACTCTTTTTTCCTATGGATTATAAGTCACTTTATTGTTTACAAAGTGCCCAACGCTAAAGCTTTTTATTAGTGTACAACAGCTGCACAGATTGTTTCGGAAGTGTTCATCGTGTGTATGCATACCACTGCCATATTTACCCAGGCCGGGTCCGTGTCCCCTGCTGCCCCCAGCTTCTCCTTTCCTGTTTTAAAACTAGAATCTGTATATGAGAAAAAACAAGCCTGGTGTGTCAACGTCTTGTTTATATTGTTTAATACAGTGGTCTCCAGTGCAGTCACTTCTTCAGACAGCATAGTTTCTTTCATTCTTTTGACTGAGTAAAACTCGTGTGTGTTTGTCTGTCTGTCTGTGTTATTGTGTGTGTGTCTGTGAGCCTGTGTCTGTGTGTGTGAGTCTGTGTCCGTGTGTGTGAGTCTGTGTGTGTCTGTGAGTCTGTGTCTGTGGGTTATTGTATATGTGAGTCTGTGTCTGTGTGTATGTGTGTGTGTGTATGTGTCTGTGTATGTGTGTGTGTATGCGTCTGTGTGTGTGTGTGTATGCGTCTGTGTGTCTGTGTGTGTGTGTCTGTGAGTCTGTCTGTGTGTGTGTGTCTGTGAGTATGTCTGTGTCTGTGTGTCATGTGCCATGTTTTCTTTATCCTCTCATAGACACCTAGCCTGAGTCCATAACGGGCCCACAGCCAACACTGGTGTCCAGGTGCCTCTACTGTTTGCTGCCTTGATTCTTTGTGTACGCATTCTGGAGTGGTATACATGATCAGTAGTGACTCTGCCTTGTTGATGGCGATGTTGTTTTTAATTTGTTACATATTTGTGCATGCCTATGCTGTAGGAAACATCGAAAATTCTCCATCACTTTCCACCTGTATAAAAAAAAAAGGCAGTTTCTCACTGAACCTGGAGCTTCTGAATTCCGCGGCTGGCTAGTGCCTCCCCCATCTTTGCTGTCCACTGCAAGCATTGACGTTACCAACATACACTGCAGTGCCCAGCTTTACCTGGTGCTGGGGATCCGACCTCGGGTCCTCAGGCCTGACTCCAAGCACCATCCCCAGGGAGCCACCGCCCCAGCCTCCTGAAGGCCTCCACGCAGATCTCACTGTAGCTGGTTTGCCTCTCCAGCAGGTGTTGGATCCGTTTGCCACCTCTGTCCTCTCCGGCATGTGTTGTCTGTTTTCTTGATGGTGGCCATTCCTACTGGGATGAGATGGGGCCTCTTACCACTCATGCGCCAATGTCCAAATCGTAGCATCAGTTCTTCTCACATAAAAACTTACGACTTCCACCCGCCACAGTTTGGGTAGCCATTAGCTTCTCTGCCTTCTAAACTTGTTCAGTGATTGGATCCTCCAGATGTCAGCCAGCGTGGTCACGCAAGGCACAAGGCGTGGCCACGAGCATGAGCGCCGCCACGTTGGCGGATGCACAGCCTGTGTCACCTGTTTGACAACGCCTTGTTTGAAAACAGGCGCGTTCTTAAAGCTCACGGTGGTGCCACCGGCTCTCCAGGGCACTGACAGTGTGCGAGACTACTGTGGGTCTTCTTCAGGACACTGTTCAATACGCACTGAGCTGCGGCACGGCTTTTCTGCCATGGTAAACGCAGAATGTATTGCCTTTCACACAATATCAGTGAACCATCCTGTCAGCGGTTTCTTCGGCTGATTGGTAATTTTCCATTATTTGCGTATCTTCTTCCTTCCAAGAGAAGCGAGTCCTCCAGGTATCTGTGAGTCTGACCATATGCTTATATGTGTTTTCGTTTATTAGAAATAAGTCAGTCACTAGGCATGACATTCTTCAAGCTCACAGATTGTAAATACGATTTTTTAAAAATTAAAGCTTTGCTAGTGTCTTTGTTTGGTGTAGGGACAGCAAAGGCTAAGAAGTCTGTTTCTGCCCTCCTGTGGGGTGGTAAGCTCGGTCCCTTGTCTCCTTAGTGTACGCTAACAGGCGCTGTTCGAGTGGGAACATGCACTCGTGTTGGTTACATTAATTTGTGAAACAAGGTGTTTTAGGGAAAAAATACTTTAGGGCCTGAGTTCCCTTTTTTGTCCATCCCGTGAGAACTAGAAGCTGTTAATATATTTAGGTTAATGAAACAGAAAACAAAAATAGCATCTCCTTGGAGAAATATAACCTGACACAATTTAAAGTCAAATCTAAACTTACGTGTAATTCTCGGGTCTGTAAGATGCTCAGTGATAAAAGTACTTGCCACCAAGCCTGGTGACCCGAGTCTTGATCCCAGAGTCCACATGGTCAGAGAACCCATTCCTGTACGCTCACGCTGTAGCACGCACACACACGCTCACATGCGCACACACAGACACGTACAAATAGACACGTTTTTAAAAGCGTAAAATATAAGACTAAATTAAAATTTTAATTTTTTATGGAACAGGAATATTTGCCATGTGTATGTCATAACTTTCAGAAGGAATCTGGATTTTCTTTGTTTCATCTTTTTCTTTCATCAAAAGCATGAAGTCAGAGACTAGACATACTGGTGTTAACGTGCTGTTATGCCGTGTGCCACGGTAGCGTAGGTTGTAAATACTCTCGGGGCCGTGTGTGCGCCCAGTGACTCTCAGCCACACGCAGCTTGCCCGTCTGCCGCGGGTCCTGCAGCACAGATCCCGTCATCTCCAGTGGTCTTGAGTACCCAGCCTCCAGCATGACCCTCGGGTACAGCATGCACCCGCTGCACCTTCCTGTCTGCTGCCAGAGGGCAGACAGAGCTTACTCCTCAGGTGTGTGTGTTTGTTTTAAACAGAACAGAACACAAAAAATAGCATTCAACTTTTTGGCAGATGGAAAGCAAAGCCTCTGAAGGCGTTTGCTGCCGCCATGATGCTGATTCAAACCTCAGAAAACAGATCTGTGCCCAGAGTGCGGATAGCTTCCCTTGTTGCGTGTCCCATCTCATCTAAGGCTTGTCTGTTTGCTTTTTTACAGACCTAACTACCATAATGAATGCTGCATATTGAGAGAAACCACAAGAAGGTTAAATGTTTGTCTAATTCTCGGATTTGATACGAACCAATACATAGTCTTCGTTGTCATTGACAGAACCCCAGTGTGTGTGCATTATCCACATTCCTCTCTGCTCTGTTGAAGGAGAAAAAAAGACGTTCTAACCTTTTGTAAGGTTGTTGACTTAATTTTATGTTACTTGGTTGCATGAAGTTGCCCATAACCACTAAGAATTACGAGATTTTTGCACAGATTCTCCGTGTCTACGCTTCTTTTCAAGGCGGTTCTGGGCACCAGCTCCCGCCTTCGCCCTGGCACTGTCAAACACTGTTGAAGTAACTGGTATTTTCCAGATGACTTCTCAACGGGACACGTAAGGATGGGTTTTCTTCTAACAGAGCCCAAGAAACAGCTAATGCGCACTGCCGGTACCCTGGAGATGAAATTAAGGAATTCTTTCAGTTTCAAGGCCATGTGTAAAGTTTAACCATATTGTACAATGCCTATTCTGTATTAGAAATAGCTAGTTGAGACTTAAACTTCTCAAAACCATGTTGCTGTGTACACAAACTGAGTTTATATGTGGACCTAGTGAGTCTTTTTGTGTCATACCAAAATAAAGCAAGGATTTATTTTTTCCCAATGCCAATATGATTTGAGCTAATCACTCGAGATGGTCACTTTACACTTGGAAGCTGAAGTCTGCGGGAGCATTGTGGGAAACCAAACAAAGCAGTGACTCTGGAATGTAGACTTTTAGGTAAACTCTTCTTTCGGAACTAGAGTTAGAGTAGCTGACACTCACGTGCATCATTGTTGCTGCTGTGACGATAGAGTCTTAAATTTATTTTTATGCCAGCTTATACTGTGAGGACACGTTAGTTTGTGTTTTACCAATCTGCTATGCCCGTCCTGGGACATCTGTGTATGTGTGAGGTTTGTAGCTGAAAAGTTTACTGTAAAAAAAATCAAAAACAACAAAAAAATGTATGTTTTTACAGAATAAATTATTGGAATGTGTACTGGGAGTGAAGCTTGAGGTTGTAAACACTGAGTTGGCGTTACTCGGCTTCAGTGTGCAGGGTGAGGGTTAGTGTAGTTTCTGTAGTGAAGCAAGGGTCGGCAGCAAGTGCACGCTAGGGTTCAGTGCAGCTGAGGACTCCATCTTTCCCTACGTTTTCCTTTTTTACTTTTAAATACTCCGGATGTTGGGTTGATTGGCAGCACCGGGAGGGGCAGGAGGGAGCAGCAGCGCGATCTGCCTGCACGTCTAAGTCAACACCAGCTCATAGACCTTCGTCTGCACAACCTCTGTGTCTCCACAACCTGCGTGCACCCCCTTTTCTTTCGGTTTTCTTAATTGGTGAAGAGCGAATGAACAAGAAGAGAAAATATGAGAGGACCAGAAGCCCAGGGCATTGTGACGGAGGTGATGCTGGGCTCTGAGGGAGAGTGCCCCAGTCTACCCAGCCTGCACAATGGGCACACTGCGCGCTGGAGAGGCGCCATACTTGTGGCTTGTTTCTGTTGTACTCACACAGCCCCAAGTATGGAAAGTTCATTAAAGACAGGGTGCCACGCCAGGTGTTTTGTCTAAAAGTTACTTTTTAATTTTAAATATTTTATTCTAAAATTAATGACGTCATCAAAAGACCTCGTCGTTGATAACACTGCTACATGCGGAGGATGAAGTTAACATTTTAAATTGGAACCTGTAACAGATTTCTTAAATAAAAATTTCAAAATTTGTCATGAAAATGTATACGCAAAATGCTTCAAATTTAATAAAGTTTGTCTTCATAAAACACTAAAAATAATTTTATTGAAAATATACACAGAAATATAAGAGAAGTATTGCCAGCCACCAATAAAACCAGTGTCCATTAAGGGCATCAATAAAGTTAATTTGTGTCATTTTAGCTATTTAGATTTATAATAAAAGTTTCGATAGCAATTTTTTAAAACAGCAGTAAAATACTTTCCTTGTGAAGACACTTTAGCAACTTAAAAATATTCTAATGATCGGGTATTTATATTAAGGTTGTCAACGATGCATGGATTTCATACGAAGAAGTTATTTCTCCAGCCTGTAATGGCTGCTTTGTAATATTTGTATGCACAGTGAATGTGATGCGTTAGTTCTGACAGTTTCCTCTTACGCGGTTTGCAGGCACTGGAGTTACAACCTTCACACCTGACAGTGCCGGCAACGCTAGGGTCAATGTTTACGTTCACAAACACACTTTGATATACTTCTTTAAACAGGCTGTTTCTCGGCTCCGTTTTCCTCCAGAGATGAGAACGCCGTACCGTAGCGTTGACTCCACTCACAGACACTGCAGAGCAAGAGCCCGTGTTCTCGTGAGTATTCACGTGTGCAAGGGAGTAAGGTTGCGCGTCGGCTCCGTAACGGCCAGAGACCGCGAGCCATGCCTATTCCACCTTCTCATCCGCCTTCGTTCGTATGAAGAACTCGGGGTTGTAGGTGCAGCGGTAGGCCAGGAGCTGAGGAAGAACTCCATACGCCACGTTCAATGCTAAAAAAAGGATTTTCGCGTCTTCGGGGACTCGGTAGACATAAGCAGTTCTGGCGTGAAGGGAAGCACCAATGTGAGAAAACTGAGCCTGTTCACAGTAAGACAAACAAGCAGAGTAAGCATAGGGTCTGTTCACCTGGATTAGTGACGGGTTCTGAGCGACTCATCAGACCACGTGCCCTCACAACCCGTCTTAAAGCAAGACACCTTTAGATAATATATAGTCTGTCACTAAATTTAAGGTCATTCTTGATAGAACTCTTCAAATAACGTATGCTTTCTAAAGGGTAGTTTTGTCCCAGTGCGTTGCCCAGTGTCGAGCATCCGTGGCTAAATTCAACAAGAAACTGAATAAAACTCCCCCTTCTTTTCTGATCTGAATTCTAGGAACACTGCATAGACAGCCAAGTTCATAAATCGGGTTCCAGTTGAAAGTCAGTTGCATTTCAGAAACTAAACTGGATTTAGTACAGCAAGCTGCTTACAGAGAAGCACGGGGACCTCGGTGACTCAGCAGACTGGGCACTGGAAGCAAGAGCTCAGTGTCCAGGCACACGGTTTTGTTTATTCCCATATTTGGTTTTATGCAACTTAACAGCACTCGGTGTCTGTAAGACAAGGTTGTCAGCAGCTTGGCTGTGGATAACTGTGGTTATAAAATGGCGTATATGCAGGCAGTCTTCTCGGATCAGACTGACGTCTGCTCGGAATTGTGACTGGGCAGCGGAATCCAAGTTTCAGAACAGAAAGTCAAGGGCCTCCCTATCTGTTTATATGTACACAGACATACTCAGAATGTGCTGGTTGAGTTTTGCTTAGGTATTTCTTTTTAGTCCTTTTCATAATCACAGAGGGAAAAAAAAAGAAAAGTAATACAAGCCACAGCAGGATGAAAAACCAAGAGAATATAAAGACATAAGAAAACATGTCTTTATAAAATGCAGACCCCAAGTCTGCATTTGTGTGTTTGGTTGAAATTCAAGATACACATGAGTAAAGCCTGGGATTTAAATGTAGTAAGGAGTAAATTATGGGTACACTGTGATCGAGGTGAAAAGACGAAGCGACAGTCTGAAGAGACAGAAGAAGGGTCGATCGCTGAGAACTTGTCCTAATGTGATTGTCACCTTACATTTCTTTCCACCCGACATCAGTTGATTGTGCTAAGTGGCTAACGGATAAAAGTGCCACTTAGCATCTGATTTAACCTTGACAAGAAAAAAGGCAAGCTTTTATAAGCAGCATGCTTAGGGATTTGTATCAATGGCAGATATTTTACTGGGCTACAATTTATAAATTACTGATATATTCTGGATACCTCTAACATGTTTTTGTTACTCTAGAAATAAAAACGAAATCCCTGTGGTGTGTTGACAAGGACGTGTGCGCCTCCAGCTCCGGTGCACAAGGCCCTGAGAATAAAGGGCGCTCTGGAGGCTGCCTTGAGCTGCTGTCCTGGGCGTCTGGGAGCTCTGAACAAAAACTTGGCCCCTGGCTCTGTTTTTCTCTAGGTCCTACTTTAAATAGCTGTTTTTCTGAATATGTAACGATCTCCTCTGGACTAGAGGCCAGTCTTGAACCCTGGTTTTGTCAGATTTGTGGGTTTACTGATTCTTGTGCACGTCGTAATGACCAGAAAATGGCTTCCATAGTTTTCTAGAATAACATGAGCAGTTGTGTGTACTTCAGGCAAGCCTGCCCGAAGGGTCAGTGATTCTGTGGGCCCTTTCCTGCACTAAACAATGCAGTTGATACCTCATGTTCATGAACAGTAGGCTCATGGCAACATTAAGAAAAGAATATTGTGTCCTTAGCTTAGATTGTATGCCCACTGGGCAGATACTGCGTCTAATGCTTCATGTGTTGGAGATCAATAAACATTCCACAACAATGGTCTTGTGACTGTCAGAAAATAAAAGGAATCGTATTTCTCCACACCTGTAGCCGTAAGCATCCTGCTCAGCATTAGTAACAAGGGGTGAAAATTGCAACCTTCCTTCTCAAAAGCTGTGTGCCTGCAAGAAAAGAACCCTGCAGCCTGCCGTCCAGCATCTGAGCTGCACAAGGATTGGTTTGTCCCGCTGAGTGGCTCCTCGCAGTCGCTTCTTCCAATGTCAGGTGCTCAGGGTCCTGAAGTGGACGTGGCCCACGGCCCTATTTTGGGCCCCATGAAATATGAATAGTTAATCCAGAACCGTGGGATTTCTGAGTGACACTGTGGACGCTGATAATACTGGCTTGAGAACCACATAGCTAGATTGGATTATAGTTCTGCCAGAAGCCAGGTAATGGGGTCCGCCTCAAGCAGGGGGTGGGTGTCAGAATTGATAGTTATGACATGTTCGGTAGACATACAAGGCTCAATGAGATACCTGTTCATGAGCTGCCATTCTGTTGACAAGCTGGGCTCCCTGACAACAAGGGATCCTGTTGTTGACCTTTTAACCCCTCTGTCAGAGGATAAGCATGTAAGACAGGGAAACCCAAGGCCACACTTGAACACACCAGAAGCAGGTGGGAGAAAAAGATTTATATTGGTACCCTAGTTGTACAGGAGCGTCCTAAAACTCTAAGACCCTCCTTAAAGATTTCTGGGAAGGAAAAATGTTCTCACCTCTGCTGCCCACAGAGACACCTGTAGACCCCCGCGTCGCCAGGAGTGCAGGAGGCGGTACCTGGGAGCAGTGGTCACCTGACTCAGCTGTGCCCAGTGGGTGTGGGGTTACAGACTGTCCACTAGGGATCCGTCTAAATTCTTCCTGGAAATCTACACCAATATCAACTATAAACAGGCGTCACATGGCTTTTACACGTCAGTACTGTCATTAGCTCTTTACGTAGTCACGCTGTTTAATCCTCCGCAGCTTTACAGAAGAGAAATTGGCGACTAGAACTAGAGTAACAGCGGCCATTGAATTAACCAGTGGCAGTGGGGGCTCGAGTCAGCGTTTGCTGTTGGCTCGGGTTTTGTTTTAATTCTCAATGGTTCTAACGATGTGCAGGCAGCCATTCGGCATCCGAGGAGGACTGGTCCCAGGACCCGGGCTACCCATAGATGGGACAGTCCTCGATCCTCGAGTCCCTTGCACAAAGTATGTGTGTGTGTGTCCTGTGTACAGCCTTCTGCGCGTGTCAGGATACATGACTTGCGGTACCTAACAATGTAACTGCAGTGTGAACAGCGGTCCTGTCCTCCAGGGAACAAGAGAACTACTTTTCGCTCCGTACTGGTAACCGTCACAGGCCTCAGCATACTGAAGCTGGTTGAATCCACACGTAACCGAGAGTCGATGAGCCAAGAGTTCAGCTGACGGAAGACACGGTAAGTGAACTGATGCGGTCCGTCACACTTCAAGGTGGACTCACAACTCCAGCCCTATAGCAGGTACTGTGTGTGGACAGAGGTCTTACTCCCACGGCCCCCATGGAACTTGTGCTCAAATATAACTGGGTTTTTACTTGTAAATGTTTGGCTGAACTTGTGCCTTCTGAAGAGAGCAGATTTGGAAGATTCCTAACAGTCTGAAATCAAGAACCCAGTAACCACCCAGTGTGTCTTCCGAAGACATAAACTAAGAAAATGTGAAGTTTTGTTTTTTATCTTAATACATTGCAGCCTCTTAGGAGTTGGCTACACCATTGAATAGTGTGTTTTAAGTTGGTAAGACGTGGCGCGTGTGTTACTCTAGCACTCAGGAAGCCGGGGCGGGAGCTCACAAGACCGCCTGGACCCTGTTGGTGCTGGTGAAGCAAACAAAGAGGGTTCAGTGGTGTCAGTAGGAGCACAAATACGTAAAGCTAATAAGTGGACAACAGTTTTAGGAAGTCGGGGTGCTGGTTGAGAGTACAGAGATCCTGTCTGCCACGCGTGGACCCCCCCTGAGAGGAGGTGCCGTCTCCTGCGCGTGTGTTTGCCAAGTTCAGAACGAGGCAGCCTGATCGGGCCACTGCTTTGTTACAGCATTGTTCCTAGCTTTCGCTTAGGCTGGACACGATGACTGGACGCTGAACCCAGACGAGCTGGGAGGACGTCCAACACGTCGTCTGTTTCATGCCACTTGGCCTGATCTGTCCAGAGAAAACTGACATTCACGGGACCCTGCATCTGGCCCCGGATCTGGCCCTCACCAACAAGAATGGCTTCCGTCTATCCTGTCAAACTGGGCCATAATGGCTGAACCCGAGCACTGCAGAGCTCGGAGTCTGGATGTGCTGCCTCTGCAGTCCTGCAGCCCACACTGCCCTTCCAGAGCCGTCTGGTTGGAGTCACAGGTTCCTCCTGGCAAGCTAAGCCTCATCCACAGAGCCTGCTGCTGGTCTCACCACTGTGGGGTCTAAACCTATTTGCTTAGGCTAGGCCTTCCAAGCCTCCTGATTGGGCCATGTGATTCTTCAACACAACTGGTCATTTGTTTAGGTTTTCCTGTCTAGTTCTCTAGCTGTCCTGAGATTGACCAGGCTCCAGACGTGTCCTTCTGAGGACACTCCGAATCCTATCACAGGTTGTTGGCCATGGGCAAACCAGTGCATACGGCATACAGAGGATGTCCAGCCGGACTGAAGCATACATTAACGATTGGACTGGCTGGTGGGAGTGAGGTAAGTATGCCAGCCTCGTCCTGGAATGTACAAGAGAAAGAGGGGAACGAAGCCAAAGAAACAAAAGCTAAGGCTAATTCTGCCCTGGCCAGCACTCGCCCCTACCTACATGCTTCTTCCGGTTGTCCCCAGAGCAGCTCACTGCCTCCTCCTGCTGCATCTGCCCCACAGTGGTCCAGCTCCTCCATGCCACACCAAGGCTGGCAATTGTTTGCAGGGGCAGGAGGAGATGATACTGTAGATATGAGCTTCAGAGCCAGGCAGAAGATTTGGCCCTGTCCTGTCATCTGATGAAGCTGTAGCACTGGCCCTGCTGAACCCGGGCTTCCTCATCTTTGAAGGGGTATTTAGTAAAAAACACAAAGATGGTCCATTCATCACACCGTGGCTTCCGAGACTCGAGATCACATTGCCAGCTCCCCTATAGCTAAATCGCAAGATCTGGCCTGTGAAAACTGCCACGTGATCTTTGCATAGCAAGAAACACGTTTTCGCTGCATCGAGCCACTGAAAACTTGTTAACTGCCCCAGAGCATGTAGCCTACCTCACAGAAGGCAAGTAAAATAAAGCATGAAGTTAGGTCGCAGGAGCTCAGACCAGCGTGACGGCGAGAGGCTCACTCTGGAGGCGATCGGCTTGGCCTGACCTAGTGATGGCTTCTGTGTGTGGATGAGGGGAAGAGGGTCTAAAGAAGTACTCCAGGGACTGGAGAGATGGCTCACTCAGTGGTTAAGAACACTGGCTATTCAGAGGGCTGGAATTCACTCCCCAGCACCCACATGGTAGCTTACAACAATCCGTAACTCCAGTTCCAGGGGTCAGGGGCCCACTTCAGGTCTCCACAGGGATCAGGTACACAGATGGTAAATAGATACACAAGCAGGCAAAACACCCATGTGCATTAAATAAAAAGATCTCAGGTTTGGGGCTTGAGCTGGCAGGTGCAAGCTGTGGCTATTTACAGAGGTGATGAGCAAGAGGAGAAACGGGGGACCAAGAGTCCTGTTTAAGTTTGACATGCTCTCTGTATATGGCAGTGGCGATCTATTCCCAGTGCTTGGGACGGTGAGATAGAATTTGGGTTCAAGGCTAGTCTAGGCCACAAAGCAAGACTGTATCAAACCGTCAAATTCATTTTATAGACGGACACTTGCTTTGCAGATGCGCTTAAAACGTCAAGAGTGCCTGCTTCCACGGCAAAGGCGGCACATTTATTTAACTCCAGAGGTTTCTCAAAATGTCCCCAAAAATCTGACGTACTAGTGAGACATCCAGGTGAAATGATTTAAGCCTGGAACTAAATGTAGCAGTCAGAATCAGAGCTGACTGGTCACTGGCTTACACTTGGTATTAAAATGGAGAAATAAAAGCCAAAGCTAAGTCCTTGAGGATCAGGTGTTCGGAGGCTGACAGAGGAGAACAGAGTGGCCAGGAGGTTTCCAGGAATCATTTCTTCTGCAGGTTGTATCTGTTTTTCTGTGCATATTCTTAAGCATCCAGGAAGGATTTAACCCACTGGCCCCGTACGTACTCTGCTTTTCAGCCCTCTGAATTCTGGGATCTTTCTGCCATCATGGGTACTGTACTATAAGTGTGTGGTTAACTGCTTTGCTTCTGAATGGACCCCACTCTCATTTCCAAGTCAATATTGCTGTCATTAAACATGGGCTGCGCTGTCAGGCAGGGACTCGGCCAGGTACCGGGTGGAGGGACCGCAGGGTGGGCCCAGCTTTCCAGAAATAGGGCGTACACTAAACCAGCCTCCCTGGTTCTGTTGAGCATTGTGTAACAGAGCTCTAGACTCCTCGTTCAGATAGAACAGACAGCTCATGAGATAGAACTCTCAGCCCGGCAGGGGTGGCTCATGCCTTTAATCCCTCCCTCTAAGTTCAAGGCCAGTCTGATCTACTGGGCAAGTTCCAGGACAGCCAGGGCTACACAAAGAAGCCCTGTTTCAAAAAACCAAACAAACAAAAAGTTACAGTTCTCAACTCTGATCAGAGTGTTCACAGACTGGGAAACAATAACCACGGTAACATCAGAGCGCCACTTGCTACTTGCGTGACCCCATGCAAACCCTAATTTCACCAGATAGCTACATCTACAGAGCGACAGCGTTAGATCTAAACGTGTGTGTGTAGCAGAATGTCCTCTAATGAACTGGAAAACTATTTTCCACTCAAACGCTGAACAGGGACAGGTTTCATAAATCCAATGACGGCAAGGTCAGTAATGAACTCTCTCCAGAGGGAGTGCTCTTATCACAGTACCTGAGCTAGACCTCCAGCGTGGACCAGCGTGATATCCGGCATCCATGAGCATCCAGGAACCACCAAGCCATAAAGAGCAATCACAAAGTAAGGGACAGAATAGAACATGTACGCCAGCATCTGTGTTGCAAAGAAACGAGCAAGTTAACAGCGTGGCCTTAACAACAAGCAAAAATGAAACATTGCCAAAGATAACATGCTAATTTCTAGTCCTATTCCTATTTCACTTTCCCATTTAAAGTAAGAATTAACTCAGAAAGCTTGGGCTTTGTAACTACTTGACCTGGATTTTAGGATACGCAGCAGGGTCCTTCAGGTAGGGCTCTTGAAACTGTGTGTAGAGTCGGCAGAGCTCGGCTGGGCAATCCAAAGCAATCTGAGGACAAAAGCGAGTTCACTATGAATAGTCTTGACTGGTTCCTAGGTTTGCCAATAAGGCTATGTGCAGCATTAGTCACAAGCTGCTTCAATTTTTAACATAAATTGTGTCTTTACAGGCTCATCGGTAACAGGAAAAACAAATCACAAATATCTGGGCCTCTCTGCAGAACTAAGCCTGGGTTCGCATTGGAGCGTTCTAAGGACTCGACGATGTTCACAGCCTCACTCCTAGTGTACCGAGCCGGAGCACAGCCTCTGGTACTGACGACCGACTCCACTTCCCTTGGCAATGACCAGCCAACTGCGCTCTACAGGAAGAAATAAAGCACTTCTGTGCCAAACTGATCTTCCTACGCTTCTCAAGGTTCAAAAATTGCATCCGCCTCTCCAGTGCCCCACAGACCACATGGCCTTTGGAGGCAGTAAGACTTGAAAGCAGGGTCCTCCGTGAAGCCCCTCCTGCCCACTTTGGAAAAGAGCAGAGAGCAGATTTAGTCCCAGCAACTCAAGAGTAAACCTCAGCACATCACAGACACTTCTCCCTCAGGCACCGTTCCTCGTATCCTCGGCCGTAAATCAAACGTTCCACCTCGATGACAACGTAGAGTTCAGGCTAATGGCAGAGTTTGCCCGAATGCTCACCTGCTAAAGCCACACCCAGCACACACGCAGAAATCTTCCTCAGGGGGAAGATAAAGGGACACAGAAGTGTACAGTCGGATCTACGATGTGGCAGCGTTTGAACTTGCGAATTAGAGCAAACCAACCAAGGAACAGGCTCCACGGCCTGTTCTCAACTTGTGCAACACCAGTGAGTTTCTAATAGTTGGAAATTGTTGAAGGTGAAGATGATTAGCCAAGACTTCTGAGTACTAAAATGTACTTCTTCTAAGAATCTATCATAAAACTGGGCGATCGTGAAGGAAGGAAGACAGTAGCCACAGTTATTTATTGAGCACTTACTATGCACAGGGCCCTGGACCAAGAGGGTGCCCATGAGCCTTCAGAACAGTGGCATGAAGCACTAGTGGTTTACAGGGAAGGAAAGCCATGTCAGAGAGACTGTCATTTTTCTGAGGCACACTAGCAAATGGCGAGTGCTCCAACTTGAAAGCTGACAAGTCTTTCTCTTAATCCTGACACTGTAAAAATGATAAAGGGCAAAGAGAAAAAAACAAAAAGCTCATGCGCCCTTCATGTTATCCTGACTGACTAATTCAGCATTCCTCTCAGCCGTGAGGAAATCTCGTGACCCTGCAGAGCTGGGAACTGTTGTTGCTCAAGGACCTCTTCCTTGGCCCTGTCAGCCCTGCTCTAGAGCGCACATGGGTGCTCTGGGCCACAGCTGTACTAGGGTCTGAGGGAATCACCCTGACCAAAGATGATTGCCTTTAAATTGGAAAAAGAATCAGGAGAAACAAAAGAGTAGGATTTTAATGGCCAATTTTTCAAGTGCCCCAAAATAAGGAAAGGAAGATACTTCTAGACAAAACTTGATCAGTGCACCTAAAGGCAAGGGTATGAGATAATTCAGGATGAGCCATCCCTTGTGGGTGGGGGGCTGAGGACAAGAGAGCAGCAGGAAGCTAGTCCAGAGCTCCAGGCTGTGGCAGAAGAAGGAGTTTGTCAGTTTTATTTTTCACACAGACACACACACACACAGAGATACACACACACATGTACATATACATATACATACATGCATACATACATTTTTTTTTCCTGTTTGGAATAGTATATTGTTATTTTGATGGTACGCTTACCAAGCCTCTGAACAGGCAAAATCCAGCCGCCAAGAAAAGACACACGACCAGTATTAAGTCAAATGGTCTTCTCAGCAGGGTCTTTGCTTGGGCTTCTTGAAGAACCTAAAATAGAGTTTGTTGCTAGAGAACAAGCCCAAAGCCAGAGACAAGTCTGCAACACCAAATGCCAGGATGGTGAGCAATGTGTCTGAAAGATGCAGACCATCACAGACCACTGGCCACTGAACCTCAGGAATGTCTTCCCCTCTTCCGTGAAGTGGAGGTACCGAGCCAGGTGATTTGAGGCCCGTCCAGCTCTAGTCCAAATTTTTTCTTGGAATTACATTTTTATGATTATAAAAGTAAGCTACATCCATTTGAAAAAAAGAAAACTTAGAAAGGAACCATAGACTGCCACACTACTGCTAACAGCTGACACGTTACCGGCCATACATGGTTTTGTTCGGTTGGTTGATTGATCTGTTGGTTAGTTGGCTGGTTAGTTATTTGGTTGGTTGGCTGGTGGATGATTGGACGGTTATTTAGCTGGTTGGTTGGTTGGTTGGCTGGTTTTCTGAGGCAGGATCTCAACTGTGTGGCTGAAACAGACCTGGAACTCCCCGTGTAGCTCAGGCTGCCCTCCATCTCACAGGTGCTAGAACTGGATTTTGTGTGTGCCACCATGCCTGACTCATGCATTTCTACACTTTTATATGTTATGTACATGTACACATAAGCATGTATACATGTGCTCACTGCATGTACACATAAACATGTACACATGTGCCCACATTAGCCTTTTTAGCAAAAATAGAATGTAGAATATAAGCAGTTTTGTACTCTTCACTGAATATGCCTGTGAGCACATCCCCACATGACTAAAATTCGAAAACGCCACAAGGAGGCCGTACCTGTCCTCCCAGTGCAAGGCTCTGCGGCATTTTTTCACTGAAACAATGTAACAGAGAGCAGCTCTGTACAGAAGCCTCTGCTACATCTCTGTAATGGCTGCCCTGGCTGTCCTAGGTCAGGGCCCTGCAGAGTAGGTTGGAAGAACAGCTAAATTGCTCTGCAGAGCGGTTCCGAGGCTGTTGGTTTTGTTCTTTATGAGTTTAGTTCTTACCAGCGCCGTGTAACAATGCCCGGAGCTGTGCTTTGGCGTTAAAGTAACAACACGGATGGTTCTGTGTGTCTTGTTACTCACACACTGTTCACACGCTGACATGGAGGCCTTTCAAAGCAGTGGGGTCAGGGCCGACTAGGGCTACTGTTTACCTTTCCTCTTTAGCACCCACTCACTCCTGGAAGAGACGTCTGAGTGTAGCTGCTTTTAGCCTGAGTTTACACAGCAGTATCCAAATATTTACAGATTAGCCGTGTGTAAAGAGAGCGAGAGGTAAACCTCAGTGGCAGAGTGTAGGTGTACGCCGCTGTGGCGGCTCGCCAAGGGTGACAGGAGGCACACCCATAGGTGCCAGCCCTGCCAGACCTCAGCAGAGGGAACCGCCATCATACTGACTTGGAGCCAGACTGGACAGTGGAACCCTGAGCGTCTGAGCTCAGGTGTTTTTATCAATTCAGAACTCCTCAGGCGTTCTACTGATAGCACGTGCAGATCATGAGCAATCAAACGTCCCCACAGAAATCCAACACCTGCAGACAATGCAAAACACCAAGACTCAGGCAGACCCTCACCAACAGCGCATGAAACAATTGTTTTATACATAATTAAAAATAAACTTCTACAACAGTGGAGTGGGTGTTCAGCACACAGGTGGCCATGAAGCCAACCCCAGCACACCCATAAAATGGTATGTTAATGAGCTCTGCTTGTAAAAATAATCTGGCCAGACATGGTCGCACACACTTTTAATCCTAGAACTCAAGAGACAGAGCCAGGAAGATCTCCATGAGTTCAAGGCCAGCCTGGGCTACATAGAGAGTTCGAGACCAGCTAGGGAGGGCTACATAGTGGACCATGTCTCAAAAGTGAATAAGTTAAATAAATAATGAATTAAAAAATAAAAAATAGCTTGAACAATCATGCTCTAAGAAGTGGTTCGTTTTCACATATCAGACAGATTTAAAGGGCTTTATTCAAGGATCCCATACACAGAAGGGAACATTAAAGACGTCACTGTCTTAGAAATGAAGACTTGAGCAGTCCTGGGGGCTAGCCTTGCTTCACCCTGACCACCTCAGGAGTGAACGGAAGGCAAGGGTCTTGGGAGCATTCCTGCAGCCAGTGTCCAGGGGCCTGCATCCCCGGGGGTCAGAGCCTGTGGCTGTGTGGATTACCATGAACACGTCCTCAGAAGTATTACAGAAAGAAGTGTCAGGTGCTCCCACAGGCCATTAACAACCCAGACAGACCGGCTGCTCAGAACGTCACCTGTCACACTAACCCAGAAGGGTGAGAGCCAAGGTGATCCCTGCAGGGGAAGTACCCCAGCGTGTGGCCAGGACACCAGAAGCAGACCATCTGCCACATTAACAAAGATGCCAGCAAATGCCAAGCCACCAACAGAGTCCCATAAATCCAATGCCCGAGACGTTCCTCACAGAAGAGGTTAGCCCGGTGAGTCTGAGAACACGTGAGAGTTACCAGTCAGAGGAGAGCTAGCCCGAGTTCACACACCAGCACCTAAATATTCACACTGGTTACGTTTAAATGTAAGAAAGTCACCTTTGAGGGATAATTATAATTTTCTGATGGCTGATTATAGATTCTGAAGCCAGCCCAGACCGGAAGACACGTATATGGTATACTTAAGAAGAACGCTGGGCAAATTCGTGTTCCATATTTTCCTATTTAAGAGAGGAGAAGATAGTCAAAGGTTTGTTCGTGCATATGTAAACATAGTAATATTTAAATCGCCTCCTGCCTCAAGTCACCTGAAATTCTGCTATGGACCAGGCAATACTTTTATTAGGTAAGACAAATACGTCAACTTAAAACCATGAGATGTCTGTTAACAGTGATGTCCTACCTACAGTATCAAAAAGTGCACGTAGCACACACATCCTAATTTTCCGCATGTCTGAATGACTTCCTCATCTTGATTTTGAGTGCATTTATTGTAAGTGTGTGAGACATAGCATGCAGCACAGAGCTGCGAGCAGTATCTGCGCACCGAACACCAGCTGCTTAACTGTCCGACACACACTTCTGGAGACGGCTCTGTGCCCTCAGGAGTGCAGAGCGGGGTAGGAATAACTTTGCAGAATAGTTTGTATAAGCTCGGAGTCTACTGTAAAGCTTAAAAACAGCTTCTCCATTTAAAAGCCCTGTTAGGTAGGGGTGGTGGGGGCGGGAGTTGGGTGATCAAATAGTGTGTCTTACCTACGATGTTTCCAGGCACAAAAACCACAATGCTCATGATCATGGATCCCACCCAGTACAGGCCAATGGTCCTGTAGCTTTCCCTGCAACAAAACGTTTTGACTTCAGTGCGCCTGTCCCGGGACACAAAAGGCAGTCCTCAGAATCACCTCTCACTCTAGCCATGGAAGCACGCCAAGAGAAACGCACTGAGCCGGGTCACACACACAAGAAGCCCTGGCGATCGAGCATCGCTTCCGCAGGTGACACAGTACAGAACCTCCTCCCTGTCCTCTGTGGATTTGCACACTCATACACACGAACATGGGTGGCACGCGTGTGCGCATATGTATGTGTGAGCCTGTGAGTGTGACCAGGAAGTTTTCTCACTGAGCCTGGAATTCGAGATCGTCCGTTCAGCTACACAGGCTGGAAGGTGAGTCCCAAGGATCCTCTTTCCTCCCCCACTGCATGCTGGGAGTGCTTTCTAATGTGCGTGCTGGGGATTGAACTGGGGTCCTGAAGTTTACGCAGCAGGTACTCCACCGACTGAGCGATCGCCCCAGCTCCCTTGCTGTCCACTTTCCACACAACACACATGCTGACCTATGACATGGTCATTACTAATTATGACTATTTCAATATTGTGTATGAAACTTACGGCATAGGGGTGGGCAGGGCAAAGATGGAAGGAAACAGGACCCTGTAAGCTTAGGAAGTAAAGTGGGCTTTTGTGGCAACTCAGAGTTTGGACTAAAGCCCCAGAGGGGAGGACAGTGACATCCTCTGCGTTCTACAAGAACTCTTCTTATCTCACTGGTGGCCAAATGTCCCTTCCACTGAGAACCCAGAAGCAACTCCACTCTGGAGGCTGAGAGGAACCCAAAAGGGGGGACAGCGTGGAGGCACCTGTGCTTTCTGCTGTGCTGCAGCCCCAACCAAAGGAAGCAGCCCACCAGGAGCACGGTTGGTCTCAGAATGCCATGGCAGACAGACGAGGATTAGCCGGAGTGCCCTGGAGAGCCCGGCAAGGGAAGGGGAGGGTGGCTTAGGGCTGCACTGTGGTCTCCCAGGGGCAGGCCTGAAAGACCTGCTCTAACCTAGGGCCCTGTGGAGGCTGGGTTAGCCCGAGCTGTATGGAAAGAGCTCGCAGTCAAAGACTGCCTTCCAGGCCCAGAAAAGTCCGTGGGAAGCCACAGAGGGCGGGGAAGGAGAATTCAGCCAAAGTCTTGGTTACTTTTGAGACTGGCGTGGCACAAAGATTTCTGCCACAGGAGTCCCCAAAGAGCCCATGTGTGTCGTGAGACACAGCTAGCATGTGGCAGCAGAGGGTACTAGGACCCAGAAAACAGCAACTGTCACCAAAACTTCTCTCGTTTCTTTAATAACAGACACGTCCCCAGAGGAGCCAGACCCAAAGAACGGAGGGCTGTGTTTCAACTCCAAGTCTGTGTGCAGTTTCCCAAGCCCCAGGGCCTGGGTCTCGGGTCTCGAGGAGAGGCTCTGAGCTGAAATGAGCTGGGACCTCTGAGTTACAGTGTGCTAGAACCTGGACTCCTGAAACGGAGGGGAGGAGACCTCTCTGTGGGGTAAGTGTCTCTGCACAAGCATGGGACCCGAGTCCAGATCCCTAACACCCACTTGAAATGTCAGAGTGGTCGTCTTCTGCACCAGGGTGAGGGGGGAGGACAGAGAAGACCCCAGGCGCTGAGCTCTGGGTTCAGCGAGAAACCTTGACTCAGAAGATAAAGTGAGGAGCCAACGAGGTGGCTCAGCAGATAAAGACACCTGCTGCCATGCCTGCCAACCTAACTTAGGCCTCCAGGTCCCACACGGTAGGAGAGACCCAGTCCTGTAAATTGTCCTTTGACCTCCACATACCAACCAGAGCGTTCGAGTGTGCGCGCACACACACTCGCGCACGCACACACACACATGCTCACACACACATGCTCACACACACACGCTCACACACACTCGCGCACGCACACACACACATGCTCACACGCTCACACACACTCGTGCACGCACACACACACATGCTCACACGCTCACACACACACACACACACTTGCGCACACACACACACACTCACACACACACACTCACACACGCTCGCGCTCACACACACACATGCTCACACACACACGCTCACACACACACTCACACTCGCGCTCACACACACACACACGCTCACACACACTCTCACACACACACTCACACACACTCGCGCTCACACACAGACATGCTCACACACACACGCTCACACACACACTCACACTCGCGCTCACACACACACACACGCTCACACACACACTCTCACACACACACTCACACACACTCGCGCTCACACACACACACACGCTCACACACACACTCTCACACACACACTCACACACGCTCGCGCTCACACACACACATGCTCACACACACACGCTCACACACACACTCACACTCGCGCTCACACACACACACACGCTCACACACACACTCTCACACACACACTCACACACGCTCGCGCTCACACACACACATGCTCACACACACACGCTCACACACACACTCACACTCGCGCTCACACACACACACACGCTCACACACACACTCTCACACACACACTCACACACACTCGCGCTCACACACAGACACACGCTCACACACACACTCACACACACACACACGCTCACACACACACTCACACACACACACTCACACACACTCGCGCTCACACACACACACGCTCACACACACACTCACACACACACACGCTCACACGCTCACACACACGCTCACGTGTGCGCACACACACACGCTCACACACACGCTCACACACACACACTCTGAGAGTTTTGTTGTTGTTGTTGTTATGTGTTTGTTTATTTGTTAAAACAAGGTCTCACTGTGTAAACCTGGCTTGGAACTCACTCTGTAGACCAGGCTGGACTGCAGCTCTGAGATCCACCTGCCTCTGCCTCCTGAGGGCTGGGAGTAAAGGCGTGCGCCACCCCACCAAGAGAGAGGGTTCGTGTAAGAAAACATAGGCAGAAACCTAAGGGTCACTCTGCCTCAGCTGCCACCAGGAGAGAAGGGCAACTCAAAGGCAGGCATTCCAAAGACAGCGATACAGAGGGAAGGGAGCTCTGCCCACCTCCTGGGACGGCCCCGCCCTGGCATACCTGTGTGCTTCACTTCTGTGCGCATTTTCCTTACACACCCTCATCAGCTGTGAAGACAACACACACACACCGGGAGAGCTCACTTACTCCCACGCTATGGCAGCCACCATCACCAGGTACATCAAGTAGTGAACGGATCCGTCCCAGTAGCAGATCATGTGACCATAGGCCGTGTTCAGATAAGGTTCGCCCTAAAGAAAGCATCGAAAAGACGTCCATATAAGGAGGGCTCGGTCTTTAAACGCAGGACACCAGATTACTATTGCAAAAAGAGACAACAGGGCTAAGTAGTGGTCCTTCTCTGAGACGGAGCCGCTTCCACGCGGTTGGCAGGGCTGTGGAAACGACTTTACCCTGGGACTGCCAAAGCCAGGGTCTGCTGTGCCATCGGATAGGAGAATTCCTGACAGATGGGCATTGGGCTACTCAACAAAGGTTTGTAGAACAACACAGAGGCATCAGGTGGTTGTGTGGGCAATCCCAGCCAACTGGAGCGAGGCCAGACCTATGCCTGCAGGTGCTTGGCTCTGGCCAAAGGTTGGCCCAGGAAAGTTGACCCAGGAAGGCCACTGGTGCCACCTGCTGGCTTTAAAATCATGCTGGTCTTGCAGCGGATGGGACAGCACACGGGGATGCAGGGACGCCCGATTCCTTTCTTGCACCTATCTGCCCCAATTCCTGCCAGCCTCACCAAATGGATATCTTGCCCCCTGGACAGCAGCATCCTTCCTGAAGGCCCCTGGACTCACTGGACGCCTCTCCAGACTTCTGCCTCTGTCTGCCCACCATGGTCCACTTCAAAAGCTCTGCCTCTTCCGACCAGTCTCCAGGGTTCTACCACCTCTCAACCATCTCCTGTGTAAGCAACTCCCTTCTTGGGCTTACAAGTAACAACTATATTTGGGTGGCTCCTGAGTCTCTCTGACAGAACCATTCCTCAGAGGTCCAGACATGCTCAGCCCTGCCAGCTGGGGCATTAGTAGGTGACCCTCAAGCGCCCAACATGCCACATGTCCCCAGATAAACTCAGCTTCATCCCTTCAAACATTCCCAGGGAAACAGACACTGGGCTTCCTTTCCAGACCGCTGCCCGACCTGTCCCTTCACCCTGGAAGGCCTTTCCCTTTCTTACCCCGTACACAAGTATGTGTGGTCCGCCCCATGGCCACTCTGAGGTGCTATGGAAATGCCAGCAACTCAAAGAGGCCTTCTTGGCCATCCCCACAGCCTGTTCATCTGTACAGAGAGTGGACCTCTGTCACCACACCCAGGGCCAGGCCACCCTCCCTTCACATTGGACAATGGACACCTGAAGGCAGCAGACGGAGTTGGAGTCAACGGCTCTCTACAGAACTTTCTTCCCATAACCCGCTGATTAATAATGCCAGCGTTCTAAGAAACTCCAAAGTGGGAATCAGGACACCATCCTGGGCCTTCCTTCCCATCACCCCACATCTACTCACAATCCCTGAATCTCAGCCTCTGTTTCCCCGCACTGCTCTGACCGCCCTCACTCTGGCTGGCCTGCAGATCCCTTCACATAGCATGGCCCCATGCCCACAAGCTTGCCTTCTTCCTGAGCAAACTCTCCCCACACTCCTGGGGAGACATGCAAAGCTCCCCATTATTGAAATACAGTCCCCTCTCTGGGACTGGATTCAGCCCACTATAAATTAGAAGACAACACTTGGCAAGCCTAAGTACCTTGGTGTGTGTGTGTGTGGTCTCATACTGTAGTTCAGGCTGGCCTGGAACTCAACATGTTGTCCAGACTGTCCTCAAACTTGCAGCAATCCTCCTGCCTCAAGCCTCCTGAATGCTGAGTGAGATTACAGGTATACCAGCCTCTGGTACCTGAGATGTTTAAAGCTGGTTTGGGATCTCTGAGATTATAATGTGGTAACAGAAACCCAAACACCAAACTCCTCTGAGGTCCTTCACTTAAGGGGAACGCTAGCTCACTCGGTAGACCTGGAGTGCAGGGCGTGAGGTGATGAGGGGATGGGCCTTCTGTTTTCTGTGGCCGGCGTGTGCCACGTGCCTGCTCAGGCTGGAGGAGGTGACTGAGGAGGCGCTCCTACAGTGGCCTGCATTTGAGCCACCTGGCACCGCACAACCCCAAGCAACCCCATACCTCTCTCAGGTAGTGTGTCATAAACCCATCAATGACGCCATCTTGCTCCAAGCCTATGATGAGGTTCACCACGCTGGTAAAGCCGAACACCGCATACACTGGAAAAAAGGAGGTAGCAGCTGAAAGTTCATGCCATGGCAGACAATAAGGACAGGGCACGCGCCGATTATCACAGAGGGTTGCTCACGTTTTTCCAGAAGACGCTGTGGGTGCTGTCCACACAGACAAGCAGACTACACCTACTGTATATCAGCTGGACGTTTACCTGTCTCCATGGACCTCCCTACCTACCCAAGGCTCTCACTGAGGGAGCTCATGTTACAGAGACAGAGGTTCTCCGTGTCCCAGAGGATTCCTCCAGGCTACCCTGTCAAACTCAGGTTTCCACCCGGCAGCAGGAGCTACGCCAGGAACCAAAGCAGCCAAAGAGGCCTCGGGTAGTTTAGAAACGGTGGGCGGCAGCCAAAGAGGTCTAGAAACGGTGGGTGGAGAAGGCTTCCCACGCCTTTGCTTTGACCTTAGGATGTGGGTGGAGGTGACCAGCTCTCACCAAGGCACTAGGGACATCCCTTTCCTTCCTTAGCCCTTGGTGTTTGCTCTGGGGAGCTGGGAGGAGACAGGAGTGCAGTCCTGAATCCACCAGGAGCTGCAGCCAACCCAAGGCCAGCGAGCGAGAGAAGTGGACCCCGGTCGGTGGAGACACAGAGATATGGGAAGTGCTTGAGATGAGTAGAAGCGTTCTGAAGGAAATATCCAACGAGATACCTGGCCACAGGAAGTACTCCAAGACTAGACACAGCTTTGCCTGAGGGTCTGCATTGTTCTCCGTGAGCCTGACCACAGTTCTGGCTTCCCTAGCTCACCATGCGGAGGGATATTTGTTACGAGTATTAAATTAAATAATACTTCTGAAGTGCTCAGAGCCTTGCCAGGCCCACGAAATCCTCCGTCGGTGGCATTTTCCATTTAGCGTGCAGGCTTGTCTGTCAGGCGCCGATCTGAGTCCCTAACAAATGCTGAAGTTTGACCAGCTCTCATGGTATTGTTATTTTCCTCCTGACACAAATGCCAGCAGCCTCGTAGGCAGAAAACCCAGCCAGGAGGATGAGGTAAGAGCACGCGGGGGCTCAGCCCGGCTGGCCCTGCCAGTCAGTCTCCTTACAGCCTAGAAAGGGGAGCGGAGCTTAGCGGGAAGGGCCTTGTCCTGAACAGCCCTACACTTCCGGCTTCTGTCAGCAGTGGGCCCCGAGCCCTGAGCCATCACAGCCCAGATGAGATGTGCACCCAATGCCCGGCACCCTGCCACGGACTGGATACAAGCCCTTTCCCTCCAAGGAAGCCTACCTACCGTAGAACAGTGGGTCCCGCGGTGGTTTTCTTTTGACAAGAATCCGAGCCAAAAGGGCCACCAGCAGCAAGATGAGGGCAGCAACCCCAACAATGGTCCAGGAACTGTGAGACCAGAGCAGGGAGGTGGTCACTGATCGCACCAAGCTGGAATTTCCTGGCTATGGAAGCCACATGCTCCCTGTGCTGCAGAAGGCCCCGGACACCCGCTCAGCACAGGCACTGAGAAGTCAGTGTGGTTTGTCTGCAGCGTGTTGACCTCTCTGGTTCACCACCCGCTGACTCTCAGGGAAAGACCAGAAACCCAGGTCCCTGGCTCTTTCTCTGACGTGTTTCTTCCCCACCCTCCCCATCACTAATATGGCTGCTGCCCTGCTGCCTCTGCTCTCCTGTTTCTTCAGCCCTTTATCCTGAGAGTAAGGGGCCT
This sequence comes from Cricetomys ansorgei, assembly GCA_026225945.1. Classification (NCBI taxonomy): domain Eukaryota; kingdom Metazoa; phylum Chordata; class Mammalia; order Rodentia; family Nesomyidae; genus Cricetomys; species Cricetomys ansorgei. Next base: position 1,787,417 of record JAMJFZ010003035.1, read on the forward strand.
ACCCCCTGACTCTGCCACTCCCTCTGGGCCGGCCATAAACCCTCAGACTGAGCTTCTCTGTGACTGCTCATGTCCTCCAGGGAGAGGACTGTAGTGGAGTGTGCCTCCCTGTGTGGAGCATTGCTGCTGGCCTCAAGAGACTCCAGGTGGACAAGAGTGGCCTCTGACTACATGGAGCGACTCATCTCCATGGGTTCTGAGCTCTGCCTGCCATAAGGTCACACCAGCCCTACAGATACCCAGATCGCCAACGCTGACAGGGCTCCCCCATTCTGAACAAATCCTGACAGGCCCCTCTGCCTGCTATTGACCAGCTCCTCTCCACTGACATTCAGAGACACTTCAAGCCCTGACTCCGAGACAGGGCCACACCGTGGTCTAAGCACTGGGATCTTCAGATAACCTCAGGCCCCTGGGAGAGGGGAAGACTTGGAGAGGGAGGGAGAGGGGATGACAGACAGAAGGACAGGTGACAGACAGGGGAATGACTAAGAGACAGACGGATGATGGGCTGAGGGATGGTGGAGGGAAGACGGGATGACAGGCAAATGAATCTGTAGTACAGTAAGGAGACTGGGTCAGCATGCTAGGGAAAAACGGGAGGTTTCTGTGGTCTCACACCCGTGGACCCTCCAGGCGCCTCAGGAAGGCCTAGGCTGAGGAAGGGGAGGCAGCTGTGGGGCCACAACATGATGCTGCTCTGAGATACCCCAGGGAGACTGAGAGCTGAGAAGCACACCGAGGGCGTGTCAGCCTGCCCCCTGCACAGTCCTCCCCCTGCACACCGAGAGCTGAGCTCACAGGTCAGCCTGCCCCCGACCGAGCTGAGCTCACAGGTCAGCTCCTGCCCCCTGCACACCGAGGGCTGAGCTCACAGCCAGTGCATGCCGGGCTGGAGTGTGGTGGAGTACAGCAGGCAGCACCACGTTCAGGGAGTCCTCCCCTGCTCTCCACCTCTGAGGAAGGAAGATGGAGGACAAGAAACTGGGGCAGTAGGTCACTTCTGCCTCCCGGCTCTGTCCCAGAGACCCTCTGGGGAAAACAGCAGCTGCCTAAGGCAGGCAGGCAGATCTGAGACTCTAGGTGACAGGAAGCGGTACTTTGAATGAGCTGTGGGTTATCAGCCTTGAGTTGTGGAGTGCAGCCCATCCTAGGCTGCTGTCCCAGCAAACAGCAGCCTAGTCAGCACCCCACCGCCCCCGCTACCGAGCTCACCCCAGAATGCCTGCAGGGTTCTGTCCCCGGATCTCCCCATAACTGAACATAGATGGGTGCATGTGTGCAAAGACCCCTAACCCCTTCCTGACCTTTCAACCTAATCCAATCATCCTGTTTCTCAGTTTCACAGAAGGCCTGGGGAACAGAAGATCAAGTTAACTGAAAGCCTGCTACATACAAGGCCCTGGGCTGGCAGAACAGCAACAAGATGAGCTGCCACCTGGGAAGGTGAGTCTAGCCCCAGGAAGGAGCTCTGGGGGGAAGGTTAGTCACGAGACTAAGGGGGCCCAAAGCAGAAATCCCTGATTTGGAGGAAGGATCCACAAAGGAGGAAGTGGTAGTTTCATTTACCGCCAAGTTAAGTGCGTCTTCGGCAATCGGCAGTTGGGAGAAATGGAAGGAAGTGGGGGGCACAGAAACAAGAAGACACCTGAGGCTCTGGGGATGGGTGGGGTGGGCCTCCGTGGGGAGGGAGCCTCTGCCACTGCCAGAGAGGGCTCAGAAGAGGGTACAGACACTGAGCAGCCCTGAGACTTACCAGGAGGGGAAGACAGGGAGGTGTGACAGACTGTGGAGATACAGACTATCTTATCCCGGAGAAGAACGGGCGGCCCGAACTAATTCACTCCAGCAGTGATCAGCAACACTCAGCGGGAGTCCTGGCGGCCAGGAGCCCTTCCTAGACCACTCTTCCAGCAAATACCTGCCTGTCGGATGGACTTCCTTCCCTACCAGGCTCACCCCACTCCCTACCCCCACAAGGCTCTGGCCCCAGATCTTGCCGCAGCTGAAGCTTCCTACCTCCGAGAAGCCTTCCCTGGCCACTACCCCCCACGCTGCCTCCTCGGCACCCTGTCTTGTCTCCACAGCATGCCACTCTGTGTATGCGTCTGTTGATGTCTGTTTTAACTAGCCGCTCCTCAGCACCCCTGGCCTGTTCATAGCCAGCCGCCACCACCTGCAATGGATCTGAGCGCAGAGGAGACTGTTCACGGAACCCTCATGGCCCCGCTTTAGGAGCCAAGGTCCCTGTGCGCTATCGACAGTCACAAACATCTGACTGACCAGAGCTGCATCAGGAGCTGCGCCCGAGGTGAGGCTGGTCCAAGGGCAGATGCAGCCTGTGCCTAGGAGAGCTTCTCAGTGCTCATGCTGTCTGACCTGACCTCAGCAGAGATAAGCCACTGACTGTGTGCACAGTCTTCTAGCAGACTGGGGAGGGGATTTGCAGGGTATAGACTGATGCAATTTCCTTAGCACCGACTGCTGTGGAAAACATAGAGGTTACTTCCTCCTCCGGCAGACAGCAGCCAACCTCAGCAGGGCCGCCTTTCCGCCGACCGCCCGTGGGGCTGGTCAGTTAGTGTGGTCCCTTTAGAGAAGTGGGAGAGACCGGGACCCAGAGCCATTCAGACTCCTTCGGCCCCACCCATTTCCTCAGCCTTGAACCATTGTGCCTTTGCTCCAGGCCAGGATCCAACCTCTGCTCCCTTCACAGCGCCCCTCCGCAAAGTTCTCGCAAGATCCTTAGGGTGCAAATACCGTCCACTGGACAGACCAGAACACTAAGGCCGGGTCACCCTACCGGCAGCAAAGCCGGGCCCAGAGAGCCAGGGCCATTCCTGCTGGTCGCTCACAGCAGTTTCTAAAATTAAAAAATGGTTAAGTATGTGAAAGTCCAAACATGGCAAACGTTCCTGTCAAACAGGGCAGGTCCGTGCCTTCCCTGATGCCCCGCGCCCCCCTGGGGTCCGCGGCAGGGGCATCGCGGTACCGACCTGGTAATCCCAGCTACCCACTCAGTGCCTGCGGAGAGCAGGCGCCCAGCCCTCAGACCTTGAACCGCCCTAGCCGGGCGGGACCGAGGGCCAGGGGCCCCGGGCGCCTCCCTCGTGCGGCCGGCGGGGCGCTCCTGACGCGACCCCGGGTCCCCGGCCACGGTCCGGGCCCCGCCCGTGGGAAAGTTGCGGGCGCCCACCCACCCCGCGCTCACTCACTCGTGCTGGGCAGCCAGGTGGTTGAAGATGTAGGTGACCGGGATGGCTGAGAGGGACAGCACGAACACCCCGGTCGCCGCAGTGGCACTCATCGTCGCCGCCGCCGCCGCGCCGCTCACCCTTCACCGCATCGCGCCCGGGCGCCCCGGCCCGTGCCCCCCACCGCGCGCCCCGGCCCGTCCCCCCCACCGCGCGCCCCGGTCGCCCGCAGCCCCCGCGCGCACAGCCGCGCCACCCGGGTGTGCTCGGGCACCGTGCGGTCCCCAGGGGCGCCCCGCCCGGCTCCTAACGCGGGTCACCACCGTGGGCAGCTGGGCATCCCCGGGCTGCAGCGAGGCAGGGCTGAGCCGCAGGCGGCGGGGGAGGAGCCAGCCCGGGGGTGTCAGCCGCTGCCCAGGGATCCTCCCAGACGCCCGCAGGGCAGATGCTCGGTGGCCCTGGGACCTCCCCGCCCAAGCAGCCACCGAGAGCGCAGCGAAGGTTGCTGTGCCAAGTGGAAATATTTGTTTTGCTCCCTGGCTGCTCGCTCACCAGCCCTTGACCTTGATGGAGCCACTGGAGCTTTCTGTGTCTTTCCCTCTCTGCGTGAAATGGGGATAGCTGCTCCATCCTGCGACTGTGGGCATCAACCCGGATAACCGCTCTGCATGCCCTGTCTCCCTCCCAGGCCCTCAGAGGGGTGTCCTGAGGGGGACACTGAGGCAGCATTCATTCCTGGCCTGTGCTTGTTCTTGGAGGCCAGGTTACCACCAGCTGGCAGGTCCCCAGGGCTGCAAGGACAAAGGCTCTCCTCAGAATATTGTCAGATGGGTGTCTGGCTGCAGAGCATGATAGTGCTCTGCTTGAGCTGGCTTTCTGTGGGGTGTTCTGGAAGTGTCTGGGGTCTGAGCCCGGGTTAGTAGACCTTGGGGAAGGGAGGACACACGAGCCCCTGAGCAGCAGAGTGCATGTTCTTCCTGTCTTTACCACAGAGGCTTACAGGTCACGTGGCTCATTTTAAACAAGAGGAAAATGAGCCACAGCTAGGCAGCAGCCTGCTCCAGGCCTTGCGGCTGTAAAGCTCTGCTCATTCCGGTCCTAGCGACAATGGGCACGGAGGGTAAGGCCTCTGCCCAGACTGCAGTGTCTCCAAACCTTCTCCCAGAAGTCTTCGCTGGAACCTAGACAGCACCCTTTCTGAGAGTGCCCCTTCTGCCCCCTCCTTCAGTCCCTAAAGCGCCTCCCCACCCACCCCACCCCACCCCGGCTGCTTAGCCCTCTCCGTGTGTCCTTCCCTGGCTCCCTAGACACTTGCTGGCCCCAGTTCCTCCTTAAACTTTACTCATCCACACTCATTTGTTTGTTTTTTATTCAAATTGTATTTACAAAAATTATTTAATGGAGGCTGGGACGTCACCGGTAGAGTGCTCGCCCAGTGAGAACAAATCCAAGCTCTATCCTTCAGGGCTTCATAAACTGGACTTGATGGGGCACTTCAGCAGACAGAGGTAGAGGGGTTCGGGAGTTCACGGCCGTCCTCAGCTACCTACCAAGGCCAGCCTGGGGTAAATGAGACGCTGTCTCAACGGTAACAGAAAAGGTTGGGAACATGCCACAGAGCTCACCCCGCCATGAACGACACGTCATTTGCTCTGGGTGGCAAGGGTGGGGCAGAGAGGAGAGGAGGGTGAAGATGGAGGTGATCCGGGCTCCTTCCAGAGAACCTCGAGCGCAGGAAGCCACTTGTAAGGCTGGGCGGCTGATCTGATCCGAGGGGCATGAGGTCATCTTAAGTTGGTGTGGTGTGTGTCCATTACCAAAAAAAAAAAAAAGACAGCAAGAAGACCAATCAGGAGGCTTCTGCAATTTATCCACAAGACATGACAGGATCAGAATCAGGGCAATGGCAATGAGAGGGGGGAGGAAACAGATATAAAAGATGCCAGAAAGAACTGGACAAAGCGGCAGGAGACCATTAAGAGCTTGCTCTGGGTGTGTTGAGTCTTCAGTACCCTCAGGGTTCCAACCATCCCAAAGGCAACTGGGAGTCCCAGTCTGTGCCAGTGGGAGGGACAATGGCTGTGGATACGTGTTGGATCATCAGCGAAGAGGCCGGGCTTAAACCCAAGACAATGGATTCAGAGAGTCAAAGAGAAGGGTGAACAGGAGCGGAGAGGGGTTGGTGAGGGTGAACGGGAGTGGAGAGGGGTGGTAGGAATGTCCCTGGGCTTGTGGGTAGTAACAGCCTAGCAAGGACAATCCCAGCTGCCACAGGCACCTGTAGACTAAAGAGAATCCTCACCGCCGTCTCCTGCTCAGATCCCTGTGGGACACAGAGCCATCCCTGGATGAAGAGGCTGAGGACTCAGGGAAGTTAGCCGACCTGCTCAAGGTCAAAGGGCAAAGAGGAATGATGAGTTCCTCCCTGCAGGCTCCCTTCAGCTGTTCTCAGCTGAGCACTGGGAATGGTGCCTCAGGAAAACCGGGTGCGTGTGCCCAGGCTTGCCCGGGTGCCTCTCTGCTCCAGAGGTCAGAGTCTCACTTGGTGCAGCTGAGTAATTTAAGTCAAAGAGGGACGATTCGGCATTTTAAGAGGGCATTCAGGCGGTTTGGCAAAAAATGGCTCAGGAGTTAAGAAAACTGGCTGTTCTTCCAGAGAACCCAGGCTCAATTTCCAGCACCCTTGCAGCCAACTCTCAAGTACCTGCAGTCCCATTTACAGGGGATCTGACACCCTCTGCTGGCCTCCGGGAGCACCAGGCACACGTGAAGGAAAAATACCATTCCACACAATTTTTTTTTAAAGGTTTAAGGCATTCAGGCAATGAACTTAATTTTTGTTTTATGGGTATTTTTTCTTGCTTTTTAAGAAGTATTAATCTTTTTAGGTGCATTGGTGTGAGGGTGTCAGATGCCCTGGTACTGGAGTTACAGTTGTGAGCTGCCATGGGGGTGCTGGGAATTAAACCCAGGTCCTCTGGAAGAGCAGCCAGTGCTCTTAACCTCTGAGCCATCTCTCCAGCCTAAGAAGTATCAATCTTATAAACTATGGCTGCTAAACTTAGAGCTATAACTAAGCGCCAGACTGATTCCAAGCGTCGTGGAGGTAAAACAGGAATAGAAATCGATCGGCACTTTTGTAGTCTCAGTTCAGCGACTGGCTAGGGAGGTACTGAACCGGAGGCTCCCCTCAGTGCATCTGCTTCACCAGAGAGGAGAGATGAAAGCGAGGCTGTGTGCTTGGTCACGCGTTGACCAGTTAGGACGCCAATCAGCCCACCTTCCGCCCTTTAGCTGGGTGTGGCCTTGGGTGACGGGCGTGGGCCTAGCGGATCCCGGGCTCTGGGTTTGAGCTCCAGTGTTGTAAAAGAGGGTTGTGGAGGGGATGAGTACGTGTTCTCACGAAAGCCTGGGAGCTCTAGATGCGTGTGCGAGAGGCATTCGGAGTGCTCCGTGGGACGCACCGTGGCGAACAAACCGCGTGAAAGGGATGCGAGACCGTGAGACTCCTGGGGTCGATGATGAGGTCGCTGGCTACAGAAGCCAGGAGAGAACAGCCCGCCGCTTCCCTCCGCAGACCTCCCTGCTGGGAGAAGCTCTCGCTGCTGCCTATGACGGCCTGACTCCACGGTTACCTTGAGCGGGCCGAACTCATTCATAAGGGTCTGGAGGGCGCTGCGGCGCTGTGGCCAGCCTCTAAGGTGCCAAGCGTACAGCATGCTCGGTGCTCTGCAGAGGGCGAAGGCAGTGGGGGCGTCAGAAACAGAGCCGACGTAGAGAAGAGCAGTGAGGAGTGCATTGAGAGGGCGCGTGAAGGGTTTGCAAAGGTCCTGGGCCGTTGCCAACAGAGGTCTACAGTTTTGTCCTGGGTTTCCTAGCAACCAGAGCAAAAGAAGAAACACACTCGGTTATAACGTTCAAGGTGCCCATAAGATGAAAAGCAGAGCAGTTGCTCAGAAGCACTCTTCCCTCGATCTCCTGAAGGAAACATTCCTACGGTAAATATAGACTCGTGCTCTGGACAGCTGCTGTTCCGCGCACCCTCCAGCAGGTGACAGGCGTCTTGCCAAGTGTCACACAGTAGACTTGAGTAGTCAAAGTAGTCTCATGGCGACAAGATCTCTCTGAGCACTTAGGCTTGCTTCAGAGATAGATGTTATAGTATCTGGGGACGGCGATGCAGCAAAGGTACATTTCCAGCACCCATACCACCGCCATTTCCGGTCCAAGCACAAGGTAGACACACCACCACCCTGGCATGGCACTCCTTCTGTTTCAGGGGTCGCCTTCCAACAGAGCACACTGGTTAAGTTTCTCTTGGTAAAGCGTTTGCTATGCAAGCGTGAAGACGTGCATTTAATACCCGTAGTGGGAGGAAGCCAAGCACGGTGGTGGGCACTCGCGATTCCAGTGCCCAGGAGCGGGCAGATTCCTGGGGCTCCCGGACCAGCTGTCTCAGTCAGTGTTCTATGGCTGTGAAGAGACACCAGGACCATGGCAACTCTTATAAAAGAAAGCATTTAACTGGGGCTGGCCTAAAACTTCAGAGGTTTAGTGCATTAACGTCGTGGTGGGAAGCATGGCGGCAAGCAGGCAGATGTGGTGTGGAGAGGTAGCTGGGAGTTCTCCCTCCGCATCTGCAGGCAGCAGGAAGAGACAGACACCGGGTCTAGCTTGAGCTTTTGAAATCAAAACCCACCCGCAGCGCAGCGACACACTTCCTCCAACAAGGCCACACCTCCCCATCCCTCTCAAGTAGTGCCACACCCTGATGACCAAATATTCAGATATATGAGCCTCACTTTGTAGCCTAAGCTACCCTTGAACTCCAGGAGATCCCCCTGCTTCCCTCCCCATCTGAGATCATAGATGTGCACCACCATGTCCAGTTAAACACTTAAGTTCATGGGTCTTTAAGACTGAAAAATTCCACCGAACAGTGTAGAGATAGCTACTGGGTGACTCATAAAGGAAGATACAGAGGCATTTTCATAGCTGTACGCCCTGCCAGACCTCGGCAGAGGGAACCGCCTGTCATGGCCAGCGCCATATAGACAGGGGACCCCAAGGGTCTCCTCTCAGGGTATTTTATTGATGCCTAGGCTTCTCAGGTATTCTGTTGATACCATGTGCGGATCATGAGCAATCAAACATCTTTTACATCATTATAGCCAACACCTGCAGACAATACAAAATGCCAAGGCCTCGGCAGCCCTTCACCCAACAGTGCACAAAACAACCGTTTTAAACATAACTGAAAATAAACTTCTGTAACAGAACAAAACCGGGGGGGTGGGGGAATAACTCCCCTCCCAGCATGCTCCTCACCCTGGTCTGCTTGCTTCTTTTCCCCATAGCAGGGTCCATCACTTGCATGCTGTACGCTTTTCCAGCTAGGAACTATCTCCCCCTGCTATACTGCCAGCTCCAGGAAAGCAGGAGCTATTACTGGTTTGTTCACTAACAAACAGTGCCTGGCACCCAGCAGAGCCTGGTATCCAAAAGGTGCCGGTAAAAATTTATTGAATTAAATTTAACTCTGGACACAACGAGCAATGTTTTATAACTCAGGTTGTAAGAAGGAAATCACGAAAGGTATTCCTTTCAAGAGCAGAACTGTCACTCAACATGAGCAGGGTTAGATCCTGGAAATCGCAGAGCAAGAAAGAAGATGCTGGACCTAGAATAAGGAATTTGCCGTGACAGCAGTTATTTGTAGAGTACTAAACAGCAGATACATTTTCAAACACGCTATAAAAGCTCATGATGCTTACTATCCATTCCCACCAGATAAGAAAATTAATCAAAAATACTGTTTAGTAAAAGTAAAGTGAGGTCTAAGAGGACAACAGGAAACAAGGAACTGAAGTCCTGAAGGCTGGAAGCAGCCAGGGATCAGTGGGTCCTCAAGGGCTTCTTAGACCAACGGGACATGAACAGGGTAACTTCACATTTACCGCTGTCGTCTGGCTCCACGCGTGCTCTCCCAGAGTCTGCTCCTCCCCCGGGAACCAGTGGCCTGTCCCCTCACATCAGCCTCTTGGATGGCTGAGCTGCAGAGTTTTATAAAGTGGATTCAGATGACAGCGGAGTGTTGTTGGGGAAGTTTGCTTTTGGTTATATGTAAAATAACTGTTTTCTGCACTGTTGCGTGGGGCATCGCTTAGGGCGTTCTGTCGTGCCTGCAGGTGTTGGGCTTCTGTGGGGTTCGGTTGCTCATGATCTGCACCTGAGGAGTTCTGAAAGAATAAAAACACCTGAGCTCAGACGCTCGGGGTTCCACTGTCGATGGCGTACGGTGCTGGCCAGGAAGGTGGCTCCCTCTGCTGAGGTCTGGCGCGGTTTGCAGTTATGAAATACGCCTCCTTGTCTTCCTTGCTGAGCCGCCATAGCGGCGCACAACTGCAGAGAATGGCTTACTTACAAAGTAAGAATCTGACCGCAAAACTAATTAACAAAGCAACAAAGACATGACACATGCTTCCAAACAGACGGCTTGAACCGCAAAGGCTCGACAGGGGAGGCGGGCTGTGGACGAACCCAATGGACACTGGTCCTAGCGAGTATTTGGGGGAGCGGATGACTTTCCCCACTTCTCACAAACTGCATGCAATGGTTTGAATGGGAGTTATGTCACATCCCACCTCCCGCCAGAGACCCATGTGTTTAAAGCTTGGTCCCCAACTGGGGTCACGGAGTCACCACCCAGTGAGTTAATCCACCACCCCTGGCTGGAGACAGGAGTCACCGGAAGTGCACCTGAACGGCGTATTTTTTCTGGCCCCTTCCAGTTTCTCTCACTGTCTCCAGTTTGCCACGAGGTGAGCGATTCTCCTCTACCATGTGCTCCTGATTTTCTGCCTCCGTCCCGGGAGCAGCAGTGTTGAGTAATCACAGGACAGAACCTGTGAAATTTAAGATGAAGTGAACCGTCCCTCCTCGAAGTTCTCCTCCGGGCAGAGTGTCAGCGACTGAACGCTGTCTCACTCACTCTACCTCAGGATCTTGACTAATAGATAACCAGACAGGCTGCATTCTGGGCGTTGGGAGTCCTGTCACTCTTCCTTTGTAGTTCCCCACTTCCTTGATTCTACTGTTGGCAAGACTGGCCTACAGTCGGGAAGTACGAAGGAGAAGTGGAAAGAGAGAACGGCACAGAAATATGCTAACTACGCCTCTCGGTGCCGGAAGGCAAAGTGAACTTCTACCTTGGCGATCAAATTCAACGCCAATGCATCCGTAGGACACTTCTGCGTTGACTGAATACTTCCTGTGCTGGGCTCCGTGGGTAAGTCACCAAGTCATTCATCGTCCTCAAGGGAGTTAGACGTGCCATTCACCACACAGCTGTGCTGACAAGCACGGTAATGAGAGCGTGAGCTCCACAGCCTGGGAGGGTGCCAGGCGGCGGCATCTTCCTTGTTACTGGGTTCACAGCCGAGGCACCTAACGCAAAAGGCAGATCTCAAGAGGACATCACACAAGTGGGTTTATAACTTTTCCTGTGACACCAGAACCTTCGGAAATGAAGGCTTGAAGAAGCACAGAGGCCTGTGTGTTTTTAGTAATGCTATTTGATGAAAAGTGTGTGTGCGTGGGAAAATGAAGTTAACAAAGGCGGCAGTCACAAGCGGGAACGTCACCAGACCTGTTTGCTCAGGTGCTTCTTGGCGTCTCTGTGTCTCCAGGGGTAAGGAGATTCCCTCCCTTCAAGGTCCAGGAAGGGCACCTCTAGAATGAAAGTTTTGTGACCTGTTTCAGGGTCACAAAATGAGGGGAGATGATGATTTTCCTGTGTCTGGTGTTTTCTCAGATGTCAAGATGCTGCATTCAAAGGTGTCTTGTGCTCTGCTGCTGTGGAGAGACCCATGACCATGGCAGCTCCTACAGAGAAGAGCATTTAACTGGGGCTTGCTGACAGTTTCAGAGGTTTAGTCCCTTATCACGGCGGGAACATGGCGGCACAGACAGACATGGTGTGGAGAAGTAGCCAAGAAGTCTACGTCCAGATCTGCAGGTAGCAGGAAGAGAGACAGCCACCGGGCTCTCTCAGCCACAGGGCCTGGCTTGGGCTTTTGAAAACCTCAGCGCCCACCCCCAGAGTCACACTTCCTCCAACAAGGCCACACCTCCTCATCCTTCTCAAGTAGTGCCACTCCCTGGGGACTAAGCATTCGAACTCATGAGCCTACGGGGGCATTCTTATTCAAACACCACAGAAGGTAACATGTCCTGAACCTCAGGGTGCAGGGAAGTCAGCAAATGTGACCCCAGTAGGAGCAGTGTGCAGGGCCTTTCTAAAAGCGTGTGAAATGGCCCGATGGAGGAACTCCTAGCCATGCCTTCTGGCGAGGGGACTAGTGAAAAGCTTAATAAGAGACACATGCTCGGCTGGGCTATTTCAGTAGCTGGAGCTGGTAGGTGTGCAGGGAGCAGGTGAGCGGGAGATGGGTAGCAAAGAGAGGAACTAATCAGTCATCTCAGCTGGAAACGAAGGGCCCGTACTGCGCAGCTACAGCAAGAGCAGGAAGGACGGGGTAATTAGGTTCCGGACCCGGAGTCTGGTGATTATATGACCAAGAGTAACGTGCCAGAGGATAGAGGACTTGGGGAAGGGGAAAGGAAGCCAAGGAGACCAAGATTCTCTGAAATGGACTGACTCCTATAATGTTTTAGGCTTGGTTTTTTTTTCTCTGAAACCTGGAAACAGGTTCCTTCTGCTTGTTGCTGCTCAGATAAAATAATTGAGTTCCATAAACTTGGAAAGAAAGGAAAAACTATCAGGAAGTAGTAGTGAGGCAGAGATCTCTCAAGTGCTCTCTACCTGTCCACCCCACCCCACCCCACCCCCAGTTTCTCTCTGTAGCCCGGGTTAACCTGGAACTCATCCTTCTCCTATCTCGGTTTTCCCACTGGTGGAATCACGGGAGTTTGTGAATTTGCCATGGTGCTAGACTCAGCGATCCTCAGACAAGCTCTCCAAGGCTTTGCTTTCCAAGGAGGCACAGGGAGTTCTAGTATCAGCATGTGTACCTCACCTAGCTTAAGAAAGAAGATCCTTGAAAATCTGACAGACATCGTTGAGGAATCAGGTTCCTCTCAGCCTCAGTGGCTCAAGGATGTCATTAAGGCGCAGCCTTTATAATCCCACTGTCAGCATGCTGGATTTTCACCCCTAAGCTTGTTAACGCAAGCCTGTTTCCTCTGGGGTTTTAATTTTGACAGCAGGCTGAAGACGAAAGCTTAGAGATGCTGTGAAAAAAAATGACAAGACTTGTGCTACAGAGCAAAAACCGGGCAAAGGCAGTTTCAGATCACGGAGCCATCCGTCGAGCCCGAGGAGATCAAGTCGTACAAGACTCGGGACTTGACAGTTAGATCACCAGGCAGAGCCTTGTGCTACGTTTGGGAGTGGTGACAGAACCAGGCAACATTGGCTTGAGGAGCGTGAGGAGGAGGTGAAGCTGCTTCGGCTTGAAGTGGGAAGAACAAGGCCGTGGAGGCTGAAGCAGGGTCGGGGAAACTTTCCATGAAGGGGAATGGCTGCACACTTACATCTGGAGGAGGAGCCGTGGGCTAGGGACGTTAGGATTCGCAGAGTAGTTCTGGACAACAGGGCGAATTCAAGAGCAAAGACTGGACAGATAGTCTTAAAGGAGGGGATTTCTGCAGCTGGCAGGAAAGTCAAACAACAGCTGGCGCTGGGACTGTCTACTTTCCGAGGGCCGGGGAGCAAGTGGAGATGGCCAGAGCTACACAAGACGTGCTCACTCAATCAGATCTGTATTTATTTCCCTGTAGCCCAAGAGCAGCAGGTGCTGGAGATGTAGACTCTGAAACCCAGCCTGCTGCTTGGTATTTCATTTCTGGCCAGGACGTGTTTTTCGTGGAAGGTCATGTTTAAATCCCTGTAGCAGAATCACAGCAACTGTGCTTGGTCTGCGTGCCTCCATTACAGGATTCTGCACACGTGGGACACAGAAGTCCACCCCTCATGCATGCAGCCCTAACGTCATTTCTCTGATCACGAAAGTCTTGAAGACCCGATGTAACCTGGACTAATTTTAGTTATCTGCCTTATACACGATTCCACCGACATAGCCTGAGACATCTAGCCATAAGAGGGCAACCAAATGAGAGAAGTAGGTTAAAAGTGGAGAACAGAGACATCAACAAAAGTCTGAACAACGGCAAATGCAGAAATGTAAATTCGAAAAATGAGGCGCGGTGAATTAAACAAAGGGAGAGTCAATTATTAAGTCCGTGTAGAGTAGACCTTGGAAATTTTGTAGCACAGACATTACCAGAGAGAACCTGAACCTCGTGGCCCAGGCCTGTAATGCTGGGGAAGTGAAGGCAGAAGGATCAGGGGTTCAAAGCTAGCCTGAGATACATAGAAGAACCTTTTAATGTAGCTATAATACTTTTATTAATAACTTGAGTTTCATACAACGCATCCAGATAGCCCACCCGCATACCTCTCTTCCCTCAAAAGAAAGGAAGGAAGGAAGGAAGGAAGGAAGCAAGGAAGCAAGGAAGAAATGAAATGAAAGAAGAAGGACATTAAGTCTGGTTTGTGTGTCAGGATCACCAGCATCACCGTGGGTTCCGGAGGCCTCAGGCCGCCCTGATCACGGGCATTCACTCGGGCTGTATTAGCCTGAGATTAAGTATGACAAAATTCAACCTGAAGTTGGGCTTCACTGTCCAAGCCCACAAGCACCTGGGCATCATGCAGCACCAAGACATACCTCAGGCACCAGGTCAAGGGTTCAAAGATAGCCTGGGACACATAGCGAGAATCTTAAAAAAATAAAGAAACGAAATCAGCAGTTAGTATTTCAAATTAGCTTTTGGAGTAGTTGCTAACATTCTGTAACAAGGAAAACGAGGAATGAAAGGTGAATAGATCATGTGTCATGTAGCAAATTGTGGCCCAGCTGCAATCCAAAACAGGTGAATGGATTTCAAATCCCTCTCTGCATCAGTCCCTGCTCTCTACCAGCAGCTCTCAAGCACCTTAACAGTCTTTCTCAGGATCTTAGAAACTAATGGCTTGCATGATGAAAAACCCTCGACTAACTAGGAATGAAATGGTCATCCCCCTCAACATGGAGGGACAGTTGTGAAAAACCCATAGTTAGCGTACTCCATGGGCTTAGAGATCAAAGGCCTGAGGGTGTGGCCCCCGGCTGGGAGGGCGGTCTGCCATGACATCTTGGTGCCCTTGATTACTAGGGTTGGTTTAGCTGGTCTGGCTGGGCGGACATATACATGCAGGCAAATGCTCATACACGTAAAATAAAAAGCTAATTAATTTAAAAAATAAAACAGGAAAACCAGACCGGTGCATCTAACAAAAATTTAAAAAGCTTTAAGGTTCAAATGATACTACCAAGAAAGTAAGACAACAATAGGAGGGAGGCCAAATCTGCAAACCACACTCAGCAAAGCTCCAGGACCCAGAGCATACGAAGAATACACTTACAACTCACAAACAAACAACAACTCAATTTTCAAGGGGCCAATAAGCACATGAAATTAATGATTAGCGGAGCGCATTAATGATTAGAGGAATGCAAACCAAAACTACGAGTGGGTTGCCATTTGACAACCACTAACACCTCGGGTCTGAGGCAGGAAGACGTGGGTCTCGGCTGCCCACAGCACGGAAGGCGGTGAGACCTCAGTGGGGCGGTGTGGGAGTGACCGGAGGCTGTCAGTCGAGGCACGTCCTCTCGTCTTCTGTCTCAGGACCTGCTTCAGAGAAATGGCTGCGGACTAGGGTGGATGGCTGGATGATGAACGGAGTGAAAGGAAAACCTTTTAAAATGCTTCACTAATAGACAAGGGGGGGCAGCGGTGCTCAGAGCTTCCTCCTCAAGCTCTGTAGTCTAGAAAAACGTTCACGGCAAACTACTTTCGTGGTAACCATAAAAGTTGGCAAAAACAAGGGAAAAGTAAAGGAAAAGGCACGCTGAATGTAGCCACACGGTGCTCAGAAGCACTGAGGAATTTCCTTATTTACCTTAAAGCAAACTGGACCTTCCAGGCCCCACCTTCTAGGTGAAGTGGGGGAAATGCTGCAGCTTGTTTCAGAACAGTTTGTCCAAGGCAGGAAGATAACCAACCCTATGAGACCTCGGCGAACGAGTCTCTTAGAGTCTACCTTCCTCGCCAGCTTATCTGTAAACTGGCAGCTGGACGTTCTGGGGAAGTGCCCGCGTGACCTCAGGGTATTGTTGGGGTGCTCTGCGGCCCTGGCCTTGTGCTGGACCTGTGATGTGTGCAGGCTGGTGATGGCCAACATACCACCGTGGCCTGGTGTTCTGGTGACCTTGGCGGCCTCTAACCTGCGGCCAAGTTTTGTTTTTCTTGGTCAGAGGCTAATGTGAGCTCTCGCTGGCCCCACCCCAGGAGCTGCCCTGACTCACTGACACATTGTCACCAGGCCCTGATGGGAGCCAGGCAAGGGAGTCACTTTGCCCCCACCCAGCAGGTCTACAGAGGCCTAGTTGCTCTTACGGAGGTAATCCTAGGAGCTAAGAGGCTCTGGAGAGAGTGAGCACCACATCTCCCTGACCACTGAACGTTCTCCAAATTACCTTGATGAGGGGACCAAATTTCCACCCTCTCTTTCTGGGGTAGGATAAATCTCCCATCTTAAAGAAGGAACATTAAGGAAGAAATAAAATACAATAGTATTGCGTGCAAACATATTATCACCATTGCTCAAACAAGCAAAATGTAGCCTAAAGCGATAAAGGGTGGTACGGGACAAGAGAAACCTCTTGACTGAATCATTCAGGAAAAAAAATGCAGGAATTTGTAGAACACATCCTCAATACTTACAAATAAAATCCCTGGCCGTCAAAACAGCACAGCCAGTAAAGGCGCTTGCTGCCAAGCTTGAGGTTGGTCCCTGGGACGCGGGAGGTGGGAGGAGAAAACCAACTCCCGCGAGTTGTCACCTGACCTCCACACAGTGCACACACACACGAATAAATGTAATTTTAAAATATAATCTTTACTGAAGTCGGATACGCACACTGAGAGGTTCATGGATTCTAGGTGGACAGTTCAGGGGACTTTCAAAAGTAGCTTTTCCTGAAGAAAAAGGTCTGACCATTTATGATGGAAATCACATGTACAGAAGTTTATTCTTCAGAAGAGGAGGCAGAGGCACAGAGTTAAGCATCAGAAAGCCCCATGTTGCCCCTTCACCCACCCCAAACACTCCCCTCCCCTGCAGTGACATGGGGGAGCATACAGAACATAGGCAGCTGGGACCCAGGCCCCAGACAGATGGCAAGGCAGGCAGGAACAGCTGGCAGGGACCTGGGGAAGTCTGTCCTGCTGTGGTCTGAGGTGATTCAGGGATAGGTTAGCCCGGATTCCTGGGACCCTTCTCTACAAAAGGCATTTAAGAAAATATCTGTGTCTAGAGAGATGGCTCAGGGGTTAAGAGCACTGGCTGCTCTTCCAGAGAATGCAGGTTCAATTCCCAGCACCCACATGGCAGCTCACTGTCTGTGCCTCCAGTTCCAGGGGATCCAACTCCCCCACACTCAGGCCAAACGCCAACAAATAAATTTTTAGAAAAGAAGAAATTCCTGTCTTGGATAGGGAGGAAAGCTGGTTCTCAGGGCTCAGGGTAACCACCCACTTATGACAAGTGTTGCTTCTCATCTGGAGAAAAGAGTGTGAGGAGAAATGACCCAAGGGGCTCAGAGATCTTAGAAACAAGCCTACTATGCTTTGGTGTCATCACTGTGAAACCTGGAGGAAGCTGGGCTGGCCTCAGAGCCACAGGCTGGGCAGGCCTTCTCTTCTCTTTGACCTTTCCCTTCCCTGGAGCTCACACTGGGGTCACAGGCCCAAGTGCAGAGGATATGGTTTCGCATGCTCGTCGGTCTCTATGGCACACGTGTTTCTGCCTTTGGCTTCTTGACTTTAGCGTCTATTAATATTCTGAGTGCTGATCCTTTCAATGAGGGGGCAGGCCAAAAGCGGCTACTGTTGCATGCACTCCCTGAAACACAAAAATCACAAGGGCCTAATTACTGCCTTTTATGCTTTCCAAATCTCGTCTCCTCTTTGGCATTGAGTCATTTTTCCAAAATAGATCTTTCCCTCCTCCTTTCCCCCGCTGGCTTTTCTAGAGTTTTCCCAAATGCCTTTCTGCCAGTAGGTCTTTCTCTTCTGAGTCCTCACATTTGTTCTAATTATAAACTAGCGCGCACGGAGGCATATGTTACCTTCCCTAGGCTGGGCTCCAGGAAGCGCTGACAGGCAAAGAAAGAACGGCTCCATAAAAAAGCCCCACTTAGCTCAGGACATGGCGAGTTGCTGCTGCTGATGCAGTTTTTAAAGAAGTACAGATAACAAGGAATTTGAGTTTTGAGCTGCGAAGGCCTCCAAAGGCCTGACATCTTGAGAAGTCAGAAGGCTTCCTAGGACAAGCAATATTCTAGTCATGCTTGTAATCTCACCTCTAGTCCTCTCTGTGGGTGCAGGTGAGAATTAAACAACATGTCTTCAGATTTACGGCAATGCCTTGTGGCATCTCAGAAGCCCAGGGAAATAAATGCTATCTTGTGACAGCCATGCCTGGTGTCCCTGCTAGAGCTTACCTGGGAGCTCATTCAAGATTTTAATGTTGTCTCTTCTCAGTGTGTTTCCTTATTAAAAAACAAAACAAAAAACCCCACAAAAAAAACCAACCTCTTTCTTTTTCCCCGCTTATCAAGTAAGGAAAACCACCCATAACCTCATTACCCTGTAAGATATAACTGCGGTCTATGCTTTTCTATATATATTGTTCGTATGTTTTTATAAACTCTTAGGCATCTCACACAAAATGCCCAGAGGACAGTGTGCTGTGTACCTTGCTGTGGAGCCTGTTCTTTTTTGGGGTGTTATAAGTGTTTGAGAGAGTGAGCAGAACAGGTGTGTGGGAGCCCTAAGAAGCCAGAAGCTTGGGGTCCTGAAGTTGCAGGTTGTGAACCTCCTGACACGGGTGCTGAGACCCAAACTGCGACCTCTGCAGGAGCAGAGAGCGCTCTTCACGCTGAGCCGCCTCTCCAGCCCCAGAACCGTACTTCTGACATGTGGATGACGCCGATCTGTTGGGGTTTGCTGCTGTGGGCGAGGATTTTCACACCCATATTCGTGGATTCTGGTAGTTCTCCTTTCTTGGAGTGTTCCGTGTGGTTTCGAGCTCTGGCATTCCTCCTTACCAAGGCTTCTCCCCGCCAACGTTAGCAGCTTCATAATGTGCTTCTTTAATTCTTTCTGCTTGGGAAATGACAAATTACAAAGTGTCTTAAGAGTTTTAAAAGCTGACCCGACACTCATCCTCCTTAAGGATTCTGTTCTCTCGAGTTTCAAGATCTCTGTATCCGTTACTCTTTAACGCTGATACTCTCTCCTTGACCACATTTTAGGCAGGTTCTTCTGAACCCTCTCTTTAATGAGGCTTCAACTAAGGCCCCCATTCTGTCTTTGGCCCCAACCCAGTCTTAGCAACAACCAATCCTCTACCTCTTAGCAAGAATCTTTCCAGCCTTCACATGTCCTCTTAAAAGTTTCCATCTGTTGACTCTTTAACTTTGGTTTCATCCACAAATCCCTAGCTAGCTTTGCTGAATTCACAGCGGAATCTGATTTTTCTCTTCTGTTATAATGCCCCATTGTACCAATCTTACTGAAAGTCTTCCTTGGTGTTTTTATTAAGTATCAGAATAATCTTTCCTTTAGCAGAACCCTCACAGTTTTTTTGTCTATTTTTCGTATTTGGATAGTTGTAGGTGGGAAGGAGAACGAGCCAGAAGTGAGTTGCTACACTGTGACAGGCCAGACACTGCAGAGGCTCTGTTGTAATTCTGGCTGTCCTGGAACTCACTCTGTAGATCAGGCTGGCCTTGAACTCATAGAGGCAGATCCTGCCTCTGCCTCCCGAGTGCTGGGATTAAAGGGGTGCGGCGTCATTGCCTGGCCTTCATCTTGTGTTCTTCCTGAGGCCATTTCAGGTTTAAGTAGAGTTTGTTCTCTTTGATGAAGAATCCCTTGGAAATTACCAAACTCTGTTCTAGGAAACAGAGGTCAGGATATTTGTGCAGAACCCCCACCAGTTCATCGCTGATCTTAGCTTCAGTAGAATTGTTTGCTTACCCAAAGCCCCGACTCCACGCACAAGCTGCCGATGGGACCTGTCTATGCGGTCATCTCTGGTGTGCTACCCATAACATTATGGCTGAAACCATATATCTATGTATTTCTGTAACAAGAATCTTTCTTTGAAGATTACAATTACAAACAGTAATGGAACTATAGCAAAGGCGCAAAGTACCAAGGTGGTGGGCAGAGAGAAAAGCAAAATAGTGGAAAAGCAAGCAGATTTTGTGTGACAGCCAGTCTGCTGGGTGGGGCGTCTGAGCTGATACTGGCTGTCTGGATGGATGGGGAAACCAGCCTGATGCAGTTAACCTTTGGGAGAAGGTTAAGGGGGCTCAGGACGGCTGAGAGAGGCTCCTGGTGAACAGCAACCACTGAGAGATCTGCTTTTCTAGTAAACAGAATCCTTTAGGCTTGTTTACCCAACAACCCTTTTACTCAACATCTGTCTACAGTGGTTCTCAACCTTCCTAACGCTGCGACCCTTTAGTACAGTTCAGTTCCTCATGCTGTGGTGACCCCCAACCATAAAATTATTTTCATTGCTACTTCATAACTGCCATTTTGCTACTGTTATGAATCCCAGTGTAATTATCTGATATCCAGATGGTCTTGGGTGATGCCCGTGAAAGAGTCGATGGATCCCCCAAAGAGATCGTGACCCACAGGTTGAGAACTGCTGGTTTAGGACACTGTCACCAGCACTGCCATTTCAGGGGACCTGAATGGCTTTGGGCCTGACAGGATCTGTTTTTTGAGAGAGGGTCTCAATCTGTAGCCCTGGCTGGCTGGGAACTTGCTTTGTAGACCAGATTGGCCTGGAATTCACAAGAGAGCTGCCTGCCTCTGCAGCCTCTGCAGCCTCTGCAGCCTCTGCAGCCTAGTTCTGGGATTAAAGGTGTGCACCATTGTGCCTTGCGCTTTTTGTAGGTTTTCTCTTAACTATTTTTGTGTACATACGCTGGAGTACCAGAGTGTGCCTGTGGAGGAGAGGACAGCCGGTCTGTCTTTCCGGGGATGAAATTCAGGCCTGTAGTCTCAGCAGAAAGCATCTTTACCTGCTGAACCATCTCTCTGGCCCTGTGCACTATTTTTAGTTAGTTATTTTTGGAGACGTGGTCTCGCTGGCTAGCCGGGAATTCAGCGAGCTTAGTAAACCCTGAGTCATAGGATCAAAGATGTACACCACCACGGCGAGCGGCTCTTTTAAAATTACATTTCATTAATTTGGGGTGGGTGCATATGTCACAGTGTACATTTAGAGGTCAGAGGACAACTTGGAAGACTCAGCTCTCTCCTTCTGCCACGTAGGTCCTGGGGATTAAACTCAGGTCAGCAGGCTGGCTGGCAAGAGCGGCTCTATTTTGAAAGTCCTATCATAGATCACTGAATTGTACACACTCACTAGACTGTTACACATCTTTGGTAGTTTCAAAATTAATAACAGGAGCTTTTTCAGATTACTTAACATATGGAAATCAAAAAAGATTGTGCTGGTATCTTTCTTTTGTTTTCAAAGTATCAGCTTAAATTTGTTTTCCAATCCCACTTAAAAATTCAAGTTTCGGACATTTGACATTTACAAGCCGGAAGTTTTTTTCCCAACTATTATCACCTAGTAAAGAAAGCATTTTCTGGGTCTTTTAGCTTCCGCCTCTAACAGCTGGCTTATCTTAGGATCTACTCATTACTGCAGGGTTCAAGAACGACCCCCACATGGCTGCTGCGTGGAAACACTGCCCTATAACTGGCAGTGCCTTTCCCACTTGTTTCTGAGGGGAGAGGAGTTGAGACATGGTCTCCCTTCCCAGCCCAGGCTGGGCTCCCACTTTCAACTCCCTGCCTCGGCCTCTCAGATCTCTGGGATTACAGGTGCAAGGAATTACAGGATGGTTTGTTCTCGTGGGAACCGAAAACAAGACCCAGGAGAGGGTTGAACAGGAGGGCCTTGACCACAGAGGTGGAAGTGAGGCGGGGGGGGGGGGGGGCACGACAGACTCTAGAGAAGGAAATGGGGGGACTCTAGAGAAGGAAATGGAGGGGGGCTCTAGAGAAGGAAATGGGGGGACTCTAGAGAAGGAAATGGGGGACTCTAGAGAAGGAAATAGGGAGAACTCTAGAGAAGGAAATGGGAGGAACTCTAGAGAAGGAAATGGAGGGGGGCTCTAGAGAAGGAAATGGGGGTACTCTAGAGAAGGAAATGGGGAGAACTCGAGAAGGAAATGGGGAGACTCTAGAAAAGGAAATAGGGAGAACTCTAGAGAAGGAAATGGAGGGGAACTCTGAGAAGGAAATAGGGAGAACTCTATAGAGAAGGAAATGGGGGGACTCTAGAGAAGGAAATGGAGGGGAATTCTAGAGAAGGAAATGGGGAGAACTCTAGAGAAGGAAATGGGGGGACTCTAGAGAAGGAAATGGGGGGACTCTAGAGAAGGAAATGGGGGGACTCTAGAGAAGGAAATGGAGGGGGAACTCCAGAGAAGGAAATGGGGGACTCTAGAGAAGGAAATGGAGGGGAACTCTTGAGAAGGAAATGGGGGGGACTCTGGAGAAGGAAATGGGACTCTAGAGAAGGAAATGGAGGGAACTCTAGAGAAGGAAATGGGGGACTCTAGAGAAGGAAATGGAGGGGAACTCTGAGGAAATGGGGGGAACTCTAGAGAAGGAAATGGGGGACTCTAGAAAAGGAAATGGAGGGGGAACTCTAGAGAAGGAAATGGGGGACTCTAGAGAAGGAAATGGAGGGGAACTCTGAGGAAATGGGGGGACTCTGGAGAAGGAAATGGGGGGACTCTGGAGAAGGAAATGGGGGGACTCTAGAGAAGGAAATGGAGGGGGGACTCTAGAGAAGGAAATGGGGGGACTCCAGAGAAGGAAATGGAGGGGGGACTCTAGAGAAGGAAATGGGGGGACTCCAGAGAAGGAAATGGAGGGGGCCTCTTCCCGGGGTGTGCGGGGCCTGCACAGGCCGGAGGGGTGAGGGAAGGCAGCTGGGGACAGGCCAATGCGTCCCGGCCTCTCCGGGGGTGCGGCCAGCGCGGCGGGCACAGGCCCTGAGGAGCCAGGGCGTCTCCGGTGCCCTCGAGGCGCCCCCACTTCCAGCTCCGGAGAGGCAGCGGCAGGCCGCACCCCGCCGGAACCAGGGGCGCCCGGGGGCCGGGGCGGCGCGGCGGACCCTTCCCAACGACGCCCGCGGGAGGGCGGGGCGCGCGGCCGGAAGCGCCTTTCCCGGAAGGCGGGGCGGGGGGCGGGGCGGCGCCGGCCTCGGGCGGCTCGACGATGGCGGCGGCGCGCCTGGCGCTCGCTGGCTGAGCAGAGCCGCGCCTCGGGAGGATGGCGACGCCCGCGGCGGCCGCGCCGGGGGAGCCGGCGGCCGGAGCCGAGGCGGAGCTGGGCCCCCCGGCCCCGCCGCCGCCGCCCGCGCCCTCGCCGTCCGCCCTCGGGCCGCCGCCGCCGCTGCAGCGGGAGCCGCTGTACAACTGGCAGGCCACCAAGGCGTCGCTCAAGGAGCGCTTCGCCTTCCTCTTCAACTCGGAGCTGCTGAGCGACGTGCGCTTCGTGCTCGGCAAGGGCCGCGGCGCGGCGGCCGCCGGGGGCCCGCAGCGCATCCCCGCCCACCGCTTCGTGCTGGCGGCGGGCAGCGCGGTCTTCGACGCCATGTTCAACGGCGGCATGGCCACGACGTCGGCCGAGATCGAGCTGCCGGACGTGGAGCCCGCCGCCTTCCTGGCGCTGCTCAGGTGAGCCGTGCCCCGCGGGCCCGCGCCTTCGCCCGGGTGACCTTGGGCCTCGGGGCCGCGGCGGCCGGGATGCTCGGGAAGCCGGCTGCCCCGGTGGGCCGGCCGCCGCCTTCGGGGTCCGTGTGGTCAGGACCCCGGGGAGCGGTGGCCCCGCAGGTCAGGCCTGCGGACACGGAGCGTGGCTCCATCTTAGACCCCGCTCCGCCGGGGAGACTTCGCCCGCCGCTGGCCTGGGCGTGGGGACGGACGGCTGACGGCTCTCTCTAACGGGAGGCGTCGTGATCGCCGCGGTCCCGCTAGGGAGGCCTATCGTGGTGTTTGCCCCAATTCTGCAAATGGGAGCGAGGCCCGGGAAAGCGACTCGTCCGAGGTAACGGAGCCAGCTCCCAGAGGACCGTGTGTGTCTCGTTAGGCCAAGCTGGTTTTGGCTGCCCGGGTGATGTGATCTTTTTAAGAGAGCCAGCGTCTTGAGTAATTCTGACGTCAGCAGGCAGGTCCGTGGCACAGAAGAGGCTACAGAGGCCCACAGTTTCATCGCCGTGACGTGGAGAGTTCACACCGCTAGAAATAGTGGGAAACGGACCAGAGAAACAGAAAGGACAGCTGAAGAATGTTCAGCCTCCTTGGCAAACGAGGAAGTGCAGGTTGAAACCGTGAAGCGCTCTCCCTTACGTTAGCCCCACCAATTTTTTGTTTCGTCTTGGGTTTGGGTTTTTATTTTCTGGGACGGCCTTGGCTGACTTAGAGCTCGATTTCATACCAAGCTGGCTTTGAACTCACAAAGGTCCACACCTGCTTCAGCCCCCTGAGTGCTGGCCCACCAAACATTTTTAAAAGATGACTGTAGGAACACTTTGTGACAAAAAAAGCCTTTGAAGAGTCGTTGGACGACCTAGGTGTGTGTTTCCCCACTTGGGGAACATTGAAGTATTGGAAACGACACCTGCAGTGGCCTTGAAGGGTAGAAGGAAACACCAGAGTGCCAAGCACGTTGCGTTGACCTGGGAGGCTGTTGGTATCTGGGTCGTTTGGGTTTTGGTTTGAAGTTGACCAGGAGGGCTGGATGTAGCTTGTTTGTTATGTAGAAGTCTTTCTTGAAATGATAGGGCCAGAGAGATGGCTCAGTAGGTAAAGGCTCCTGTTGCCAAGCCTGCGTGAGTCCTGCATGATGACAGGACCTACTCCTGTGAGTTGTCCTCTGAGGTCCATATGTGGTATGTGTTCCACTGTACACCTGCGGAGGCACACACGCGCACACACGCACGCACACGCACACACACATACATAAACACACACGCACACACACGCACACACACACACACACAGGAAAACAAAATGAAGCCTTGGCGTACAGTGCTGTTTGATTTCTCCCACCCCCCCCTTTTT
This sequence comes from Cricetomys ansorgei, assembly GCA_026225945.1. NCBI lineage: Eukaryota > Metazoa > Chordata > Mammalia > Rodentia > Nesomyidae > Cricetomys > Cricetomys ansorgei. The sequence goes on from JAMJFZ010003035.1 coordinate 1,811,913, forward strand.
TTTTTTAGTAAATTATATATTTTCATGATACTCAGATTCTGGTCATTATTCTGAAATGAATGTCTATAATTTTTACTTTAGGCACCGATTAGCTTTGAAACATTGGTATCATAATATTGTGTGACCAAAAAGTCTGGTAGAGCTTGCTGAACTGCAAAAGTAAGGTAGCTGTGGCATATTTTTATTGCCTTTACAGACTAAGTTAATTGACATTACTTACAGGCTTGTGAACTTAGGTTTTAATCTCTTTAATAAACTGCCCACTTACAGCTCTCACTTACAAATGATGTTCTGGGTTATTTGACACATACGATATCCGTGTCATTTACTTACTTATTTTTGGTGTAGGATGCAGCAGTGAAGGATTAAAAGTCCCTGCTAACATGAGGTGAATACTTGTGTAAGGGAAGACTTGGACATAATACCAAGAACTGACAGTGTTCTGAAGAACAATAATTGAGCCACAAAAGAAAGAGCATTCTAAGAAGAGGAGGGAAAGCATGTTCTAGACTTTAATTTCTCCTGCTAGAGAAGCTACAAGAGTAAGCCAGTGTGGTCTGGGCAGATGGACAGGACGTGGAGGGAGAGGGTAGCCATAAAAGAGCTGCAGTCAGGGCTTTGCGAGGCTGAGGAAGGACATTTGAGTTCTCATCTGGGAGGTGAGAGAAAACGTGAGGGTTTTCAGCGGAGTGCAGCGGTCTGTTTACATGTAAAAACTACGGGGAGTAATGTGGGGCGCAGGTTATAAATGAGGAGGTTTTGCTGTGTCTCCCTAGGTAAGAGATGATGGTGAGCCTCCAGCGAGGTGGTGGTCATGGGAAGTGCTCAGGCTCCCATTGTATTGTGGAGGTGTTGAGAGTGAGGGGTGTGGGAAAGAAGTGGATTGTGAAGAGAGGTCAAGGGTGACCCTGAGACCCTACATCGCAGATGGGGGTGGGGGAGGCGATGAAGCCATGGGCAGCCGTCAGTGCAGTGAGAAGCAAGCAGGAGCCTGGCGTCTTGAAAATGGAGTCAAAGTGATTGGAAATGAGAGAGAGTCTGTTAGCTGTGCTAAATGGTACTGAGGGCTGGGGAAAATGAAATGGATTTGTGATGGTGTGGTAAGCAGGAAGCCGCTGATAACCCTGGGGTAAAGGAAACACTAATTCACTCTCTTGTAACTCCTCTGGCAAGAGACTTGTGACCCTGATTTCAAGTTGTAGTTTCAGTGCTCCTCTTTTCGGCACATTGCTCATTTGGGGGCCGTGCCGGAGCGGTCTGCATTTCCCACCCCTGCATTCCCACTCTAGCACCTGTCACCTTAGGGTCCTCTGGATCCTCTGGATCCCCAATGGCCTTTCCCCCTCCTCTGTCCACCTCATTACTGGTGGCATTTTCTATTTTAATGCCTGCCTTCCAAGACCTCTTCTAACTAGCTGTACAGCCTCTACCCAAGAGAAGTAATTATTATACTTCAGGTTATAATTCTGGGCTTTACCTTTTTGATTAAATCACAGTTTCCTTCCCCTACAGGCAGGTTTGAATAGTAGCTCATTTAATCTCTCAGCATGATTTGGTTACATGTTACCCTAGAACAAACCACTCCGGCTCCTGGTGGTTTTGAACAACTATTCCGTTATCTTCAGAGCTGTTGATGGATCATCTGGATGATTGCTTGGCGTATCTTTAAGGTTTCATAAATTGGTTTCAGATAGCATCCAGAGCTGGGCTCATATGGAGTCTTTGGGCAGACTCTGGGATGATCTTCTTTCCCATGCCTTTTCTAGCTGCTGGGTATTCTTAAAGTATAGGCTCCAAACTGACATATTTGCTCTGCTACCTTTCATTGATGAATGGTGAGTGGGAATTATGTGAATCAGCAAAGATCTGTGTCACAGCGTTATTTCGGGAAGGCATGACTTAGCGTGGGCATCTTCAGCCATTAGCTGTTGTAGACTAGCGCCTAACTGTACGTCTGTTCTCATGACACGTCTTTTTATGCATTTCATTATCAAACTATAAACTTTTTATAGACAAATATCTTTTTGTAGCTCCATAATCACAATGCCTGATGATGTACATGGTCCCTCAAAAAATGCTTTTGAATGAAATGGATGGCTGGGCTGCAGAGTTCATCAGACACAATGAACCTTGTAACCTCTTCTTTTTCCTAATATAAAGTCAAGTTTTTACTCTATCCTTTCAAAAACACTTTAGTTCAGAGCTTGAGGCGCCAGCCTTGTAAACATAAGGGCCTGAACTTGGTTCCAGAACCCAGGTGTGCAGTCCCTGTGCCGAAAGCCAGTTCAGGAGGAACCCTGGGGCCACTGAGAAGACTGCCTTCAGAGGAGGTGAAGGTGTTCCAGAAGATGACACCACACAGGAACATGTGTGCATAGCATTCTTTAGATGACACCCACACACCACCACATAGATGCACCCACCCAGGAACACATGTGCATAGCATTCTTTTAATTAGCCAGGTGTGGTGACACACCTGTCACCCCATCATTTGGGAGGTAGGGCTTGAGGATCAGAAAGTCCAGGCCTAAATTTGGCTACATAAGACCCTATCTCAGAATAAAAAATTGTATTAAATATAACCTTAGAGTTTATCTTTTTGGAGACCATCTTTGGAGTAGAGATAAGACAACAGGTATACTTTGATGACACAGTCCTTTCTCTGTCTTCTATGATCTTGTCTTTGTATCTGGGAGCTGCATTGTCACCGAAGGTTCCTCTGTAAATCTGAGCCAACTGCCTGGCAACAAATAGAACTGCTGGTATGATTTTGGAACTCTAGATAAAGCTCTCATAATGACAGGAGAGGTCCTTGATCTCAGGGCTGGCTTCCCACTGTAAGGCAGGGTGCTGGTCAGCAGCTTCCACGTACTGGGAGCTCCCACCTGAACCTTTGCATTGTCAAGATGTCTTACCTGGAAACAGACCAGGTACTAACTACTAACTTGGAGATACTGACCACTTGACACAGAAGGTCAACACATGAATGGCAAACAACAGAGCACATGAACTTAAAGGAAGCATGGACTTGAGGGAAAAGAAGACAGCTTACAACTTGTATTAAATGTCTTGGGAACTTGAGGAAGTTTTGTGTCTGTAAAGCTTTGGAGGTAGGAAAAAGGAATAAAAACAAAGCAAGAGTTTTTAGAAATTTAAATGAGATTGCTAGGGAAAAAATTAGAAAAAAATGTTAGATAAAAAATTAGCTAACATTTACATTGGCTCAGATTTACAGAGGAACCTTCAGTGACAATGCTTCCAGATACAGTGGTTCTCAACCTCCCCTATGCTGTGACCCAGCACTACAGCTCCTCATGCTGTGGTGACCCCCAACCATGACATTGTCTTCATGACTACTCCATAACTGTCATTTGGGTACTGTTAGGAATTGTAAATATCTGATACGCAGATGGTCTTAGGTTACCCTGTGAAAGTATGTTCAACCCCCCAAAGGGGCTCAAACCTACATGTTGAAAACCACTGGGCTAGAAGAAAGGGAAAAGGAATATTCCAAAATACAGAGAAAAAGTCTTTTTTTAAAAAAATGAGATCATATATTAGTAAACAGCTAACATTTACTCAGGTTAATTTTTGTTGGGCTCTATTGCAAGTGCTGTATATTTTAACTTGTTCATTTCCCCTGCAACATTACAAATAGGTTCTGTTTTTTCCATGTCTTTGGAGAGTCACACTATGATAATTTGCTTAAACCACATACCAAGTAAATGATAGTACAGGCTCAAGCCCACACAATTTCTTTATCTTTTTTTCTCCCTACAATGTGTTGTTGATGGGATTGTGGTTGAGTCCATGGATGTTAAACCTCTGGGTGCAAGCCAGCGGTTACTAAACTATTGTATCCCTCTAAAGCCCCAGCACTAGCCTGTGGTTGCCGTGCAGATTCTGTAATGACTATAAGGGCCTCAAAGGACTAGCAAGTCGTCTATCAGGAAGTCAAACACGTCTTTTAAGATTTGGAGGCGAGGCCTTAGCTAACTGTGGATTTTCTCAAGTGGATGTCCTTTGATGAGGGAGACATTTGGAGACCCGCTGTTCTTGTAAGCATCTATGGAGTGCTAAGAGGAGCTCGAGACTTGGCCCAGGGACGTGTGTGTGTGCGCCCTGTCTCCTGAGCGCTGCTTAACTGCCTCTGAAATGGAGATAACTTCATATCTCCTGGGAATAAGATTACAGTACTATACAGGTGCTTTTTACCTTGATATAAATTTCAAGGTTTTTTTCTTTAGTTTGTTCATTTAAATCTCAAAGGTTAAATCCTGATAGATTGTTTGTCTAAAACAATGCTGATCATCTATTTAAAGTTTTCCAATCGCTTTTCAGATTTTTGTATTCAGATGAAGTTCAAATTGGTCCAGAAACCGTTATGACAACTCTTTATACTGCTAAGAAGTATGCAGTCCCTGCCCTGGAAGCACACTGTGTAGAATTTCTCACCAAACATCTTAGGGCAGATAATGCCTTCATGTTGCTTACTCAGGTAAGTAAATGTAGCTGTAATGGTAGCTTAAAATTGAACACAAGCCAGGCGGTTATGGCGCACGCCTTTAATCCCAACACTTGGGAGGCAGAGGCAGGCAGGTCTCTTGAGTCCGAGGCCAGCCTGGTCTGCAGAGTGACCAGGATAGCCAGGCCTACACAGAGAAACCCTGTCTCAGAAAACCAAAAACCCAACAGAACTGAACATAAACATAATTATGTGTAAATATTAATGTATTTCCTGTGCGATAATACTTTTGTATGAACTGTTTTTAAAATTACGAGTTGGTAAAATAAAATCCTGCCTGACATGATGGCACATGCCTGTAAGCACAGTATTCAGGAAGCTGAAGCGGGAGGATTACTGTGAACTCAAGTTTAGGTCAGCCTGGGCTATACTACAACTGTCTGAACAAAGCAGTATAAATCCTGTTGAATTTTAGTACTAGAAATGGTACTGGTGACTCCTAGATCAGTTCCCATTTTGTAAATGAGAATTAAAATCTGGGAGAATAACCACCTGCCTACAGCCTCACAGTGAGAGACCAGGACCCAGAGCTCATCTGCAGTCGTTCACTCTGCCGCATAGGAAACGCCGGGTACGTTAGGGACAGACTTTTATTAAATATTGGTACTTGAGGACAGGCCTTGCTCTTGTCTCTCTTCTTGGACATAGTTACAGAGATCATACACACACCCACACACATCACACACACACACACACATGCTCACATACTCCATACACATGTGCACACACACACTCCATTCACACGTGCACACACACACACTCCATACACACGTGCACAAGCCCCTCCTCCACTCCATACACACATACACATGCCCACACACACACACACATTCCATACACGTGGGCGCGCACACACACACACACACACACAAGCGCTTACATACTCCATACACATGTACACACACACACACACTGAAATTCAGTTATTGAATCCCTTAAAATCAATTTTGATGGGACTAAAGAGATGGCTCAGCACTTAAGCGCATTTGCTGCTCTTATAAATTGCCTAAGTTCAGTTCCTAGCACCGAGTGGTGTCTCAGCCTTCTGTAACCTCAGTTGTAGGGGATCCAATGCTCTTTCTGGTCTGTGCAGGCACCAGGCACACCCACAGTACACATATATACATGCATATAGAACACTCATAAAATAAAAATAAAAGAGAAGAAGTTTACTTAAAATTACATGAAGACCCATCGGTCCTGTCAGTTTTGGGTGTCATTTCTGGTGTGGTTAGTCAGTTAGGAGCCTTCTTGTGCTGCTCCCATCACAACAGGAAACGTTAAGAAAATTGTGGTCTGTTTTTATTCTTGACAGTCGATGTTCTAGTTACTGGTGATAGTAAAGCTAAGATTTTAAACGCTGGGCTGCACATATGTAACTAGAATATCTTAGACAAATAGGTGCATCTCCCTGAACCTGCTTGTTGTGCCTGACCTAGTCCAGGGAGTGTGTTAGGGGCCGGACTAAGTAATGCGCACGCAAATGGGCTGTCGTGCACACGTGCGGACGGCAGTAAGATGCTGCCATTGGTGCTCAGCGGACGGTGCTCTTTGGCCTTCCGCCTCTCACTGGCAGCACTTTACACGGCTCGCAGTTAGGGCTGTCGACAGTGTCAGCTTTGGATGTGCTCCGCCCGGAGGTAAAGGAAGTGGAAGTGAGGCGGCGTTGTTTGTGTTGCAGGCGCGGCTGTTTGACGAGCCTCAGCTGGCGAGCCTCTGCCTGGACACGATAGACAAGAGCACCATGGATGCCATAAGCGCGGAAGGCTTCACGGACATCGACATAGGTGAGCTCCCAGAGCACAGCGCCTTCCGCGATGCCTGAAAGCCCTAATATGTGTTCCAAAAGGTACAGACAGGCCAGAGTACTCTCCATCCTCACGGCGCTGTGTCGGGGCCCGAGATCAAGTGAAAGGAGAGGAAGACGTGCTTTGTCTCGTTAAATAACCACTCGTTAGTCGTCACGGGACAAAACGTGGAGATTAGGACTGAGTGGAATAGCTAGCATGTAACCGTCTAACTTTTGCCTTTAAGTAGGTGCCAGATATGTGGGAAATAATTACTTGGGAACTACAGAAAATGGAGATGTAACCTTAAGTTGTGGTAGTGTTAGGAAATATGACAGGAGGTTCTGATACGAGCCTTGAGGAATGGACAGTGCCTGGGCTGGGATGTGGCTTGGTGGGTGATTGCTTGCCTGGCATGTGTAAGCCCTGCTTCCAAAGTAGCTGAGCAGTGCAGGCGGCAGCTGGAGGGTGTGAGTCAGTGGGACTGTGCGTGTGTGGAGTCGGGAAGTGCTGGCGGATCGTCCAGGTGGCAGAGGACCATGTGGTGACAGGCTTAGGATTTGGACTTGGTTTTGTAGGAGAGGAGAGAGCTAATCCCCATAGCTTTAAATTCTCTTTTTTATGGAGAACCGGAATTGCGTGTCTCCAGGCTGTCTCTTTTGAGTTTGAAACTCATTACCCTGTCTGTTTCATCTGTAGGTTTTAAAGGCATTTCAAACAAAAGAGAGCCATTAATTTCCTTCCCTAGAACTGCTCAGTTCCTTTTGGTCTTGCAAGAAGTCTGATGCGCTCATTCACAGCAGGGAATGGTTTTTGACCTAATGAATGCTCAAGCTTAAACACCAGAACCTAATTGTGGTCATTCCTTTCCTGTATGCCTCACATGCAGTCTCGGCAGTACGTTCTCATGAGTCTACTTTAAAACATACCCTACGTCTGACCGTTTATCCGCTGCTACCGCCTGGCATAAGCCAATGTAGCTTATATGTATAGCTTAGAATGATTTTCGTAAATTAAAAAATTAGGTTGTATTACTTGTGTTCCACTGCAATAAGACTATAATTCAGACTTCTTACAGAGCTTAGAAGACCAGGTCCATATGAGGCTTGGCTATAGTAACTTAGAACCTCAAAATGCATTCTGGCCCATACTCTGTATTCATGTAATGGTCCACAGAGAGTGTCGCAGTCAGCAGGTGGCTCCCGGGGTTGATTACGGCCTGTGTCTTGCCACAGATGGGAGGGGAAATGCCCACGTATTACAACAGTTGGCTCTGAAATCGCTTCTTTATGTTGGCCCTTACTTCGTTGTCGAGGATTCAGTCACAACATCCACTTGTCTTCAGGGCAAGCTCCGTTGAACAGACCAGTTGCTTCTAAAAAAGAGAACAGGTTTATAATTAACAGTCTAACTCTGTTCTCTTGTCATTCCTGTCCCCTCTACACTGACAGGGTTCATTATATTTCAAGCCTCTGTATTCGTTGCTCTTTCTGACAGGAAGCCTCCCTTGAATCTTTTTGTATGGCTGTGTGCTTTTGTCAGCTCAGGCTTAACTGAGACCCAAGGCAGACTGTCTCAGACCTACTTAATTAAACTAAATACCTGAACAGGATTCCCGCCCTGTTACTCTGATTTATTTTCCTCATATTTACTGCTATTTGAGAGTCTTAACTAGGCTTCATCTTTAAGTGGTGGATGTCTGCTGTCCTCCCCAGACTGTGAACCCCTTGAAAGCAGGCTCTGTCCTGTTCACCTCTGTGTTTCTAGCACAGAGGCCAGCAGAACACAGTGCATTTGATCCCTGAGCAGCCACAGCAGAAGGGTGCCTCTCCTCTCCACCCTGCGTAGTTCTCACTCGGCAAGCTAGGGTGATCCTTCTAGGATATAGCTTAGCTCAACTGGAACCACTGCACTGAATTGTGTAGGAACTGACAGCGTCCTGACGTTGAAGGATGCTGAGTGTATGTCTCTTCTGTAGTTGTGTAACATTCCATCGCCAGTTCACCTATTACTGCCCAGTGCCTGGGGAAGAACCCTGCATTGTGTTCACTGAAGGCAGGGCTAGTTCCCTGCTGCGTTGTTATGAAGCATTGTCTGATCGCAATTCTTGTTTCTTGTTGAGGGGCTGTCAGATGCTCCATTTGTTTTTCATCTGCTCGTGAAATCATACTACCTGCCGTTTGTGCCTTACACGTGGCAGTTGTTTTATTAATAGCTTTTCTATTATTCATGCCACGAGATCCTGGGGATCGTGGAAGTCTGGGTGCTGAGCGGAGCAGACACCCTATAAATGTTTGCTGATTTTAACTGACTCACAGTTGTTTAACACCCAGTGTTGTGTCGTGTTTATGAACTGTGATGTATTGCGTTTTTATGATCTTAGGCTCAGCTACAAATGTTTTAAACATACTTATCAGTAGAAACCTGCTGTTGTTCCTCCAGCCATTCCACACCACAGGCCGGTTCGTCTGACATGTCCCTGTTGAACCTGAGACTTGTAGAGAAAGCGTGGGAGCTGAGAGGAATAGGCACTGGGTTCGGGTTCCTAGAGCTGTCTCAGATGTAGGGACTTGCTAGGATTTGAGCATGCCATCTAGAGGAAGAGATACTTGTCTGAGCTTTTTTATTTTAGGAAGAAATTCTTTGTTTCATGAATATAGCAGAATGAATTTGGGCAGCAAGGTAGCTCAGCAGGTGAAGGTGCTTGCTGCCAAGCCTGATGTCTGGAGTTTGAGCCCCAGGACCACATGGAAGAAGCAGAGAACCAGCTCCCACAAGTTGTCCGGCTCCCGCCTGCACTGTGGTACAGGCATGCATACATACACACAAAATTTTTAAAAAATAAAAGAAAAACACATTGCCAAGAGCAGTGTGGTATGTGTATTTTTAACTCGTTATTTATGAATTATATCAGGTCTGATTTTCAGTTAAAGAGATTAAATAGTCTTTGTTTGCTCATTTCTTGAGGCAGTATCTCACTCTGTAGGCCAGGTCATCTTGGGACTCACTTCATAGACCAGGCTGGCCTTGAAGTAGTGGTGATCCTCCTGTCTCAGCCTTCAGAGTGCTGGGGTTATAACAGTTAGCCACTATACCTGGCTCATTGTGTATTTTTTTTTAATATAATTTATTTTTATTTGATATTCATTAGTGTTCTCCCTGCATGTATGCCTGTGTGAGGGTGTCAGATCCTCTGGAACTAGAGTTACAGTTGCAAGCTGCCATGTGGTTGTGGGAATTGAACCTGGGTCCTCTGGAAGAAAAGCTACTGCTCTTAACCTCTGAGCCATCTTTCCAGGCCCTCGTATATTCTTAATTCAACAGATAATGAAGTTTGTTAGTTTTCACTAATTGTGAAAGCTTCATAGGGTCTTAGTTCATGCTAGTTTGCTTAGCTACAATGAAGATCCTGGGTACCTCGAGATAGCTAGCGAGTGAAGGCCTCCCTCTGGCCTGGCGACCTGAGGAAGGCAAGAACTGCGCCCACTAGCTGTCCTCTGACTCCCACATGTCACGTGCACACCATGAAACCACCCCATAATAAACCCATAAGTAAATATAAACCTCAAAGCAATTTTCATTTAATCAATTTTTAACATATTATTGAACCCCTGCTTTGTACTGAGGACCAATATCTTTCAATGTTACCCACCATTGCTGAGCAGGTGTTTGGCTTTTAGTATGAATGTGTAAACTGCCGAAAGTGATTTTTAAAATAATTGTTACATGCATTTCTGGATAATTTATTTACTCATTTAGTGCTTCACTTCTTTTCTGCTACGTAAAATATAGCATGCTTTTACTTTAATTTTAAAATGTAGGGCACAAGGTGGCTAGGTGGTTAGAGACGCTTGCTGTAAAGCCTGACAACCAAGTGGGAGGCTCAAGAGCGACTTGGGACCAGGACTGACTTCCCAGGCTGTCCTCAGCCTCTCAGTGCGTGTGTGTGTGTGCACATGCGCTAAAGAAATACAGGCTAAAAATTTTATATGTCCTTTAGATGTTTTATCGTGGTGCCCATTTTGTTTATGGCATTTTAATTTTGTTTATGTTAAATTTAGAGAAATTTAGAGGAACTTAGAAATTTAGAAATAAATTTAGAGAATAAGGTTCCATGGAAATAAAAATTCCTTTGGGAAAGATAAGTACATTTTACTTCTCTATTAAACAATGTCCCCTGAATAAATCTTGAGCGCTTGTGATTGTTATCTTTTATTTTACTGTTACTTAGAGCAGTGGTTCTCAACCTTACTATGCTGACACCTCATGTTGTGGTGACCCCAACCGTAAAAGTGTTCTCATTGCTGCTTCATCACTGTAATTTTGCTACTGCTATGAATCATGTAAGTTTCTGACATGCAGCTGGTCCTAGGCCACCCTGTGAAAGGGTCATTTGGCGCGCACACCCCTGTGGGGCGCGACCCACAGGTTGAGAATCACTGCGTTAACGTGACACGTTTAGGGAAGCTCTTGTTTACGACTGGATGGCTTTGCTTTTCGAGTATGAATGCCCACTTTTACATGTTTCCTCTTTGCAGTTAGATTGTAGCTTATAGTCTCGTGTGCTTGCCTCTGGGGCCCTCTCCTTTCTTTGCACTACTTATGAGCTGCTATTGCTTAAAAATAACTGACCTTGGATTACTATTCTGCCTCTTATAAGAGAAAAGGAAGGATGAATGAGGACCTGTAATGAGGATCTGCCACGTTACAGCCAGTCCGTTAGGAAACCTTCCTTCCTCATAATGTGCCTTAAATCTGGTCGGCTTTGACACTCCCCTGCTGTCCTGGTCTAGGCCGCTGTCACGGCTGACCTGGGCTCGTGCTTACAGATTCCTAACCGGTCACACTGCATTTCATTACTGCTCCACCACAGCCTCTTCTCAGTGCAACAGCCATAGCTGGGCGTGGTGACGTCCACCAATAATCCTAGCACTCAGAGGCAGAGGCAGGAGGAGGACAAATTAGAGGCCAGCCTCGACTACCTAGTAAGGCCAGTCTCAACACACACACACACACATACACACACACACACACACACACATACACACACACACACACTGAGTCACTGTTATGTTGCTGTGAAGAGACACTGTTGCCAAGGCAACTAAGAAAACATTTAACTGGGACTTGCTTTCAGTTTCAGAGACTTAGTCCATTATCAGCATAGCGGGGAGCATGGTGCTGGAGCAGTAGATGAGAGCTGCATTCTGACCCACGGCTGAGATGCAGCCCTCAAGCCTACCCCCGGGGCACACTTCTCCAGCAAGGCCAAACCTCCTAATCCTGCTAGTCTCAGGCGTTCAAGCAGGTGTTGTGTTCTTACTTGTGAGGTGTTGTCATTTTTACCCTCCAAGTTACAGCTCATCTCTAGTGTTTGGGGACCAATTCTTCCATGCTTAGACTTTCCTGGGGTGCAGGTTGGGGGTAATGGAAGCCCCACCCACCTGTTGATTGATTGACGATCCCCTCCTACCTGCACAAGGAGCCTACTTGCCAGTTTCCCGGTTTCTGTCTCACCCAGGCATGGTGGGGTGGTTTCTTCCAGGCTATTCACTCCAGAGCTCTGGGGGAGAATCTCAGCACCAGGCTCCTCCATTACACTTCGGCCTCTGTGCCCACAGCCTGTGCTGCCCAGGCCGTTGCTCGGGGTGTCTGCTCTCCAGCTCGCTATGGTTGTGTTGCCTGTGTCCGCAGGAGAGAGCACTCATCTTCGTCTTCTTTTTTCTTCAGCTCTTTCCCTGGTAAAGAGTTTATTGTTTTTATTCCACTGGGTTATACGAGGATGCTGCTATCCACCTTTACCTGGAAATCTTTGTTTGTATCAGTAGTTTTAAGTATCTAATCTGTAGTTTTGTTGAGTTTTTGTTTCACTTTTTTTTTAATCTGTGATTTAAAAACTTACTATAAATAGTACTTTGCTAAAGAGCAAAATTTATTATTGTGTTTTCTCTGTAGATACACTCTGTGCAGTTCTAGAAAGAGACACACTAAGTATTCGAGAAAGTCGACTTTTTGGAGCGATTGTACGTTGGGCAGAAGCAGAATGTCAGAGACAGCAATTGCCTGTGACTTTTGGAAACAAACAGAAAGTTCTGGGAAAAGCACTTTCCTTAATCCGGTTCCCACTGATGACAATTGAGGAATTTGCAGCAGGTATGACTGTAACTTCACTAATTTGAAACTATTTCCAGAGCAAAAATGAAGCTGTGACTTATTAAGTACTAGTTACTGAATATAGATGTGTATAATTTCATTTAATTCTCATAGTAACTGGAGAAGTAAATTAGGAAAGATCAGGTGCCTTGCCCAAAGTTACAGGGACAAATCTTGGCATTATGGTTACCACACTGATTAAAATGAGACAGACTTGGTTTTGAATTTCAGTGTGTGACTAACACTCACATGATGGTTCACAACAGTCTGACTCTGGTCCCTAAGGATCTGATGCCCTCTTTTAGATTCTTTGGGCACCAGGGGTACAAGGGATGCACAGACATGCATGCAGGCAAAATAGTCATGCGTAGAGAATGAGGTAATAAAGGTCAAAGAGAACAGCTGTGTGCCTGTCATTTGGTGTACATACACATTTCTGTTGAGCATTATAGGTGTAGAACTAAGTCAAGACTGTGAACATGTTTAGTGTTAGTTTATCCTGCCAGTTTTCCAAAGTGGTTTCAATTCTGCATTGAAGGACAAAGTTAAGACACTTGAGAGTTCAGTCTGAGTCTTCCTCTCTTAACACTTTTTACCATTATGGTTGTAATTTGCTTTTTATTGGTATGATTAAGAACTGTGACCAAACGATTTAATGGTTGAATCCCAGCACTTGGGAGGCAGAGACAGGTGGGTCTCTGAGTTCGAGGCCAGTGTGGTCTACAAAGTGAGTTCCAGGACAGCTGGGGCTACAACAGAGAAGCCCTGCCTCAAAAAAACCATGACCAAAGCAATTTGGGAAGGAAAGGGTTTATTTCATCTTCATCCCGGAATACTTTCCCAGCATACACAAGATACTGGGTTTAACCCATAGCAACAGCAACGACAAGAGTTCTAATTATTGTGGTAGAGTTTTCTCTTCAGAGCTGTGATTATAGGTATATGTTTTATGAAAATTTTATTGTTATTTTCTCTCAATTCCAGTGTAAATAGAACATCTATCCTGTATCATTTTAGTCCTTTGCTATTTGTGAAGACATTAATGTCCAGACAGGTCCAATTTTAATGATTTCCATGTATACTAAGGTATTTTGAGTTTTTGAGTACAGAAAAATCTAATGAGCTCCATATTTTCTCAACAACTTGGTTAATCCTATATCTACAAAATAAATATTCCAAAAATATTGTTCAAAATTCCATGTATCTACTGTCTCCCTTTGTCCTATCAGTTGCTAAGAGAAATAGGTTCAAGCTTTTGGTCTTGGTTGAAAATATTTCCCCATTTCGATACATAAATCATTTCTTTGTATATTTTAAGATTCTGTCACTGAGCGGTGGTGGTTAATCCCAGCCCTCAGGAGCCTGAGGCCAGCCTGGTCTACAGAGTGAGTTCCAGGACATCCAGGGCTACACAGAGAAACCCTGTCTCAAAAACAAAATAGAAAAAGATTCTATCTTTATGTACATTAAGCTTTATGATAACTTTTATTGGATTTATTCCTTTAACTTTATGATATATCCCATTTTGAATCTAGTAAAGCTTATTAAACATCTTTGACACTAATGTAGCTTTACAACCTTTTTAAAAAGGTTTTTTTGTACTCAATATTTCCTAAAGATTTATTTTTATTATTTTTAATAGTTAGTGTGTGAGAGGTGGGGCGTACATATAGGGCAGGTACCCAAGGAGGCCAAGGCCTCAGATCCCTTTGGAGCTGGTGTCACAGGCAGTTGTGTGCCTGTGCAGGGGCTGGGAGTCAAACTGGGTCTCCACAAGAGCAGGTAATTGTTGTTACTTAAGAAGCCATCTTGCCAGACCTATATTTATATTTCCCCCATTTAATTTAGGTTTCATTGTCTTTGTGTGAGTATGTTCGTGTAAGCTACATTTTTTTAAGACATTCAATTCTACCAATACTGTCTTTTACTTGAATATTTGATTTACACTTAATAAATTATTGGTATCTTTGATTTATCATCTTGCTGCTTGTTTCTACTTGATTAGCTATGGTTTTGTAGTGAATTTTCTTTGTTTCCTCTTCCTCTTTTTCTTTTGGAGGAACCAAGTCATTTCTGATATTTTGTTTTCTTTTATTTGCTTATTAAACATTTTTTTACTATTTTTTAGTGAAAAGCAAAAAAAAAAAAGCAATTTTAAAGAGAAATCAAGTATCTTTTGCTATTCTTTTAATGTGTTATACAAATGCTTCCTTAGAAGACTTTAAAATTAAATCTTAAAAATTTCAAATTAAAATTGCCCATGCAAGACACACGGTGGTTGCACACACCTCTAATCCTAATACTTGAGAGTCAGAAGCAGGTGGATCTCTGTGAGTTCAAGGCCAGCCTGGTCTACAGAGTGAGTTCCAGGATAGCCAGAGTTACAACAGAGAAACCCTGTCTCAAAAAACCAATAAAATAAAATAAAGTTTCTCATGCATTGCAAATGGTTTTACTAATACTTAACTCTCTTCAGTGTTTGGTGCCATTTCTTGTATTTTTAATTTAAATCCTGTAAGATGTTGTCTTAAAAATCAATAGTCATTTAGATTACCTGTGAACTCCTTTTTGAGGGCTTTCCACCCCACCCAACTGCTGGTGAGGTGGGAACAGTGAGTCTCTCTGGGATCGTTTCCATCATGCTGACCGCTGGTGTTTCTCATAGCAGGTGTTAAGCCGTCAGCGCTCTTAACTCTTTCCCCTGTTCATCTGTAAATATGTTTTCCTGCTTCCCGTTTTCAAAGATAAATTTCTGGGTTTACAGCTTCAGCTTGGCAGATAATCGTCTGTTATTTAGAGGTAATCCTGTTTCCTTTTGGCTTCCGTTATTTCCATTAGCCAGTCTTAGAAGGATACATACCTTCTTTCTGGTACTTCTAGGCTTTTATATTATCTTTGCTTTCCAGCAGGTTGTTGATAATATATACACAGGTTCCGTTCTGCTCCCTCCCCTCTTGCTTGCTTGCTTTATACTCTTTCCTTATCCACAGACTACAAGTATGAAGCTGGCATTACGTCAAGTCAGTACATTTTGTATGTGAATTTTATTTATTTGAGTCAGGATCCACTGTGTAGCCACTGTGACTGGGAAATTGCCATGTAGACTATGCCAACCCTGAATGTACAGAAATCAGCTGCCTCTGCATCCCAGGTCCTGGAACTACAGGCATGCTCACCCACCGGGCTCTGATACTGAACTTTTTAAAACGTCTGTTTTAAAATCAGGAGGCTTCCTAATCCAAATCTCTAGTGTCTTGAAGTCTCTTACTGCACTGCTTCTACTGACTTTACAAGGGATCTCTTGGCCTTTTTTAATGAAGGAGCAGCATTAATTCTGGATAAGTTTAAAGTATTTGATATTTTTCTTCAATAAGAAGCAGTGAAATGGAAAATTGGGCTATATATGGGTTTTCTATTTCCATAGCTTTCCCAACCATAGCTCTCACCTTCTGCTAACTTCTGAACCCCAGAAATAAGGATTATTCCCTGTCTTTCTGTGCTGGAATGTTCCTTGTTCAGATTATAGCCTGAGACAAGTATTAGATGGGAGGTGGAGGGTCACAAGTCTGTCTGTCCTGGGGGCGATTCTCCACCAGAGCGGTTCTCTGGGCAAATGGAGAGCTGCGGTGCTCAGGAGAGAGGACAGACAAGCCCACAGGAGGTGCCATCTGAGCCTTCACTTACCTTAACGCATTCTTTCAGGTTAGCCTCGGAAGTGCGATCACGACTTCAAATGTCGGCTAGAATTTTATATGCTAAGTTTGTTTTCTATTTCTACAGGTCCCGCTCAGTCTGGAATTTTATCAGACCGTGAAGTGGTAAACCTGTTTCTTCATTTTACCGTCAACCCTAAGCCCAGAGTAGAGTACATTGATCGACCAAGATGCTGCCTCAGAGGAAAGGAATGCTGCATCAACCGGTTCCAGCAAGTGGAGAGCCGCTGGGGCTACAGCGGGACTAGCGACCGGATCAGGTATCTGCCGGGTGCGCGGGTGGAGGTGGCGTAGTGCGAGTCCTTAACCAGGTGTCAGCCTTCACCCTCGCCTCAGAGGTCGTTAACAGGATTGTATGGTTTGCTTAACACAAAGAACAATCGATAATTAACTGCTGTTAGCACATGAGAGTAGAAACGAATGGTAGAAAATGAACAGAGAGCGCCCCAGAGACATTAAATAGACAAGTCGAGGGAGTGATGAATTACAACAGGAAAACTGAATTCATGTTTTCCTTAAAAGACCAGTGAAGCAAACTGTTCCTAGAAGAAGCAATCCTTTAAATTTTGTTTAGAAATCAAAATGCGACTATCATGTGCTGAATTTTTGACTTTAATTCTGGGTTACTCTGTGCTAACAAATTGAACGTCTTCATGGAATGGATCATTTTATAGGCAAATATAAGTTATCAAAATTGAAGAAGCAAGCCTGAGTAGACCAGTTACCATGGGAGGAGTTAAAAGTTATCAGAGAACTGTCCGTTCACAGAGTTTCACAGGTGAGTTTCTGCCACATTCAAGGAACAGAGTTTCCTTGAGTACTGAAAGAAGAAAATACCGTGTGGTTAATGACTGAAGGCAGCAAAATTCAGATAAGAGTTGAGAAGACACACTGTCTGGGTCAGCCTCACCACGGGGAGGAGCTTGTACACGCCCTCTCCTGGGCAGGCCGGCTGTGAGAGCAGACAGGGCCTTAGAGTGAAGAGGCAGCTCAGTGTTAGTGTCTTAACACGGCTCCTCGCAGCTGAGACCACGGGAAACAGTGGTCTGACAAGACAGCGAGCTCCTGAGGGGGGGTGCCTTTGTACCTGCTGATCACTAGTGGGCATTTCGCTAACAGTGGTAGACTATCGAAAAGAAACTAGAAGTTGAAACTCCAGTTGTAGATAACCTGCCAGCTCTGCTGAGTTTCAGTGGTGACTGATGCAGCCATTAATCCGAGCTCTACGTAATCAGAAGGAAGAGCGCCCCCCACTAACCCTGACGTGTAGGTGTACATAGCTCTAGGAGACTCAGTTTTCTGTAGTAAATATTCTGTACCACTTCCCTCAGTTACAGAAGCATAGTGGTGACAGTTATGCGGTGATATAAATGTGCTTAATGCCGCTAATCTGTACATTTAATTACTAACCCGGCATGGTTTATATATGTATTGCCACAACCAGAAAACCCAAGCTTTTACATATAAAAAAAAGTGGGTTATATTGAATAAATAACATTTTAAGTATATTTTACTATATTGTAGTAAATTATATCTTTATTACTTTCAACATTACTGTGATAGAGCAGGATTGAACTCCAAAATGTCCAGCAGATAGCACTTCTGTGGTTCAGCAGGATCACACTTTAACAGGGATAGATTAGCTTGAGTGTGTTAGACTCTCTTTCAGAAGTCCCATCATTGTGGCCGTGGAGTGCCCAACAACACAGAGTTAATCTGGAATAGACCCCTAAAAAGAGGACAATATGAAGAAGGGTGGGTCTACTGAGAGTGTTATGTGGACCACACCACTGAGCCAGAACCACAAGGCCAGACGAGCGTTTAGGGTAGGGTAACACAGACGGAAGGATTGCCGCCGGGGAATCAAAGTCAGATCTTAATGATCCCATGAACCAGTGTACGTGCAAACTGAAGTTTGACCATTAAGCAAACTACAGCAGACATGAGGACTCTGTGGGCCTCTCTAGACCTGGAGTGGATTATAGTTGGCTACACATGATTACAGAATTGTGTGGCCAAAATCACCATGAAGTTAAAAAATAAATGACAAACATGAAACTTCTGAAGCAGTTTGACATATCTTAAAGCCTTTGATTTTCATCAGTTTTCCTGGGAATTTATTCTGAGGAAATAGTGAAAGATTCGTAAAACAGTTCTGCTCTGAATCATATGTTATCATATAGTTGTTTTACATACATGAACAAAAGTACGTAATCTATAATGATTTTTAATGTAGTTCATAGGAAAGGCTGCTGTTAGGAGTTATTTCTGGATTTACAAGATGCTTTAAATGTTTTCTCACGTAGCTGTGTTTTCTGGGCTGTTTTCTTGTGTACTGAGAATTGACTACTACAGGACCTAAGCACATTCTCTGCCATCCACCTACTCCTGGGCCATTTTCTGATTTTTTTCTTTTAAAGATAAAATACTGATTTTTTTTATGATTAGAGTGGTTTTCTTCCTATACTGGGTATGTTGCTTGGCATGGTGGGGTGGGGGTTGGGGAGGTAGGACATGGGCAGTCCCCTTTGGTGCTGAGTCTAGAACTGACCTCAGGGGAGATAGGACTGTGGGCATCCCCGCCCCAGTGGTGCTGAGTCTAGAACTGACCTCACATGCACCAGGCAAGAGCTGCACTGCTGAGCTGTCTGCAGCCTGGCACGGGGTTGTGATGCCAGCCGAGTAGGATTTAAGTCCCTGCTGGCCCAAAGTTTACTGAAGAGTTTCTCTCTGTAACCGCAGTCTGTTCGTTCCACCTCTTTTCTCTCTTCCTCTTTCTCCCTCCCTTTCTGTTGATTTCTGCAAACGCCAGGGCCTGCAGAGTAAAGATCTGTTTTAGGTAATAGGAAATCCGGTTCAGCGACTCTGTAGCTGGTGTTGGTTCAACTTGTAGAGTCTGATGCTGGTGTAACACAGTCCCCTGTGCACGTTGAGACATAATTACATTGAAACTCTTCTCAAAGTACAAGTCACTTCTCTCCTGAAGATGAGTTGTACAGATAACACTTTAAAAAACAAGCTATAACCTTGAGAACGTGAACACTTAGAGAAGTGATTATGTTTTGTAACGGACTCCTCTCTCACAGGTTCACAGTTAACAGAAGAATCTCTGTAGTTGGCTTTGGTTTGTACGGATCTATTCACGGGCCCACGGATTACCAAGTGAATATACAGGTACTGCCCTCCGTTAGCCCCCGAGATGTTACAGCAGCTGCCCTAAATGCTGAACAGACTGTCGTTGTCAAGGAACCATTTCTGTTTTGTGGGTGCTGTAAAGTAACAATCCAGTTTCAGGAAACTGGGGTTCTTTACAAAAGTATGGTGCACCTGGAGCTCTTTGTCCGGGAAACCCTTAACAGGACTTGCTGTTCGTGCCCTTCTGCCATCGCATGTTGCTTGAACCATCTCATCACCACACAGTGCTCCAGGCACGCTCTGGATCTAGGGTCCTGAATAAACACTGCCTCCTTCCTTCGTTCTGTCTAGACAGGGACGTCCTGCTTCCCTCCAGTGCTGGGCTGCAGGGGTGTGCACCACACTGCGCCCCTCTGTTCTTTCAGATGGGCGCAGCGTCCAACACCTCCGCTCCCCTTTAAAAAGGCAGCTTTGATAGTTAGAGATGGAAAGTTTGCAGTCTACATCACAATTTCTAAAGGCTCCATATTTTCTGCAAGACTGTTTCAATTTAACTTAAATGTAACTTCCCTTTTAAAACTCACAGATCATTGAATATGAGAAAAAACAAACCTTGGGACAGAATGATACTGGATTTAGTTGTGATGGGACTGCCAACACATTCAGGGTCATGTTCAAAGAGCCTATCGAGATCCTGCCCAACGTGTGCTACACAGCATGCGCCACGCTCAAGGTAAGAGCCCCTCGGCTCCCAGGCTGCACGTGCTCCTCACTCACCCAGGGGCTTCTGACTTCCATGTGTTACAGCTCCTGACACAGGAGCCTGTTCGAAAGGAGAGGATGCCAGGTGCTGCCCGGAGCTATGTTCTTCCTAAAAACTGCCCCTAGTTTAAGGAAATTGAACTTTCCACAGAAGATAAAATAGTTCCCTAAGACCCTTTTACAGTTGTTAATGGTTGAAATCTATATTGTTGTTTTTAAATATTCATATTTAATATTTCATTAAATGCTGCATGAAGTTTTACATACATAAGATAGACCAGTAGTCAAACAGAACATACTGAGTACCTCCTGATGGCAGTCGCTGGCTGTTCACTCTCATTTAGGGTCCAGACTCTCACTACGGCACCAAAGGACTGAAGAAAGTAGTGCACGAGACCCCTGCTGCAAGCAAGACTGTCTTTTTATTTTTCAGTTCCCCTGGCAATAATAATGGCACTTCAATAGAAGACGGACAAATACCAGAAATAATATTTTATACTTAATGTAGTGTTAACCACCATTCAGGCTAATCTCAAAAGCGTAAACAATTGGCCACAAATAGCTTTGAGTGTCATGAGTATAATTTCAGAATAAGAAACATTTTAGTTTCTTAGAGGAAGTAAAGGTTATTTAAATTTCTGCATGATTCAAAGGCAGATTTTCCATTTTCTTGTAACCCTTGTGGAAGAGCCCGGTGGTACGAAAGCACAGCTTTCCCGCGTGTCTGGGGTCTTGTAGGTTCACTGACTCGAGGCCTTTCAATAGTTTGTAACTGAAAGATTCTTGTCAGAGAGAGGTGTGGGTTGCTTTTTTTTTTTATTTTAACTCTTAACTATTTTGAAAGTTAGATGAGATGGGTCAGTATTCCTACAGAATTCTTTTAAAGTCAACTAATTTCAGAAAATTAAGAAAGCTGACTTTATATTTGGGGTTTGGCATAATGCTAAATAAAAGTAAGCTCCCCCCCAAAAGAACACCCGAGAGAAATTTCAGTGCATTTACAGAAACGGTGTTTCATGGTAGTATAGCAGTGTATCGCGTAGTGCTGCTTAAAGCTGTACGTGGAGTTTGTATAAATTCAAAATAGTGAGGTAGAAACAGGCCTAAGGGTGACCCCGGCTGGATTCTCTGTTACTCCCGTCCGCCATGCTTGTCGTGGGGCTGTCGGCAAGTTCCAGACGGGTGAGACGCGACGGCAATGCCGACGGACGGCATTCTAGCGCTACAGTAAGCCCTGCAGCGAGCGAGCGCGGTAGATACTCGGATTCCCAGCAGCTGTTTTGAAACCATAAAGCTGCCCAGCCGACCACGCTGGAGAGGAAGGGGCTTCGGTCACCTTCACAGTTGTCCCCATCGTCACTGGTACACTAGGCATAGCTCTGTCCCAGAGGCGGACATGTTTTGTGACCTTCTACATTTTTACATAAAGCAGATTTTTAAAAATACAAGTGAGATAACATTTCCCCTTAAATGATTATCTTATAAAAAATAAGCCTTGTATAATTAAGCTTAAGGTATGTCAGTCTATCAGATAGTTGTGGAAAATTATCAAATGAAAATTCTTTCAAGTACAACTTGAGAATTTTTTCTGAATAGGGCATAGCAGTTTTCATCGAAAGTAATATTTTGTGTCTTCAAGAGGGCAGGGGGGTGACGTGTTGGTGGCCGGAGTCTTGCAGCTGCTGAAGAAAGGGAACTTGTTCACTGTCTCCTGCCGTGGCCTGGGTGTAGGCCTCAGTTAGCTGGGATACCCTGGAGTGTGTGATTCTGCCTAAGTGGAGATTAGCAAGACTGTGGTAACCATTTCGGGAGGTGTTTCTTAAGTATTGCGTGCCAGATTAGTGCCTAGGGGGCACCCACATGCCTTGTGCTGTGCTGAACAACTGCAGCTGATGCAGTCATGGAAAGGAGCAAGAAACGGACCCAGTCACGTCGGGACATCACCTGGAGTTTTTAAAATAAATTTATCCTTTTTGGTTACTTATTTGTTGTCACTTGTCTTTTTCTCTTAAAAGTTGAATGCGAGACACCCCTTTGGAACAAAGTTTCTGGTTTAGTTAATAGTTTAGCTTTTATGTGCTTCTGATTGTAATTAACTAATAAAGAGAAGGGCGGGTGGCTCAGGTACAGCAGGTGCCAGCTTGGATTCCATCCTGTTACCAAGTGCCCGCCGTCAGGGCAGGAGTGATGACTGCACTGGCCTTTGCAAGCGTTTGCTTGTCACTGCATCCGTGGCAGCTGGTCACAGTGCCCAAAGAGGCTGATATTTAGAAAACAGTATTACTAAGTGGTGCTGGGTACAATGTAAAGTCACTCTTATGCCCAAGCTGTTGAGCGGAGAAAATACTTTGCTGTCAGAAGAGCTGGGCAGTGGTGGCACACTCCTTTAATCCCAGCAGTTGGACGGGGCTCTGAGTTCAAGGCCAGCCTGGTGCTGGTCTACACAGAGTTCTGGACAGCCAGGGCTACACCAAGATAACCTGTCTAGAAAAATACAAAAGAAAAAAATAATTTTGACCAACCTGAACATTTAGAAGTATTCCTTTAAAAACATTGCTATTCTAGTATCTGTCCAACAAATTAGGATGGAAAATTTTTACACTTTCAAACATGGTGTTTATAAAATATGTTATGTTAGGTCCATATAAAGTTTTACTTAGACATATACTTTCAAAGGAAAAAAATGCTTAGAAGACCGAAGGCGAGTACAGCCATCAACTGCAGTACATGAATGTAGATGTCCAACACTGCCTCTTCCCTCGCTAGTGCCGACTCCAGCCTCCTGTCTGTTTTTTGCCCTCACATTCAAAACGTGAACTGTGTCCAATTTGAACAAAATATTTGACAAGAGAGGGAACCAGAGTAGCCCCAGACAGGAGCATTTACTCTTGCTGTATCCTTTAAAAAAAATGTTTAATTCCACTAGCAAAGCTAAGACCAACTCTTAAACTGGAATAAGATTTTTTAAAGCCCAATTTAAAATGGAATCTAAAATTATAATGGGCTTCAGGCATTGGATCACAGGCCCTGTCCTTTCCCGCAAGTGCGGGCTCTTGGCTGTGTCAGATTGAGCTGAGGGCTCTGGCTGGCTGGTGTGATGAAGGCAGGCTGCAGGGTTCCTGTTGGGACGTTTCCCTCCCCCTCTAAGACCCACGGTCAAATTCAGACCAGTGTGACTTTGGCTCCACTGTGGTGCGGCGTGGCTTAACACGGATGCCAGTGTTAGAGGCTGGCCTCGGGGTCCCTAGTCTCCATTCCGTCGGCCCGGCGCGTCTCCGGATTGGGACGTCCCACAGACCACGGCCTAAAGCTGTTCACTCGAGTCCGTTCCCGCGGTGACAGTCTGAGCACCGCAGCCCCGTGTGTTCGGTTATTCCGCCCTCAGCCCCCGTGCACACCCCGATCGCTGCGGGGAGTGACCGTGACGGCGGTCGGTCCCCGGCGACCGAGGCCGGGCCCCGAACCCTCTCCTCCGCCCTCACGCGTGGCCCGCTGCGACCACGCCCCAGCCCCGCCCAGCTTCCGGCACGCCTCCTGGTCATGTGACCACACCCCAGCCCGACCTAGGGGCGGACCTGCGCCCGCCCGGCGCCGCTTCCGCCCGCGCCGCTTCCGCCCGCGACGTGCGCAGGCGCGCGGGGCTCTTCCGCCGCGCCCGCGGGTCCGGATGCTGCCGATCGCGGTGGGCCGCCGCGCTCAGGCCCCTGCCCGGCTCCTGTCCGCGTCCACCATGCCCAAGAAAGCCGGGGCGACGGGCAAGGTCAGTGCGGGCCCCGTGGTGCGGAGGGCGCCCGGAGGGCGGGGAGCGAGAGCCCCGGATCCTCTGCATCCCCAGTTCACGGCCATGAAACTCTTCCTGTTCCGCGGGCGGAAAGGTCTAGCGTGGCGTTTAAATGCCGGTCGTTGTTCTTCCCGCAGCCCGCTCCTCGCCCAGGAGAGTTCACACACGTACATACGCATACATACCCATACATACACATACGCACACATACACATACATGCGTACATGTAGATAGGCATCTCGCCCTCGAGAGTTCACACACGTACATACCCAGACATACACATACATGCGTACATGTAGATACGCCTCTCGCCCCCTCCTCGCCTAGGAGAGTTCACACACGTACATACGCATACATACATATACATACACATACATGCGTACATATAGATATGCATCTCGCCCTCTCACCCGCTCCTCGCCTAGGAGAGTTCACACACATACATATGCGTACGTGCGTACATACAGATATGTGTATGCATGTGCATGCACGTACATAACGTAAAGGTGGATACTAAATGGACCTAATGTTGAGGAATAGCTGTAAAGCAGACTGCAGGAACATGTTCTGAGGTAGCCGGAATATTGTAGGGCAGGACGCACGCATGCGCGTGCGCGCGCACACACACAGTCTTCCACCTTTAGGCTGCGTGCACCAAATAAACGACAAGTAATAGTCTCTGCTTGAGGAGAAAATGGAAGGGATGAAGTTTAGAGTCTGGTCTTCCAAGGCAGTACTAACGCTGGGGTTGATGGCTGGCGGGGTACTGAGGGATTTGGTGAATTCCGGCTAGGCGGCCAGTTCCCGGCTAGTAGGGACAGTTTAGTGATGAGGGAGGGGTCAAAACAAAAATGTGATAAAATATTTTGTCAACCGTAACATTGTGTCATTTCAGGGTAAAAACCAAACCAAGGAGCCAGGGGCAGCACTTCCCCCCGCAGGGCCTGTGGCAGCTGATCCTAAAGGTTGTGTCACCATAGCCGTCCATGCCAAACCCGGCTCCAGACAGAATGCCGTGACAGGTGCGTCTGAACATGACGGGTTCACATGTGAGCCAAATGGTCTCTCCAGCTTCTCTGCCTCACTAGCTGACAGTTCTTCCTGCGACTGTAAATGGTACTTTTTTATGTCTGCATTCGGAGGCTTCTCCATTTAAAAATTGTGTATTCTCATATAAAGGTATTTGAAACAATACCAGATTAGATGGAAACCATTCTGTCGTCCTTTTTTAAGAATGTGGTGTTTTGGGGGCTGGAGAAATGCTGAGCAGTTAAGAGCACTGGCTGCTCTTCTAGAGGTCCTGAGTTCAGTTCCCAGCAACCACGTGGTGACTCACAGCCGTCTGCAGTGGGATCTGGTGCCCTCTTCTGGCATGCAGGCGTACATGCAGACAGCACTCGTACATAAAATACGCAAATAAGAAAATAATGATTTAGAAAAAGGAATGTGGTGTTTTGGAGAGGGACTTGTTCATGTATCACATAATTCACAGGTACAGGCGCTGAGGCAGGAGGACCTTGAGTTGGAGGTCAGCCAGGAATACAAGCAAGACCTGTCTCTAAACAGCAACAAAATGGTGTTTAGGAAGGACACAGAGCAAACCTGCATAGCCTAGACTATTCCTAATTTTCCTGTTCCAAAAATTAGAGACACTGACAGCGAAAGGAGAGCTGCTTTGGTCTAGTTTTATGATCATTAGCCTGAAGACTGGGAGAAATCGGAGCTCTGGGGCCCCTATTTCCCATGCGAAGTTCAAGTTTGATCTGAATTATCTTGAAAATAAGATAATGCTTCGTATACAAATTTTCTTTATATTTTGCAAATACTACACTGGAACCAAGTGCTAGGTGGGCCTGGCTTGTGCCGCTGGCCGAGCCGTCCTGTGGTGTTTTCCACACTTTGGCCGGCATTTTTTTTTTTTTAAGATAAAAATTGCTATGTAGCCTGTGCTGGGCTAAATTTACCTTCTGCCCCAGCCACTCAAGCTCGAGGATTGTAGGCCTTTGTCCCCAGCCCAGCCTTTGATCAGTGTTTCCTAAGCCGAATCTAAGATGGAATTAACTGTAAGGTACATGAGTATTTATGTTAGTTTTTTAAAAACCCGGGTCAACTAAACTCTTTTATCCCTTGAAAGCCATGGCTTGATTTCAGCGATGCTAAAATGAAAAGCTGCATCTGAGGGTCGACGGGAGGGCCACTGTGCTGTCCCCGCCCTGTGGAGTATATAGCGACCCTAGGTGCAGGGTTAGCCCAGGCTCGTTTGCAAACCGCTTTGTGTAAACACTTGGCTGTCCTAATGGCTGTGAAGGACTGCAGGGGGCGGAGTTTGATTCCAGTTGTCTTGCCTGTAAAGTGGGTTTAATAATGGGGCCGGTTACAGCAAAGCCCTTTGGGAAGGCTTTATGTTCTTACGAGTAGAGTGACTGTTACATGAATGTCAAAAGCACGCGCGTCGAGATATGCATCACAGAAGAGAGCAACCCAGCCTAGGGCTCGGCTTTTCCAGACGGGAAGCCCTGAGCCCCGTGCAGTGCAGTGTGCGGTTGTCTGTGCACTGCCTGGGGACTGGTGGCGCCGAATGAAGCCCAGCCCTCCCATCCAAGGTAGTTTCTAGTTGCCTGCATCAAGATGCTCTCTGGGCCCTGGACTTTCTCTTGTGTGGGTGTTTATAACCTTAAGACCTACGTATCTTTGTTCCGTGAAGTATCAGTTTATCATTTGATTCCATCTTTCTCTTGTTTGTGTGCAAGAGATTGAACCTAGTTCAACAGTTACTAATTGGAAGCCTGGCCTGGCCAGCGTAAACTGTTGCACAGCTCTCACTTCGTTGAGGGAAGGAGCACCTTACGGATGAAGCTCTTGCCGTGTCGTTCCAGATCTCACAGCTGAAGCAGTAAGCGTGGCGATTGCAGCGCCTCCATCTGAGGGAGAGGCGAACGCGGAGCTCTGTCGCTATCTCTCCAGGGTCCTGGAACTCCGGAGGAGCGACGTGGTCTTGGACAAGGTAAGGCTCTCCATATTAGGTTGTTACATATTGACCGTGATTCACATTTTCTACAGCAATGGTTACAAAGCCAGTTTAAAAGGGTTTATGCGTATGGCTGTTTTGCCTGCGTGTATATCCGTGCCACATGCATACTTGGTGCCCTCAGAGGCCAAAAGAGGGTGTTGGCTCCCCAGGACTGGAGTAACAGCTTTGTTGTCAGCTGCCATGCGGGTGCTGGGAATCAGACTCTTCTCCGAAAGTGCAGCCAGTGCTCCTAACTACCGAGGCATCTTTCCAGTCTTGTAAATTATAAAGCCAGTTTTTAAAAACTCACATTCACTTAAACACTAAAATCTGTGACTTTGTAGTCTCCTTCATCCGCACTGCCTCCGTCCGTGTTGAGGCTGCGCACTCTCCCTGGAGGCCTTGGTTGTGCTCCCTTACACATTCTCTCCTTTCTAAATTCATAACTTTATCTGCTGTCAGATTAATCTTGCTCACTTCCTTCAAGACCTCAGTATACTGAAAATAATCTAAAATGGTTCCTCTTTGTCATCTCTACTAAGTTAACCAAGTATTCTGACACACGGGCTGGTTTTGCTCACTAGGGGTGCTGATGGCAAGGATGTTTATGTGGAATTAATACCATGGTTTTACTTCAGAATCACCAGAGAATGAGTTTTAAAAACAGGCTCCTGGGTACCTCTGTAGACTTGCAAGAGAGCAGGCCAAGTCTGTTACTAAAGCTCTACACGTCCAGTGGTGCGGTTCACATCTGGGTGGTTAATAAACTGCACCTGAAAACCCCTCTCATTAGGCCACTTCCTGACCCTTCCCTAGCCTGCAGCAGATCCTGTGTGACACCAGCCCGAGACACACCCACCCTTCCCTGTGTCCACACGAGGTCTGTCTAGATAAAGTCCTACTCAGATTCTGTTTTATAAAAGACATGCTTGAAATAAATCCCTTTACGATTTGTTTTAAGTGATTGTGAAATCATAGACTTAGACATGTGGTTGGTTGTTGTTTGAAAATTTCAGAAATGATTAACAAAAGAGCAATTTGTTTATAGTTAAATGTTATAAAAAGTTTATACTAAATTGTCGTATTTGATGTTTTAAAATTATTTTCCTTTGTAATCTATACAGATTACTTGAAACTAAAATATTGACCAGGCATAGTGGGAAGTCCCTGTAATCCCAGTACTTGAGGGAGACAAAGATTGGGGGTTCAAGTTGGCCTTTGGCTGTATATTGAGTTTAAGCTAATCTGGGCTACATGAGATCATGTCTTAGAAAGATAAAAAGACAGAATATTGTAAGCATTCATGTTGAAATTTTAATGCCAAATTTTTATTATAAAAATTGAGATAGAAAGGTAAAAACCCTGGAGAGTTGCACAAATCTCTCAGAAGGTTGACATGCCCAGGCTGTTGGGAAAGGCCGTCCATGATGCCCTGTGAAGACGCGCTACAGTGGGGGTGGAGAAGGCCTGTGCTCCTGACGTGTGAGGATTCTGAATGTGCCCTTTTCTCTCTGGCTCAGGGTGGTAAATCTCGGGAAAAGGTGGTGAAGCTCTTGGCCCCCGCGACTCCGGAAGAGATCTTGGAGAAACTGAAAAGAGAAGCTGAGAACAAGTAAAGTCAAGAAGTGACAAGTACATCTTGAGTCTTGATTAGCAGTGCAGAGATGGCCAAGTAGAAAGACATGCAAGTACCCAAACTTGGGGGGCAGCACACACACCTAAAAATCAGACTGAAACGAGAGCAGAGAATCTAAGTCTACACACTAAATACAGGCTCTAAACCCTCCCTGCGAGAGCTGGGGAGACTCAGGTGAAGAGCACTTGCTGCTCTTCCAGAGGACCTGGGCTCGGCTCCCAGCACCCTCATCAGACTGAAACTCCAGTTCCAGGGTGTCCCGACACCTCTGAGGGCACTTGCAGACATGTGGCTCGCATATGTACATCCAGGCACACGCACACATGAAATGAGCAAACCTTTAAGATCCCTGAGTGCAAACAGCCTGAAATATATTACTCTTAACTTCATGGCATTACAACGAAACAGCTGGAAAAGGTCAGGATGACTGACCTCACCTCTGCTCTCTGTAAAGTGCTTCTGCTTTGCAGATGCTGGCAGAGCGGCTGAAGATCACAATACACAAGGTGACAAGGACTAGGCCCGTGACTCTAGTTAAGGGCCATTAGCCTCAGATCTCCAGTGTTTCTGGAATTCAGGGGTTTTATTTCAGTTTACAAATGAAAAACCTTTCATGCTGCTTATAGTCTTACCTTCTATTTTCAGACGTTTATTTATGCAAAAATGTTTTCTTTATGTCTTTTTTAAATTATATGGAATATTTTTGTAGAAAAGTAATCATAAAGACTTGTAACTTAATTGTTCTTGAAAACCTTGTAAATCTTCAAGTCTAGAAGTTCTTAGGAATCTCTGAAATCTTAAAGAATAAGGAAGTGGCTGAGCTGTGGCTTAGCCATTAAGAGTGCTTTCTGCTCTTGGAGAGGACCCAGGCTCAGTTCCCACGCCCAACGTGGGGTGGCTCACAGCTGAGGACACGCAACACTCATACATGCACACACATCAGAGGCAGAGAGGCAGACACATGCATAAGAAGAAGGAAAGGACAGATGGCCTGGAAGTCCTTTTCAGTGTCTGTAAGAGCCCATCAGAGATCACGTCTGTGAGCTGGAGCTCAGCTGGTAGTGCCTCCTGCTGTGTGTGAAGCCTTAGGTTCGATCCCCAGCATGGTATAAACTGGGTGTGGTGGCATACACTTGTAACCAGGACTCTGGAGGTAACATCAGGAGGATGGCATAGCCATTAAAAACACAAGATGTAAAGGAAGCAGAATTACTTCTCAGGACAAGAGCAGTGGAGGCTCGTCCACAGCAGCGCCCCTCAGAGGAGACCTGGCTTAAACACCTGTCCTGTTCCTAAGCCCCGCGCCATACTGCTTCTAAGTACTCGCTTTGCCAGTTAGGCCAGAGAATGTTCTCATTCTTTCCCACAGTTCCAGTGGGTGCCATAAGGCCTTTTGCCTGAGGCTTTGCGTGGCTCACTCTGGGATGCTTTCTCATGGAACAGATACTCATGCCATCCCCTTGTCAAGGCTGTTGTAACATGCTTACAAAGCCCAGAGGTGTCCGGTGCCCATTTGAGGCAGAAGCTCAGTGGTGCCACTGAGGACCTGCTCTCCTGTAGCAAAGCTGGCTTTACCCTGGAGAAGGCCCACCTCCTTCACTGAGGTGGAAGGCCATGGCTCCAGGCTTCTTCGCACATGCTAGCTCTGTGTTGTAGGGAAGGCAGCTCAGAAGAGCCGTGGTGTGTGTTTTCCAGAAGTTCAGCCCCCTTCTCCCTCATGCCAAATCAGATCACATGAAGTTTCTAAACTACCCTCTTGGCAAGGAATTCCAACCCATAAATGAGTGGCCCGAACCAATGATTATAGAAGAGATTTATCCTAGTTACTTTAGGCCAATTAAGGCCTGTCTCAGAGCTGGAGATAGGACCAGCACACTCTGAAGCAACTAGTAGAGAGAAATGGATACCAGGATCAGAAACGATCTAGAACAGAGGCTGGGGCGTGCTGTAGTTTATTGTTCGTTGTCTTTGCTGCCTTGCCAGAAGTCAGAAAGCCATAGGGCCAACCATGACAGAAGCCCGAGACCGTGAGCCTCACCTACCTGTCATCCTTGGAAATTCCCTCAGGCATACTGAATACCAGTGAACACAAAATTTAAAAATAGTGGAATAAAATGTAGAAAAAAATTTAAGGCATAAAAATGTAATGAACAAGTATAGTACTTTTATTAGAATTCAAAATTAGTGCCATCAGTGACCTCCAGAATGAAGGTCGTTTCCTTCCAGGACAGCACTCCTAAAACTGACCTCTGGCTGGGCAAGGCGGCATACACCTGCAGTCTTCAACTGCGGTATAAGGACTGCTTGAGCCTCTGAGTTTTGGGCCAACCTAACAAAAAAAATCACCCTTAAATGGGAAAAAAAACCCAACGAAAAACCTGAAAATTTTTTACCCTTAATTCTACCATAAGGCCCTGTATTTTCCTTGAAATATATAAAGTATAAAAGGATTGCATCGTCCTTCTAAAGATCTTAAGACTGCCAGAAATCTCTCAGATGCCTTTGCTAAATGGCCTCAAGAACCCCAAGCCTATAATCAAAGCAGTGGCACAAAGCTATTTATAGGCTAGATGCTCCAGTCCTTCTAGCACCTCCTAGCAAAATGAAGTTCCAACAAGCTGTTTTCAAAAGATTTAATCTGATATGTTCAATAATCAACATTCTAAAGTGAGCCCAGTTTCTAAAGTGTGCGCCACTGATTTTTAGCTCAGCTCTTATATAAATTTCTTCCAAATTTGAAGTGTTTTCCTAAATATAATTCGATCTCCCTTTGCAGTGTGCATATTAACACGCGTGAGGAAAAGGTTTCACCCTTTGCAGTGCACATATGAACACACGTAAGGAAGCGGGTTCACCCTTTGCAGTGCACATATGAACGCGTAAGGAAACGGGTTCACCCTTTGCGGTGTGTATATGAACACGCGTGAGGAAATGGTTTCACCCTTTGCAGTGTGCATATGAACACACGTAAGGAAGCGGGTTCACCCTTTGCAGTGCGCATATGAACACACGTAAGGAAGCGGGTTCACCCTTTGCAGTGCGCATATGAACGCGTAAGGAAACGGATTCACCCTTTGCGGTGTGCATATGAACATGCGTGAGGAAATGGTTTCACCCTTTGCAGTGTGCATGTGAACACACGTAAGGAAGCGGGTTCACCCTTTGCAGTGTGCATATGAACACGTAAGGAAGCGGGTTCACCCTTTGCAGTGTGCATATGAACACATAAGGAAGCGGGTTCACCCTTTGCAGTGTGCATATGAACACGCGTGAGGAAATGGTTTCACCCTTTGCAGTGTGCATATGAACACGCGTAAGGAAACGGGTTCACCCTTTGCAGTGTGCATATGAACACACGTAAGGAAGCAGGTTCACCCTTTGCAGTGTGCATATGAACACGCGTAAGGAAGCGGTCTCATCCTTTACAGTGTGCATATGAACACACGTAAGGAAGTGGGTTCACCCTTTGCAGTGTGCATATGAACACGTAAGGAAGCGGTCTCATCCTTTGCAGTGTGCATATGAACACACGTAAGGAAGCGGGTTCACCCTTTGCAGTGTGCATATGAACACGTAAGGAAGCGGTCTCATCCTTTGCAGTGTGCATATGAACACGCGTAAGGAAACGGGTTCACCCTTTGCGGTGTGCATATGAACACACGTAAGGAAGCGGTCTCATCCTTTGCAGTGTGCATATGAACACGTAAGGAAGCGGGTTCACCCTTTGCAGTGTGCATATGAACACACGTAAGGAAGCGGGTTCACCCTTTGCAGTGTGCATATGAACACGTAAGGAAGCAGGTCACTCTGTCACTGCTTGTGTTTCCTCGTTTGTATTTTAGAGACAACTCACTATGCAGCCAGACTGGCCTACAACTCTGAACCTCTTGGCTAGGCCTCCAGAGGCGAGACTTCAGGCATGTGTGCTCATGACACCGTCTGCTTCATGGATTACCAGCCATTCCCTCCCAACAAATGTTTTTGCTGTCCTTTCAAGCCCAAGGGTTTACTGGTCACCATTTCAGTTTTGTTCTCAGCTCTCCTTTGGCCATTTGTAACTGAGGTGGCAGGGAGAGCACTGCCCCCATTTTAACAGGTGAGTTATCAGTCCCCAATAAGTGACTTTTCTCAAGGTGGTGGACTTTTACAGACCGGCCTGGAAATCAGGGCTCCGGATGCTGTGTGCTACCACTAGAGACTATTTGAAATTAATTTCATTCAGCACTTTATTGACTCACCCTTAAATATCCTTTATATTTTCATGTTGCTTCCTGCCGTGAAGCAAAAAGTGTGTCTTTTCTTAAGTACATGAGAGCAGTCTGATAAGAATTACTGGTTAAAAAAAAAAAAATCGTTGGGTGGTTGTTAATATATCTTTCAACCGCTTAATGAGAGTCCATCGTTGAATTTTCCACTGCTCTTTATTAATCACAAACCATGTCAAATTTCAGGGAATTCTATACCCAAGCCGCTAGCCAGAGAGCTCCCTCCAAGGCTTCCTCACCTGATGCTCTCCTCCTCCCTGCTCCCTCCTTGCTCCACCCCTCAATCCCCAGGTGTTTTTCTTCCTGTTTTCATACAGACCCTCAAAAAACAAATAACAGGAACCTCCTGTTGGGGGTGGAAGCTGGGAATGGCACAGAGGTGTAAACAAGTAAAAGAGGAATCTTAACTAAAATATAATCCACAACTAAACATACCACAACAGGTGGTGGTGCACACCTTTAATCCCAGCACTTGGGAGGCAGAGGCAGGGGGATCTCTGTGAGTTCAAGGCCAGCCTGATTTACAGAGTGAGTTCCAGGACAGCCAGAGTTACAACAGAAAAACCCTGTCTCAGAAAAAAAAAAAAAATTACCTACTTACCCATACTGAATGAGAAAAGTAATTCATGTAAAAAAAGGACTTCACTCATTTTGTGTGTAAACCAGGGCCACATTCACCTAGAGCAGGCGTTAAGATTCTTATTAGACAGCTCTTGTGAGAATCTTGAGAAGCACCCTCACTTTATCTCTGGTGTCCAGAGCTAGCACAGCACAGGACCTTGTGATGCCATGGTCAGCCTCTGCCCTCACCAGCTAGTGCCTGTGCTTCACCAGTGAACAGATATTTTCGGCAGCCCATCTGTCAGTGTAGCCAGGAGATTCCTGTAATACCAAGACCATGTTTATGTAACAGCACTGGCCTGTTGCCTGCTGATGAAAGGAAGGATTACCTCATTGTGAGTACCTGATGTATCAGAACGTTTGTAATAAAAGTTACCTGAGAGGATGGCTTTTCAGGAAGAGGGACCCCGGAAAGATACATTCCGATCACAAAGAACCTGGGAAAGTCTACATCTAGGAGCTAACAAAAAAAAAGCAAACTTAGAAAGTTAACTTTTATTCCATATATATAAAGGACAGCGTAATAAAAACCACTTAGGTCATTCACCATGCAAATAAATGGGCTGTCAACCTCAAGGATAAAGTTACATACATTTTTATGCAATTTATTCATTCTTTAAACATACTAAATGAGTAAGTCTTACTGTAATCATTAACTATCTTAAGAATGACTGATCTGAAAGAAGTGACAGCCTCGCTGTAGTTATGAGAGGAAGCATAAAGGTAAACATCTGAAGATGAAGATAACCTTAAAGCCAGTACATGCAACACCAAAGTCAAGATGCAGCAGCAGTCCCACCTGTGTTGCTTGTTGAGCACATCCGCTTCTTCCTTCTGTAAGTTTGTGGAAAGCTACAAGCCAACCTACCACTTCAAGAAGCTGTGCTGACAGTGAGTCCTTCCACACAGACCAAGTCAGTTGAGGGGCGCACTTATAAACCACAAACACCACAATCACATAACCAGTTCAACAGAAAGATGACTCCCTAACGTTCAGCTTCGCTATTATGTACAATAGACCACAAGTAATCACAGGTGCGTTTTCAAACCCATTGTCCTAACTTGTGTAAAACTTGAGGTTAGCACACCTTTCTATTTTAAAGTTTTTATTTCTTTATTGACGACAGAACAAACTCAAAACACTATCAAATCATAAAACAGTATTTAAGATAAAGTCACTCAGTAAATCCATACTTGGTATATTCGTTCCCACCAATCACTGGATCTGTAGTAAGATCAATTTTTTTCAAATCTGAAGTTCTAAACAATTAAAAACCCATTCTTTAAAATAGAATGAAAAACTATGACCAAAAGAAGACACACGTTTAGCACAATATTTATCAAAATAAATGTTCTCTTGTGAAAAGCTGCCGACGTTTCTCTCAGTAGTAGCCATACGGAGGCCGCTGGTTGTGACCGTATTGCCCGTACTGCTGCGGGTAGTAAGGCTCTTGTCTCTGCTGTGGGTAACTGTTACCCCATGGCCGTCCGTGCCACTGATTGGATCGGTTGTCACTTGGCCACCCTCGTCTGTTGTCCCTACCTCTGAACTGTCTGTTGTCTTGCAGCCTACCAAAAGAAGACAGAACATTAGCTTCCCTTTAAAAACTAAAAACCGCAGTGACTTGAGTGCTCAGGGCAGTACACAGTAGCTGGGAGTGGAAGCCGCGTGTCTCTGGTGCGCCACAGCAGGTTCCAAGTTCCCCAGACTTGGGTCATTCCCCAGCATCACTCTGGACAGAGGCAGGCAACAAGCCCAGAACCAGTCAGTGTCACTTCTTTACGGTTCTCAATTACCACATTAAATTCTCCATTTTACTTTATAGAGTTTCTAAAGTAATCAAGTACATGAAGTCTATGAAATGAAGATACTATCTGCAACCCAGGCTGGCCTGGAACTCACGACTCTACTGCCTCAGCCTCCCAAGCAGAGCACGGCTTGCCTCACTGTGCCTGGCTTGAACAGGACACACGAGCAAGTACTGCATTGCGTATTCTGTTCCAGGCATCCCGGGCTGTGGTGTACCACACTGAAAACACGATGCTACTTCAACTGGCTTTATTGCAGGCATAGTAAAAGCCATCTTTCCCCAGATCACCCTCTGCACTCCACATCCAAAAAGAACATACCAGTGGCCTCTGTTTCTCTGGTTACCACCAGCTCTATTCCACTCCTCAACAATTGGCGGGGATTCAGGAGGACGCTTCAAATACTCCTGGTACTCTTTATCATCTTGTGTGAACCTGGTTGCAAACATCTCTTCAAAATTTGGAATCACTTCAGAAGTATCACCCATCTTGAAATTTTGCACTATTTTCAAGATCTGTAAGAATTTTTTTTTAATTAACACTAATTTATTAGCTAATAAAAAAACAAGAAGGGAACAATTTTTGACAAAATAGTAACAAAGTCCCCATGTATTCTTAAACCTAAGATTGTAGACATTTAACTCAAAGGTTCTTGACTACATTTGGCGCCTGTAATACTAAGATGAACAATACATCAGGGGCCACACCCCTCAGCGTCCCCAGGCCCCTGGCACAAAGGCTTCTTCTTGGTACAGCCATTTTTGTTCGCAGCAGAGAGTGTCCCAGGGCGTTAGGGTAAACTCGGCACCCAGCCTGCTCTGAGCCCCAGTCTAGAAGAGACATGGTGGCTGAGGACAGCTCACGTGAGCATGCGTGCACACACACACACACACACACACACACACACACACACACTAAAGAGCATAAAGGAGACAGCTAGGGTGTAAACATGAAGGGAGATGTAGAAGGCATCAAGAAATAAAACCAGAGTGGCAGTCACGAGAAAAACTGGAAAATGTATCCACTGTAAGTGACTTTGTTTCTTCTTTCTGCTCGGCATGGGAAGTAACCTCAGAAGGGAAGTCTGAAGATCCAATCTACTATCATGTGTGCTGATACACACATGTAACTGGAGGCAGAGGCAGACCAACCTGGTCTACAGTTAATTCGAGGCCATCAATGGCTACACAGTGAGATCCCATCTCAACAGAAACAACAAGATCCGATTTACTATTCAGAAGTAACTTTTCCAACTGGGTAGAGACTAGTAAAACTACACTAAGGCAGATGTATATAGAGATGCTGTATACACTAAGGAGATGCTATAGAGATGCTGTATACACTAAGGAAGATGCTATAGAGATGCTGTATACACTAAGGCAGATGTATATAGAGATGCTGTATACACTAAGGAAGATGCTATAGAGATGCTGTATACACTAAGGCAGATGCTATAGAGATGCTGTATACACTAAGGCAGATGTATATAGAGATGCTGTATACACTAAGGCAGATGCTATAGAGATGCTGTATACACTAAGGCAGATGTATATAGAGATGCTGTATACACTAAGGCAGATGCTATAGAGACGCTGTATACACTAAGGCAGATGCTATAGAGATGCTGTATACACTAAGGCAGATGTATATAGAGATGCTGTATACACTAAGGCAGATGTATATAGAGATGCTGTATACACTAAGGCAGATGCTATAGAGATGCTGTATACACTAAGGAAGATGCTATAGAGATGCTGTATACACTAAGGAAGATGCTATAGAGATGCTGTATACACTAAGGAAGATGCTATAGAGATGCTGTATACACTAAGGCAGATGTATATAGAGATGCTGTATACACTAAGGCAGATGCTATAGAGATGCTGTATACACTAAGGAAGATGCTATAGAGATGCTGTATACACTAAGGAAGATGCTATAGAGATGCTGTATACACTAAGGCAGATGTATATAGAGATGCTGTATGCACTAAGGCAGATGCTATAGAGATGCTGTATACACTAAGGAAGATGCTATAGAGATGCTGTATACACTAAGGCAGATGCTATAGAGATGCTGTATACACTAAGGCAGATGTATATAGAGATGCTGTATACACTAAGGCAGATGCTATAGAGATGCTGTATACACTAAGGCAGATGTATATAGAGATGCTGTATACACTAAGGCAGATGCTATAGAGACGCTGTATACACTAAGGCAGATGCTATAGAGATGCTGTATACACTAAGGCAGATGTATATAGAGACGCTGTATACACTAAGGCAGATGTATATAGAGATGCTGTATACACTAAGGCAGATGCTATAGAGATGCTGTATACACTAAGGAAGATGCTATAGAGATGCTGTATACACTAAGGAAGATGCTATAGAGATGCTGTATACACTAAGGAAGATGCTATAGAGATGCTGTATACACTAAGGCAGATGTATATAGAGATGCTGTATACACTAAGGCAGATGCTATAGAGATGCTGTATACACTAAGGAAGATGCTATAGAGATGCTGTATACACTAAGGAAGATGCTATAGAGATGCTGTATACACTAAGGCAGATGTATATAGAGATGCTGTATGCACTAAGGCAGATGCTATAGAGATGCTGTATACACTAAGGAAGATGCTATAGAGATGCTGTATACACTAAGGCAGATGCTATATGATGTAGAGAACGTAACTGAGGCGGGGACCGAGAACACGGTTTTAGAAGAACTCTAGGAAGAAACAGTCCCCAAGGACGGAGAAAGAGAAGCAAGGGTAATTCTGAGGCCTCCTGCCCAATGGTCAGACACGCTGCAGTGCCACCGGGACGCGGAAAGGTGGGTATCGGTACGCTGAATTTAAAGTCCGTTCAGTTAGCTGAGTGAGATGGCGTGAGGATGAGTGAGGGAGACGGAGCAGTGTTTGGAGGCTCCCGCTGTAAGAGAGAAGACTCGCGAGAACGTGGAGGACCCTGGAGACCATCAGTGTGCAAGCACAGTGGGAGGGTAAGGAGGACACATGCGCCAACCAGAGACTACCACACAGGTGAGGAACGGAGAGCAGGTGGTATTGGCCACCCGGACCGTGACGGGACGGACCAATGGACCAATGCAGCTGCCCTATCGGGTGACTGCTCTAGACAGCAGGCCGCTCAGCGGCTGAGGATTGTCAAGAAGCAGGAGTAACAGTCAGAAGCCGGCATCTCAGCACTCAGAGCCTTCTGAGTTCTAGGCCAACTTGGCTAAAAGACCTTCTAACCCGGCTTCTGCCGGGCGGCCGTGCCTATGCCTTCAGTCCCCGAGCCGGGCGACCTCGGCGCCCCCACCCGCGGCCTGGCCCCGGCCCCCGGGTCCTCTCGGCCTCCCTGGTCCTCTCGGCTGCCCCCGGGTCCTCTCGGCTGTCCCCGGCCCCCGCCGCGCCACGGCCCCCCGCCCCCCTCCCCCGGCCCCCGGCCTCCCCGGCCCCCGCGCCCCGAACGGAAGGCACACCCGTCCCGGCTGCGCTCACCCTTCCGCGGGACGCGCCGCAGGATCCCCGTCCGCGCCGCGGCCCCCACACACAGCTCTCCAAGGCAACCGGACGCGCAAGACTCTCTCCACTTCCCGACTTCCGCTTCCGGAGCGCAAGGCCCGCTGTCCCCGTCAAGTCTCGCGATATCTAGAACACAGCGGGATTACGGCCCCTCCAGCCCCGCCCCCAGCCCCGCCCCTGCAGCCCCGCCCCTCGCGTTCGAACTGTGGCGCGGCCCGGGCGCCGGCGCGTCGACTCCTCGGCCGCGGGCGGCAGCGGCGGCGCGGTGTCGCTGCCCGTCGGCTGCTGCGCCGGAAGTGAGGACCGGACGGAGGGGAGCCAATCACGGCCCGTGCGGCGTGAGGCCGGACAGGCAGGTTCGCGTTTCCCGCCCACTCTCGCCGCCCCCCCGCTGCCCTCCCTGACCCAGCCGTGGGCCGCACGCCTCAGGCGCTCCCCGGGACGCGTCAGGCTGCAGGCCTGGGGAGCACGCCGCCCGGCCAGGAGCGCCGGGAGTGGAAGGTCTGCCTTCCGGTGCGTCTCCTCTCCCCGCCGAGGAGAACCGGCTTGTGCAGCCTCAGGATTAGGCCCTGCTTTCCGTAGATCGCCGGGGGCCCTTTGTGCTTGGGGTGCGCACCACTCCCCTACACACACACGTGCAACACACGTGCACACATGCACACGTGTACACACAACATACATACACACATGTGTACGCACATACACACGTGTACGCACATACATATACACACGTGTACACATGCACACATACGTGTATGCACAGACACGTGTATGCACATGCATGCACACACGTGTACACATGCACACGTGTGCACATGCACATACAATACACACGTGCGCACGCATACACACACGTGTGCACATGCACACATACACGCGTGTACCCCTCATACATACGCACACGTGTACACATGCACACACACGTGCACACGCATACACACACGTGTACACATGCACACACGTGCACACGCATACACACACATGCACACACATACACACGTGCACACGCATACACACACATGCACACACACACGTGTACACATACACACATATACCACACATGTACACGCATACATACAGACACACGTGTACACAGACACACGTGTACACACAGACACGTGTGTGTGCACACATACATATGCCACACACACATACACACTACTTACACCCACATACACACTACAGACACACATACACACACACACACACACACACACACACCACCTCCAGACGTTACCCTGAGTTCTGTCCATTCTCTACGACATCGGCCTCTGGAGAAGCCTCACTTCTGCTGGGTCCACACGACCTCCTGAGCGTGTGCTGTCACGACCACTTTCTGACCTCGGCTACAGTTACTTATCTTCGCCTTGAACTTGTTTTTACATCTTGGAGTACAGTGGTTCTCAGCCTTCCCAGTGCTCCGACCCTTTAATACGGTTCCTCTCGCCATGGTGACCCGGACCATAAAGTTAGTTTCGCTGCTGCTTTGTACTTTTGTTACTGTTATAGATCCTAATGTAAATATCTGATATGCAGATAATCTGGGGTGACCCCTGAAGTGGTCATGACCCTCAGGTTGCGAGCTGCTGTTGTAGTCTATGACATTGTGCTTCTCATAACGTGAGCATTGAGTACACACATTGAGTGAACAGTAGACCTGTGAATAATCCAGGCCATAGTTTAGAAACATTAATATGACACAAGCAGGATAGTACTGACCGCTGACTTGTGTGTGAGCGTCTTGGTGCTAAGTAGTAAGAGAGACGAAGGTAACAAAAACTCAGTGTCCTTAAACTGAGTATGTGGTAGGAGAAAAAAGCATTAGTAGGAACAGTGCAGACTCCACTTCTTTGAGCCTAGGAAATTGGCACTGAAATTTGTTTCGTTTAGTTGAAGCGTAAAAGTAGTTTAAGAGCACAGAGTTTTATGTGTGGTGATGCCCATGTGTAATCCCAGCACTTGAGACGGGGAGCCGCCCTCAGCTACATAAGACCTGTCTTAAAAACAAGAATCCCCAGCTTAATAGTTCGTTATAAAAGTAACAACACTGTGTGTGATGGTCACTATATAGAAGAATTGCATGTCTGGTCCTGATCAATTTCTTGCACCA
Source organism: Cricetomys ansorgei (assembly GCA_026225945.1). NCBI lineage: Eukaryota > Metazoa > Chordata > Mammalia > Rodentia > Nesomyidae > Cricetomys > Cricetomys ansorgei. The sequence goes on from JAMJFZ010003035.1 coordinate 1,852,758, forward strand.
ATTAACAGTTCAAGACAAAATCACTGGGAAAACCAAGCTGTTACACTCCCCTTTACACAGAATTAATGCAGCTCCAAAAGCTTACACATAACGGGGAAGGGCACTTATAAGTACAAAAGGGAGAAGCACAAATGAATTCTCATACTGTCAATAAAATGGAAGCTCTTCACTTGGTCAGCCAGATGTTGTGGTGACCTCCTGTTATGCAGTACTTGGGAGGTAGAGGCAGTTGGATCAGGAGTTCACAGGAAATTTAAGGCCCAGCTGGGCTACAAGAGACCCTCCCTATCTTAAGAAAGAAAAAACAAAAAACACCAGCCAATGAAATGGGATAAAAGCACTTGCTATCAAAATAACCAGAGTTTGATGCCTAGAACCCCCCCTGACAGGTGAGAACTGACCCCTGCGAGTTGTCCCCTGACAACTGTGTGCACTGTGACGTGAGGTCTCTCTCTCACATGAATATGCATGCATACCATATGTATGAGAAAAAACTGTCAAAAGTGAATCAGTCAAGTTCCTTCTTCTAAGTGAGGAACACTTATAAATAAATGGCTGTGCTCATACATACAGGCCCAGTTTTCAGAACTAATCTTCAACCTGTGCACCTTTTTTCTGCGTGTCTAGGATAGTAAATAGTTTACAGACGGAAGACTATGCTGTGAGTTTCAGAGACTGGTCCCCAGCACCATGCTCAGTGCATCTTTATCCCAACAGCAGAAGTACTCTGGGGACCAAGGGTTGCTTGTCCTCCTCAGCGGAAGGACTTGAGCCCAAAGCTCGCCACTTACTTCACTGTTAAAATCGTCCTGATTACTGCATCAGGGATCGTTTCTGAATGTCGTAAGACACAGTTAGATGAAGATGCATAACACCGCCTATTAATGTTTTTATAAGACAAATACAACATCAATTGGAGGTGTATCGTCAGGGTCTCAGGCATGCGAAAATGTTTACACGTATTTACACACAAGTATACTCACAAGTATATATGTACACGTCTTCAATAAAATTCAGGAAACTACTAGCTTGAGGCAAAGTATTTATTAGTAATAAAATATGATAGCTCCCTGAGTCCTCTAGACTGTCATAAAATAAAAAGATACGTTTTAAATGTGAATAGCAAGTAGCTGCACACATTTGCTAACACATACTTTCTCTTTTAAAAATAGCTCTCTGGGCTGTGAAGATGGCTTGGCAGTTACGGCCACGCACGGCTCTTGCAGAGAGCCTGGGTTCAGTTCCTGGCACCAAAGCTAGCGGTTCCCAACCACCAGTTCCCGGAGACCAAGTGCCCATGGGTCTCCTGGGCAGCTGCGTGATCGTGAACTCGTGAAAGCACACTCGTGTGCATATAAATTATTTCTCCTCTGTGGTATCAAGCCTTACTTACGATGCTGGCGTATTTCTGACTGATAAATACGAGTTACGCTTGCATTTCTTATATCCTCATACGAGAAGGCAGGAAGCACATTTATTGTAATATTACATTAAAAGCAGAGTTTAGCCAGACATGGTGGCTCGTGCATGCGATCTCAGCGTCTGGAGCATTCCCCAAGTTTGAGGCTAACTCTGGCCTGGCCTGGCTATGAAGTTGAGTTTTTAGGCTAGCCTAGGCTATAGAGAAAGACAGTTTTTTTTAAGGCACATTTAAAATTCTTTAAATTATTTGTGTGTCTGTGTGAGCCTGCATGTGTGTGCTGTGTACATGCAGGGAACTCTGAGGCCAGAAGAGAGTGTTGGATGTCCTGGAACTGGAATTGCAGGTGTGTGCAGCCTTGTGAGTGCTGATAGCTGAACGCCATTCCTCTGAAAGAGCAGTAAATATAAGCTTATTTTAAATATTCCCCCTTTTAAAAAAACACCTTTTTCCTCTAAAAGTTAAGGAAAACAATAAGAAAATCTTACTACACATTATAGACAAATGTTTCTGTTACTGAAAACATTGCCATAAGTCTCTACAGAATCAAAAAGACCATCCACATTTCATGAAAACACTCAGTGCAGCTTCAATTTGGATGACCATTGACATGCTCCATTCCAAGGCCCCTTCTCGTCCTCTAAGAGTGCTGTATCCTAAACTCAGTGTCTCTCTTCTCATTAGTCACGCAGACCATTGTCCACTCAGGAAAAGAGAACCAGCATCAACAACGCTGGCACCGTCCTCGAGTTCAGCTTACTTCCCCAGCGGTGCTGCCTCTCATAAATGTCAGATGTGAGCCTTTACAGAGCCACGAACACCTGCACCAAGCCATGATGCCGAATTAGGTAGAACTGACTTGGGTAGAGAAGTAGTTCATAGTCAATAGCTGTGAACCTTCCTTTGCAATCAGGATCAAAATACTCCATTGCCAATTACCAGTGTCTACCAGGCAGTCTCTCCAGGGTGGCAGCTTTTTCACATCTTCAGTCTGATGCAAAGTTTCAAGCGCAAAGGCAGACACTTCTCCACAGGGCCAGTGTAAGTGCTGTAGCTACTATGTACGTAGCCACCAGCAGTCAGCCAACAACCACAGTAAATAAGAAGCCCCAGAGCCGGTTTCGGTCACGCACGCCTTTAATCCCAGTACCGGGAAGACAGAGGCAAGCAGATCTCTGAGTTTGAGGCCAGCCTGGTCTACAGAGTGAGTCCCAGGAAAGCCAGGACTACATAGAGAAACACTGTCTTGAAATACCCTCCTCCAAAAAAAGAAAAAGAAAAGCCCCAATTTGTCTACAGAATTTGCTTCCAAGATTCAACGTAAAACATGTCCTGGCATCCTTTCCTTTCTTCTCTTTAAAATATATTTCTTTTAATTTTTGAGATTATAATTGCGTCCTTTACCTCTCCCTGTTCTCCATTCAGCCTCTCCCGTGTACCGCCCTGAGCTCATGACCTCTTTTTCTCTCGTTGTTACACGTGTGTCTGTGAATATTTACGTATTCCTAAACACATAAGCACACTGTTCAGTCTGTGCAATGTTACTCCTATGTGTTTCAGGGCTGATAGTCGTGTTGGATGTGTGCTCTTCCCTGGGGAAGGCTCTCTCTCAGCATTCCTTAGCTGTCTGTAGCTCTGTGGGGTTGAAGCTTTGTGAGTTTCCCCCTTTCTTTGTTAGCATGTCTGTTTGTCATCCTTATTTGAGTCATGTTTAGGCAGCCATGTTGATGAGACTTCACAGTTACAATAGCTTCTTTGACGTTTCTAAGAGACATAATCTCAGCAAACTCACTGGTCCTCTGATTCTCAGTCTTTCCACTTGCTCTTCCACAGCATTCCTTGAGTCTTAGGTTCAGGAGCTGTGTTGTAGGTGTATCAGTTGGGACTGGGCTCCACAGCTCTGTGTTTTGATTGGTTGTGGTTTTTCTGTAACGGTATCTGTTGCAAAGAGAAGTCTCCTTGATGAGAAATGAGAACCATATCTATATGAGCATAGAAGCATAACTATTTAGAATGCAGGTAGGAAGTATGTTGGTTTTGTAAAGTTAGGGTTGTAGATTCTCCTCCGAGATCTATGACTTCACTGGTCCTGGGTTTGACTGGATTTCCAATGCCAAGCATGGTTTCCCTGTCGTTGAGCAGGCCTGAAGTCCAATTAGAGAGCTGTTGGTTACCACCAAGGTGTGTGCCACTGTTGCACCCTGAGGGTGATGGAGACATGCTTGTCATTGCTGTGGTTCATGGGTGCCATAACTCGGGGGGACTATTGGTTGCTTCTTCCTTTAGAAGCTTGCATGGTGTCTTCTGGTACCAGGAAAGCTAGTCCTCCAGAGGAGGCTTTCAGGCCAGATTGAGTTGAGGTTCTGGGTTCTGTGTCCGAAGTACATGGTGTCTTCAGCAGTAGGGTCTTACCTTCCTCCTCTGGGGCTTGGGGGGAACAAGGGGCAACCGCTGTGGCTTACGGTGTTCTGAGAGTCTCTTGGAAACCCTGACCAACAACTTGAAGAGGGCGTCTCCTGACTGGTTTGAGAGTTTATGACTCTTGTGGGGAAAATTGTCATCCCAGATGGAAATTTTTCTTTGAACTATATATGTATTCACAGATTTACATAATAGAGATAAGTTTTTTTTTTTTTGTTTCTGGTTTTTTTGTTTGTTTGTTTGTTTGGTTGATTGGCTGATTTTTTCTTTTTGAGGCAGGGTTTCTCTGTGTAGCCCTGGCTGTCCTGAAACTCACTCTGTAGACCAGGCTGGCCTCAAACTCAGAGATCCGCCTGCCTCTGCCTCCCAAGAGCTGGGATTAAAGGTGTGCGCCACTACCATCCGGCTAATATAGGTAATTTTAGGCATATTGTAATAGTATAATTTCTTATGACTTTTTTAGACACTTTTATTGTTATCCTATTTTTTCCTTCTGTATTTCCCTCTCCCCTCTCTAACTACCCTCCCTCCCCATCTCCCGCTTCAGAGCACCTCCCCCTTTCTGTGCCTCCACCCCTACAGCGGCAATGGCCCCTTTTACTTTCGTAGTTGCTGCAGTTACTCCAGGATATGTACTCACATCTGAGTATCTGGAGCAGGGAGCCTCGATGAGAGAGAGCACGGCATGTTTGTCTTTCTGTGTGTGGGGTACCCTACTCAATATGAACTTTTCTAGCCCTACCCACTTGCCCGGAATTTCATGGTTCCGTTTTTCTTTACGGCAGAATGGTACTCCATAGTGTATGTGTACCACATTTTCGTTGTCCATCAGTTCAACAACATTCAAATTGTTTCCGTTTCCTGTTATGAATAAGCAGCAGTGAACATGGCTGAGCAAGTGTCTGGAGCAGGACCAACATCCTTTCTTCTTTAGGGGTGTCTGAAGGGTGTGTCTCCCACCACATCGTGAGATTCTAGTATCAACAGTTTGACATAACCTGCAGCCTTCCCTGACTTACTCTGACGATACAGATTAATCTAAAAATCACACTACTGAACAGGCTTCAAACTGGAAGATCCATTGCCATATGAATGTTTATGATCCTTTCTAAAAGGAAGCATCCTAAATTGTTATTTATACTCCATCTTGTCACCAATGCATGTCTACATACAAAATAAGTGAAATGGGGAATTGAAATACTGTTTCAAACCATAGCTACACAGGCATGCCACTTCTACCCTCAAGTCGATAATGTGTGTGCGTGTTGTGTTACATCAGCTTTAATTATCACTCTAGGGAAAATTAATTAAAACTATCCACCAGAAAATAGCTTTCATTGGTTTTGGGGGTATTGACTTGATGGTTATTAAAATTTCATCAGAACTCAGTGCAGTGGTGTGAATGATAATGGCCTCATAGGCTCATATGTTGGAATACTTGGTCCCTAGTTGGTGGACTGTTTGGAAAGAATTAGGAAGTGTGGCCTTGTTGAAGGAGATGTCACTGCCCATGCTGTTCCCAGCGTGCTCTCTCTGCCTGCTGCTTGCAGCCCAGTGTGAGCTCCCTTGGCTGTTCGTGCTGCCATACTTCTCCCCACAGCCATTGTCCAGAGCCATTAAGTGGTGTCACTCTTCAATGAGTTATTTCATGTCATGCAGTACTGTTTGTTTTCATTTACATGTGTCTGTGTGCGTCTGTGTGGCACACCTGTGTGGATGTCCATGGAGACCATAAGAGAGTGTCGGATTGCCCTGCAGCTGGAGCATCTGTATCTGGGAACCAAACTTGTCTTCTCTGAGAACAGCAGCTGAACTCTCTCTAGCCATTTCACTAAACCTTCAAGTGACACTTTAACGAGTTAGGGCTGTTGGTGAGTGTTACTTGGAAAGGATATGAAGTAGCAAGGAAATTACACTGCAGCTAGTTTTCCTTTGGTGTTAAGAGACATAATATCAAATCAATCCTGTCATTTTTTAAAAAGAGCAACAATAAGAGTGTTCCCTCGGGAGAATGAGAATGTGACAGTAGCTGCTGTGTGTCAGGGACAACGTGGCTGACACATTCACGGGTCTGGGTGTGGAGGTGTATGCTTGTAATCCCAGGAGGAGGGCCTGGGACAGGAGGGTTACCGTGAGATCTAGGCCAGCTTGGGCTATAGGTGAGTTCAAGGCCAGCCTTGGCTACAGAACAAGCTCCTCTTTCAAACAAAACAAGGCAGTTTTTTAAACTGCTATGATGATTTAACTACTTTTATTGTAAAATTGGTTTTGTCTTATTTATATTTGATAAACAGACATTAGAGTTTTCTAGTTTTTTGTTGTTCTTTTGCAGGATACAAACACAGGAACATAGATATACCTTCATATTGCTATTACAGGGTTTCTTGCTATTCTAGTAGCATTAATAAAGTTTAAAAATAAAGGAAGCATGAGAGTTTATAGATGAAGACATGGGAACATAGTAGTTATCTCTGCAAGGCAAGACTGGAATGGGTTTTTAAATTCTATTCCATTTCTACTTCATATGTTTGCTTAGACAATATCATGTCTTTTAGAGCAAAGAGGGTCAAGCTCATAGTAAGTGTCAAATAGCCAAACCACCAGACGATATCCACAGCAGGTATCCAGACACCTGATGACTGTGGGGAAGACCTTCTGAGTACTCCATACAGTGTTCAGACAAAATCCTGTAACTAAAACTAAAGTTTTAAAGCTGATAGATTTTCCGGGATATTTTCAACTATATTTTATCTACCTCAAAAATGTTCTCAAACCTATGCAATATCCAGAAACTCGAGAATATTTCTGTAGTTTCTCTTTCTACATAATACTTAGGGACAATCTAATTGTAGTGCTGGTCATTTTAATATAATAATATAAATAAACAATCTTAAACATTTTAGAAAAACAGTTTCACCCTAGAAACATACGGTAAATGAATATCTCAGAATATATGCCTCAAATTTTTGTAACAGGATCTAAACCAGTTAGCTTTTCTATTTAGTTTTCTAAAATAACAAATAATTTGAAAATTATACAAACTAGAAAAATTATGATTTCTGTCTTAGTTTGGGTTTCTGTTGCTCTGGTAAACACCATGACCAAAAGCAACTTGGGGAGAAAAGGGTTTCTTTCCGCTTATGTAATAGTCCATCACCCAGGGGGTCAGGCAGGAACCTGGAGCAGGGCTGAGGCTGAGGCTGTGGAGGGTGCCGCTTAGAGGCCTGCTCTTCCTGGCTGGTTCTCAGCTTGCTGAGACCATGCAGTACTATCTGCCAGGAATGGTACCACCCGCAGTGGGCCGGCCCTTCCATACTGCGTACTGTGTCATATACCCCCTCGGCTCCTTGCCGGGCTCCCAAATCCACCTCACCACCCTATCCTCCAACTGTATGTCGGTCAACTCTAAGTTGTGCCACCCAGGTACTCCTGGGTGTGGGGCCATCCGCTGGAGTGTGAGCAGCCTACCAAGAGCCACACTCTTAAAGGAATTTAGTCTCTTCCCCCTAGGAGATATCAGCTATCCATAGCTCTTCAGTTGGAGGGGGTCATGAACCCATGCTAAAATGTTGACTGGCTCCATCTCGAGCATGTCTGAGGCAGGCTACCACACAGGTGCTCTGAGATCTGAAGGCCTTGCAGTAAAACACGTAAAATTGAACTTTTTAATCATTCTTACTGTACAGCTCAGTGACATTAGATATTTCACGCTGTGCAGCCTTCACCACTGTTCACCTTCAGAACTTTTTATTTTCTCCCTAAGTTGAGACTTTGTGTCCATGGAACAATGGCTTCCCACTTCTCTCTCTGCCAGCCCCGTATCACCACAGTTGTGTTTTCTTGTTCCCATAACTCTGACTGTTCTGGGCATCTCTGTCAAGTGGACTCAGACTTCAGTGCGCTTACTGTGGCCCTCGGTTCACTTGAACACACTGCAGCATATGTGGGCGTGCCTTTCCTTCTAAGGTAAAGCAAGGCTGCTTTGTGTGCTCACCCTGCCTCACTCACCATCCCTCCACGGACGGCTCTTGGGCTGTCTCTGCATTTTGACTCTTACAGATCATGTGGGCACAGATAACCATCTGAGCCTTTGTTATCTGTGCTTGTGGGCATAACCTAAAATTGGAATTGCTGGATCAAGTAGTAAGCCATTAGTAAGTAAATAAATGCTTCAGAAAACAGGAAATAAAGAAAAGAAAGTTCTCGGCCACCTCGTCTTTCTGAGCCTCGCAGGACTGTGTCAGGGAGTACCACATAGGGCTTGAAAACGGAGTCTCTCTTAGGAGGATACCTAGCGTGAGAAAGGCACCCCAAACCTTTGAATGCCTTTTTGTATTTAGAGAGCTGTTGCTAATTAATCCTTTAAGAATCTGGTGTAATGTTTTCCACAGCAGCTATGGCGTATTCCTTCCTGCCAACAGGACGCGTGTCCTGGTCGGGTTATGTTGACTTGCACAAAAATGAGACATATCTGAGAAGAGGGGATCTGAATTAAGAACGTGCCTCTGTAAGACTGGCCAGCAGGCAAGTCTGTGGGGCACTGTCTTGATTAATGGCTGATGTGGGAGGGTCCATCCCAGGGCAGGTGGTACCACCCAGAGAGGCAGTCCTGAGCTGTACAAGAAAGCATGCCGAGCAAGCTGCAGAGAGCAAGCCAGGAAGCCATACTTCTCCATGGCCCCTGCTTTAGTTTCTGCCTTCAGGGTGAGTTCCTGCTGTGACTTCCTCAGTGATGGAGTGTTACCTGAGAGTTCAGAGACAGAATAAATCTTTTCCTCCCCAGTTGCTGTTGGTTGTGGTTTCTTAGCACAGCCATGGGAAAGTAACTAGGACAACACAGTTACTATAACTTTAAGCCTTGTCTTGACTCGATGATCTGGATGCCATACATTCTAACTCAGGTCTTGGGTAATAGTAACATGAAAAAGCCCAATTTTCAGAGACCATTAATTAATGATCTTAGGCAATGAACCTGGTTGTGTGAGTGTCTTGGTTCTTTTTATTGTGTATACATGGTTTCTTTCATTGAATGAATGTCTTGGATAATTCATTCAAGGAAGATCACTCAACCCAGCTCTAGGAAACCTATATCCTTCACACACTGATGGGGACCTAAGTGTCAGATATTGAGGCCACCTTTCTGGATCAGCTACTAGTTTGCATAGGCACTGCCAAAATGAGAACCTTGGTCGGATTTCACACAGAGCTCCAGGAGAACTGCTGGTGACCTATTTTGCTTTTGCAGGTACAATAAGGCAAAAGCATAAACCACTTTAAAGATAGTGCTCAAGGCTACAAGGTTATATAATGTTTCAAGGGTACAGCCAGTAAAGGGGGCGTGGATCAGGTCTATGGTACTTCAAAAGCCTTGTGTTCGCTTTGATTCCCTAGCTCAAAAATCTTAAACCACATTGAACAACTTGTTATCCCCTGTGAGACAGGGTAGAAAACTAGGAAAGTTAGTTACCAGGACTTAGGACAAGAACTCCCCTTCACCACTTCAGTCTGACTCACCGCGTGCTGACTGGAGACTGCCTTACTTGGAAACTGAATGCAGACACAGTATTCTCTTCCCGAAGGTGCCTCAAACAAGACTACTACAATGATTAATGCTCAGGGTAAAAGTATCCGTCTTAACTTCTCTGAATGACCCCTGTGTAGCAAAATTACTTTGTTTTTCTATAATTTTACTCATTCATGTTTTTAACCTTTGCTACACTTCTTCCTCATATGTGACCCTGCTCAGTACCATCATAAATTGCCCTATAATTTCATTTATAAAAAGAATTCCTGTGATAAGGAATGATAGGTCAGCACAGTCTTCTCTCTTTCCTCAAGCGTAGTTATATATTAATCCTTTAAGCAGTGACTCCCAGGGCCTACTGATGTAGTTACTGACGCAGCCGCTGCTGAAGTGGTTAGGTATGCTCCTTTCTTTCCTAACACCTGTATTCGACTCTCTTCAAGTCCATATGTCTTCTCCTCATCAACAGACTCACCGTTTGCTTCATTCTGAGTCATCCTGAAATTCTTTTCTGCAGCAGGCAGCGTTGAGTCAGGGAGCCTGGCTACCCTGAGGAGTGAGCCTGAGGTCCCCTCAGCAGCAGTGCTGAGCTGTGCTCCTTATTGCCTGTACCTATTTAAGTGATTATGCGTCTTGATATCGTCTGTGCTCTCACTCTCACTTCATCGCCGTGTGTTCACATCTCACAGTGTTACCCCTTGATCCATGAAGCTTCTGACTTTCTCTAAATAGAGTTAACTGTTTTGTCTTTTGTGTGCCTTCAAAATATCACCCAAACCCCAAATCCCACCTCAAGACTGCACCAGCAGAGCCTCCACTGCCACAAAGTCCTCTTGGAGTGCCCTGGAAGGCAGAACTCTGCTCCTGTACCCTCCTTGCCAAAAAGCAAACCCACAAACTGCTTCTGTCTTCACACTGGTTGCTTTGAAAATAAAATCTCCTGAAGGAACATCTCATAGGCAGAACTCAAGTCGCATTGCTAATCCCTAGAGAAACGGAAACTGAGTGACCCTGCTTCCTTTTTGAACAGGCAGAACTCAGCAGGGTGGCACATGCCTTTAATCCCAGCATTCAGGAGGCAAAGGGAGGTGATCTCTGTGAGTTCAAGGCCAGCCTGGTCTCCAGAGTGAGTTCTGGGACAGCCCAGGCTCTGTACAAAATCCTGTGTGGTACTTTCTGACACACTTCTGTAAAGTGAGGCCCGGGAATTTTCTTTTCTTTCCTTTAAAAAAAAAAAAAAGCTATGTAGTTGTTACTTGTATGTGTGCACGTACTCATCACAGAGTGTGTGCAGGTCAGAGGATGGCTTGCAAGAATTGGTTCTCCCTTTCACCACGTGGATCCCAGAGTTCAGACTCAGATTGTCAGACTTGGCAACGTGTTTCTTTACCCTCTGGGCTTCCTTGGATTATTATCCAGAATCCTTCACTGTGGGCTCCCGCTCCTCAGCAAGCTGCTGCTGCTGCTGCTCTGCACCCTCTGCTCCTGCTCTTCCGCTTCATTGCTCCCACCTAGACTTGCTCAGGTTTCTTCAGTGTCAACTGAGACCCCGCTCTCTCAATCTCCTTGAAGGAGTCCTTTACAGGCACACTTCACCCCTGCAGCTCGCACTTCCCGCATCCTAGCCAGGCCTCTGTCCTCAGGCACTGCACTGGCCGGTCTGGGAAAGTTCACCAGGGGTGGGCCGGGGCTGTCCGTCTCCGGGCTACCCCACCCTGGCCAGCGCTTGGTCCTCTCCCTCCTTCCTGTCCAGTCGTCCGTCCTTCTTGTCTCCACTTCCTGTGACTCTCCTCTGCTCTGGCCACTGTTGCTTACTCTGTGGCCACAGGAAGCACAGCAAGGCTAGAGAAAACAGAGTTTATGATACTCGGAGATGCTAGTGACCCCACTCAGACCAGGGAGACAAGGAGACAGCAGACAGACATGGTTATTGTGTATATCAAAGATCTGCTTCTGGCTGAGCCCTTTAATCTTAAAAAGTGGCTGCCCCTAGCAGGGAGAAAACCCTTGGTCTCACCGAAATCAGAAAATTTTCTTTCTTTCTTTTCTTTATTTATTTTTCTTCTCTCAAATAATACATCCCGACCCCCTTCCTCCTCTCTCTCCAATCCTCCCAGCTCTCCGCATCTCTGTTCTTCCACAGATCTAGCCCTGTACCCTCCCCACCCCCACCCCCACCTTTCCCCAGAAAAGAGCAGTCCTCCCAGGTTTACTGCTCAAAGAGGGCACAACAAGATGGAACAGGGTCAAGCACTAATCCCAACTTCAAGGGTGGACTAGGCAACCCAGCAAGAGGAAGAAGGTTCCAAGGGCAAGCAAAAGGGCCAGAGACACCCCCCTACTCCAGTGAGTTCTGCAAGAGCTCCAAGCCAGACAACCTCAAGATATATTTGGGGGACCCTGCAGGCTCCATGTCTGCTGCTTCAGGCTCTGTGACCATCTAAGAGTTATGGTCAGTGATGGTCACTCTGTGGGGCTTGTTCTCCTGGTCTTTGACCCCTATGGCTCTGGAAATCCCTCCTCCCCCTCTTCTGCAGGGTTCTCTGAGCTCTACACAATATCTGGCCCTGGGCCTCTGCATCTGCTGTCTCCTTTTCCTCCCCTTCCTTCTCCTCCTCCTCTTCTAAAGACATGATGATTGGGCTGGGGATGTAACTCGGCATAGTGCTTGCACGTATGAGGTCTGTGAGATCTCAGGTTCCATTCCCAGTTCTCAATGAAACCAAGCATAGCAGCGCATGCCTATAAGCAGCCCTTGTGAGAAGTGGAGGCCGAAGGGTCAGAAATTCAAAGTCATCTCAACTACCCAGTAAGAACGAGGCCCCTGTGGGCTGCATAAAATCCTGTCTCAAAAAGGAAAAGAAAAGATCTTGTGATGATTAATCCCAGTTGTCAGCTGGATGGGATTTGGAGCTGTCTAGGAAGCCCGTCTCTGGATGTTTGTGAGGGCGTCTCAAAGGCGTGACTGGTGTTGGTGGTGCTACTCCATAGCTGGGTCTAGACTGAATGAGTAGGAGAAGTTAAGCACCCATAGCGGTTGCTGTCTGCTCCTTGGCTGTGGACACCATGTGATCATACTCCTGCCACACGTGTGCCTTCCCTGTGATGGACAGCCCATCAAGACATGAACCCTGTTCACAAGTGTAAACCATTCCTTCCTAAGTTGCCTTTGTCAAGTATTGTTTACAGCAATGAGAAAAGTAACTAATATCCAGGCTTAACATCACAATATGCAGAAAATTAATCGTTTGCACACAGCACACTTCTCTGTGTCCTTGGATGAGTCTTCCTCTATTTGCTCTTTGTTGACTGACTTACTGGGGGAGTCTATTTCTACTCACCACAGACAGAAAGGGGAACAATGGTAGAGAAGCTCTTCCACCCAGCTAGCTTGTGAAGCAATGAAACAATGGGGTTATTTACAAGAGAGCATGGGCGAGTGGTTACTCGCAGGAGTCTGGGCACTTACAGATAGCCACACCACCAAAGGGTCTTCTCTTCCTCCAAGAAATTCTGTATTATATATTCTTATCCTCTGGGATATATGCCCCATCCTAACCTCCGTGATGTTATGTTAGTGGGCCTGGTCTTGTAAGGGTCGAGTGTGGGTAAGCTCAGCTGCTCTGAATCAAGATGGCAATGGTCATGCCAACCTTGAGGAAACAGCCGCACAGCACCCTGAAATACTGATGTCTCCACGACCCTGCATTCACTCTCCTGTGCTGTCTGTGCAGTCTGTCCCCACGTGGCTTCGGCTTCCATCTCTGCTGATAACTCAGTGATGGATATCTCCAGTCAGACTCATAAATACTCCTGCATACTAGAAATTTCCATCTGGATTTCCAGCAGGCATCTGCAAGATATGTCTAAATGAGCATTCACCTTTCTTCTGGAACCTGTTTGCGTTCCATTTCATAAGGAATTCTTCCTTCCAGTTACCGATGCCCAGCAGGCTTCTTGAATCTTCTCTTTTCTCACCACACACACCCAGCTCCTCCCCTGTGCCATGGACTTCAGCCCCTGGGCATCTGTTCTGTCAGTCCGCTCCTCTTCTGTGTGTCACTCTGAGTTCTGGCTCCTGTCATTTCTTATACAGAATGTGGCGACAGCTTCTAACTAACCCTTGTATTCACTGGACAAGTGTTCTTACTTTGTTATTACCAAATATACAGACTTGATAATAACACACCTGTTTCATGTTATCTACCAGCCAGCTCAGATGTTGACATCTGCACCATGATCTATCCTCTTAGTGACTTTGTGCCTCACCCCAGGGCCAGAAATCAAACCTCTGTTAGATGAGCACTCCTCCAACGGAGCTACATCTCTAGCCCCTTTTATTGACAGATAATTGCTTCTAGGATTCAGTCCAAACTTCTTAAAGTATAATGCACAATATGTCAAGGTTTAGCTAGTACCAGGGTACAGCTCAGTGGTAGAACACTACCCTAGAGTGCACAAAACGGGGGAGAGGGGCTCCAACCCTAAGCACTGCGAATAAACAAATCTAAGTCTGTCCTGACCTACCCCTCTCCCTAAAAGAGCTAAGTGCACATCCACGTAAAACTGTAAGGTTCCCGGCAGACCTCATGCTGTGCCGTACACATGCTGTTCCTTCTGTGTCGGTGCTGGCCTCTCCTCCTGGAAAACTCCAGACTCCTCCTTCCCAGGAGGTCTTCTGAAACACCATCCCTATCTCCAGGTAGAACTGGCCATTTCCTCTCGTGTTTTTCACATATATAGTTACAAGTTGTCACAATCGTTTGTGACTCATCTACATCCACCTAAACCATAAACTCTTTGAGTTGGGCCTGTATCTGTCACATCGTTAGCAATTAGCACAGAGTCTGGCAACCTGAGGTGAAGCTGGCACTCAGTTAATGCTCCTCAGTCTGACCAGCCTCCTGCTTTACATCTGGTAAATCTTTTCCCACTCGCTTCCTTATTCTACAGTAACCACCCAGCTGTATATCCAAGGCTCACGTTTTATGTGTCTGCTTCACTTTATTTGAATCTGTTTTTGAGGTAGGAGTTAGGTAGTATTTAGTCAGAGTTAGAGGGACATGAAAAAAAACTGTTCCCTCGCAATCCTGGTTCTGATCTCTAACTCCCACTGGCTGGCACCCAGGAATTTCAACACCACTAACCAGAATACCCGCTAAAGCACCACACTCCTTCCTGAGAAACACCACCAATGAGGTCGTAAAGGGCAGAAGAACCATGGCTCAAGTCCAAGCCTCCAGTGACCTGTGTGCAGGACTTCTTTTGATTGACGTTTTACCAGTATACCCCCTTCTCGACAGGAAGGCCTTCCCAGTGTGTAAGGCTCCTCTTTAAGGACAGAATTCTGTGACTTTGAAAATAGGAGTACAAACACGTAGCTTCAGAGCTCCCAGTCACAGCCAAAGCTGCTGCTGAGGCACACAGGAGTGTCCTAACACACACTGCAAGTCCCTTCAAGTGTGTCCTGCTCTCCTTTTCAGTCAGTATACTCACAAGTTTTGTTCTACTCTGACTCGCCCTGAGATTCCTATGTTGCAAATCAAGATCCTGGCTGCACTGAGTTGGAGATCTCTGGGGCTTTGAGGAGGTATCAGACTGTGCTGACAGCAACATCTAGTTTCATTTACAGTTGCCAGTGACATTTTTACATACATCTTCCCTGCTAGAACACAAGTGCCAGGAGTCCAGGCTCTATGTGTGGCAGACGTCCTCCATCCAGCACCCAGTTCTGGGGCTGCCACGCAGAAGAAAAGCAATGTTTGCGAATGTATGAATGAAAGGCTTAGACTTGCTGATTTCCAAGGTCTCTTCCAACTCCCAAACTGTATTACTTATGATTCCAAACACTGTGACATAATCTCAAAGTTCTCCCTTAGCAGATGGTCCAAACAGTTGAAGCATCAATTCAAACCGTTGGCAGATACGCAAGTAAACATTTAAGACAGTGAGTCAGAACGAAGGTGAAGCATCCAAGAGGCTCAGGAGCGTAAGCAGAGCTGGTATCAGAGTGTCACAGCCACCCCTTGCACCTGATGGTGGGTCCCATATGTTCCCTCTGAAAAGGCGTGAGCTGTGAGAACTTCCTAGGTAGTTGTTTAACAACCATCCTGTGACTCAACCCCATGGGCAGAAATGAGCTGTAAGCACATTTCTCTGCAGAAAAGGCTTTCTCCTTCAGTGTGGCATTTTAATTTGCTCATTTTTATAAACTAAACACAAAGTTATGTCATTCATCTAAAATGTTGTTTCTGTTCTGAGGGAACTCCAGGAGAAAGCCTCCGATCTGAATATTCTTAAGACCGTGACCGCACCTAGCTTTAATTCTACAAATACTTGTTGGTATCTATTTTACTTTCAGGCCTAGCATCTTGGGATGTGGAGAAAAAGCAAAAAAATGTATAACACAAACCTTAAGAGATAGATATGATGTAACATCTGTGTGTCTCCATTCTGTAAGATAGCTTATGATAGCTTAATAAGACCCAGAAAAGTAATTCCTACCAGATCCACAAGTATAGAGGGCGTTCCTGCAGGATGAAGAGATGAGAGCAAAGCAAAGGGACTGGTGACTTGAACAAGCTTATACACACACACATATACATATACATACGCACATGCATACACATACACATATACACACATACACACATACACACATACACATACATACACACACATACATATATACACACACACATGCACACATACATATACACACATATATACACACACATGCACATATACACACATATATACACACATACACACATATATACACACATACACATACACTGCTGAGGATAGGTGGCTGGGGTGGAGACTGGCCATTCTTCGGCTGAATCTGGTGGAGAAGGACTCCAGCAACTGCTCTGTTCTCCACAATCCGCAAGCCACTTCAGAACTCCTGACTGATCCTCTCTCCCACCTCCCGTCAGGAGCCCTGTGTGGTCCTGTCCTGGTCATATTTGGAACATGAGCTGTGATCTGGGCTCACTTGTGGAAACGCACTTCTCAGATCGCACGGTGTCCCGTGGCCATTGTTGAGCATTGACCCTGCCGCTACACCACACACACCCACACCATCCTGTCGGGCTGGTGCAGAGCTCATGCTCTGTGGAGATCAGTGTGTTTAGGTGGAGAGGGCTTTGACTCCAAGCAGACAAGTGACGTTGACAAACGTATTTTTCTGCTCCCGGAGTTCTGAAATGAGATTATTATTTTCCGTGATCTAAGCTATAAAGAAATAGCAAATGTTGATGGGTAATTTGCCTAAGGTCATACAAGTCACCAGGAAAGATGGGGTTGAGCTTGTGTCCTCTGTAGACCCCGAGGAGATTACGGAGCACGCTGGGGCTCTAGTTCTGGGAACTGGGAGCTGCGTGGCTGGCTGGTTCAGACTGTTGTGTGCTGAGATTAGAATGCAGATGTCCTCGAGCATGGGTGAAGCACTTTGCTTTGGTTTTAGACTACTTGAGCCGGGGCTCAGCATCTCTCTGGAGTCCAGGTGGCACGTTCATAGTTCCTTTTGCTTTATCCCTGAAGCAAGGGAAAGCAAGTGAGACAGGGCTGACACGCCTGCCTGCCTCTGTCCTGCCTTATGGCCGTGGACCCAGAGACTGCCGTCGTGACCGCTCTCAGAGTGAGATGTCCACTAGGTCCAGCGCACAGAGAACTGAATTCACTTATTTGTGCTCCAAAACAGTTTGTACCACCATTCAAACCAGCCGCAGGAAGCTACCTTGCCGGGGCTGAAGACTGTCACTCAGGTCCTGATCCCGCTGCGGCCGCACCAGAGGCAGTCTCCACCTCCCCAACCTTGACTGCTGGCCTAAGAATTTCCCACCCTATTTCCACTTGAATGCTTCCTGTGAGCAGCCTGCCCACACCTTCCTAAGGCATACAGGCATGAACGGAAAGAACTGAGGAATGCGCCTCTCACATTCATAACTAGGGACCACTGCACCCGGAGGCAGGGGTACAGGTTTCTTGCATAGTGTCCTAGTGAGCTTTAACCCTTAACTTGACACAGTCTAGAGCCTACGAGGGGAACCCACAATTAAGAAATGCTGTAGGGATGTATGTGAAGGATTCTCTTGATTATTAATTGATGAATAAGGGCCCAGACCACTGTGGGTGGCACCATTCTCCGGTGAGTGGCCCTGGGTTGGATAGATAGAAATGCTAAGCATGAGCCAGAGAGCAGCATCCCTCCATGGTTTCTGGTCCAGGTTCCCGCTTTATGACCTGACTTCCCTCAGTGGTGGATGATGATCTGGACATGTAAGATGAAATAAATCCCTTCTTCCCTTAAGAAAGGGAACTCACTAGGACCGGCTTTTGTTCACAGAAGAAACCAAGAGAGACAGAAAGCAGATGGGGTTGACAGGGTAAGATGCAGGAGGGGATTGATTACAAATGAGTATGGAGTCTGGGGAAGTGATAGAAATGTTCTAAAACACATCACAAGCCCATAAGTTCACCACAACTCATTGCCCACGAACAGTGAGTGAATTCTCTGTAAAAACACCCTGGAGGGAGACGGGAAAGAAACAAAGGAAGAGAAAGGGCAGGAAAGGAAAAGAGCTCTGGACCAAGAGCCAAACCATGACTGAAGCCCCAGGATGATGACCTCGGGGCACAGAGGAAGTCTGGAGTTCATACAGAGACCTCGGCAAGCAGACATCTAACTCAAAGTTCAGTGTGTGATGGTCACAGTATCAACAATGGCTGTGTTGGAAATGGGTAGTCCCCATATCCATTTTCTTCTTCCATGAGGAAGTTTGGAGGTACTGCTCCAGGACTGTGCTGATTTTACAAAGTCAGAGATTGGTAGCAAGAGCTGTAATTTCTTGATTCCAAGGATCCTCTAAAATCTACTTGAATTTAAAAATGATTTCACAGTCAAAGGTGCACCTACGGAGCAATGGCAGACTAAAGCTAGCCAGCCAATCAGGCTGTATTCCTGTGCTCCGCCTTCAGAGCTGTGACCATCAAGCCTTTTAAAAATAATTTCCGTTCTGTGTTTTGTTTTTCGTCACAGAAGGATAAGGTTGAATGAATGACAGAATCAGCCTGTGTCAATCACTGTGTTATGTAGATGCTCCTCACCTACCGCCCTGGACACAAACAAAACCTGTGGTTTCAAGGATGGTACACCTGTGCAATCATAACTGCTACCCTGTCCTTGGCTGTATTTCCTCTTTGTGAACAACATGGAGCACATACCAAAATGAGGACGGACAGACTGGGAGACAGCAATTGTGCAAACCACAGATACACTGTTTGGACTTTTTAAAAATGAAGGAATACACACACACACACACACACACACATCTTTTATATACTACAGGGAAATAGAAAATGGTAGATACACCAAGTTTATTTTCTAAACACCTTTTTTGTTGCTGGTTTTAATTTAATTTTTATTCAAACAAAACATAACTATTTCCTCACCTTCCTCTCCTCTCTCCAACCTCTCCTGTCTCCCTCCAGTTCCCTTTCTAGTTTATGACCTATTATTCTGTAAGTATATATTGTTACATCTATATGGATAAATGCATAAATTCCACCTGGGAAAAACCCCAGTGTCAGAAAGTGGCGGCCTCGTGGCTGTATTTCCTCAACCACTTTCTCCTTGTCTGTCTCTCTGACTCTCTTCCCCTCTCTTCTGCTTCAGAATTCTTGAGAGAGAAGGGCAGGAGTTACTGATGTGTTTGAACGAAAATCATCCCAGTACCCTGTGGGAATTTAGGACACAGGGGGAGACATGGGATTTTTTATGCTCCACTCCTGTCAAAGAATTTTAATTGCCCATAGCGCCGGCATGATCCAGCGCTCAGGCATGAGCTGAGAAGTTCCAGAAATCAGTGTTGCTAAGAACTGATTTTTGTCCAGGTATGGCGGTGCACACCTTTAACCCCAGCACTTTGGAGGCAGAGGCAGGTGGATCTCTGAGTTCTTGGCAAGCCTGGTCTACACTGTGAGTTCCAGGACAGCCAGGGCTACACAGAGAAACCCTGTCTCAAAAGACAAAAAAAAAAAACCCAAAAACCTGACTATTGTTAACCAAAACTCACAACGCTCTTAGTAAATCACCGTCTGCTTATTAATTTAGGATGAGAGACCTGCTGAGCGACCTGCTTCTCGCCAGTGACCGTCCGGGCGTCTTGGTGCTACTCGGCCCAGAGACTAGGTCTCCAGCAGGCTTTGGGTAGCAGACGGTACTCAATAAATATCGCCAAGCGGGGTGTAATATCGCCAAGGTCAAGAATTGTTATTTAGCTATTTTTTAGCGGACAGGGCTGGGGGTATCTTATCTAATCCACATATTAGCTTCATCAAAACTGTTGTTGAACAGCACTCCATGCAAAGCTGCTCGGCAAGCTGGGTGATCCGGACCGCTGTCCGGTTTCTTTTCCTACACTGCCGTCTTCAGGAAGGGTATTATTCCGCTTGGAGAAGCCACCTGGCAAGGTGTCACTCAGTTCATTTGTCCTCTTTACTTTTGAAGTGAAAGCTATAAAAGCTTGCGGTGCGCCTGGGTAATAATAGCTCACACAACTACAGACCGTCCACTGCCTGCCCCTGAAATAGATTCTCCAAGAGAAAGAACAATGGCACAGTCATTCACGGAGTCGTATGGGAAACAGGGTTGGAACTGAAGACAAAAAAAGAAGTGTGAGTCAGCAGGGTCCAGTGTGGCCCGAGGTTAGAGTGAGAGGTGCTGTGAGGGCCGGCCTCATGAGAATCACGTTGTAAAGGAAGCGAAGGGCCTGTCTGTCAGAGCCCTAGGGAGGAGGTCCTGGGCTGATAAGGAACTCTCCTCAGGCTCCAAACACAGGCCTCTCCTTGGACCCTCTCAAGTCATTTGCTGAACTAGATACCCTAAGTTTTCCCCAAACCCTCCTGAAATCTCTGGGAGAGTTCCTGTCTGAAGTTGAAGAGGAATTGCCTGGTCTTCATGGCCTCCATGAGGCTGTCCTTTCAAAGGCTGCTTGCTACCCCGGGCTGCTTCTCATCCCCGTGCTCACCTAGGAGCCATACTTACGCTGTAGCTTCAGCTAACACCTCTGTCTTGAGCTTGTGGAGGCTGGGGCGGATGCCCACGGGGCGGTCTCTCACACACCCTGGGTCCCTCTTCATCACGCTCCGTGTTCAGTTCAACAGTCTTCTGTTTCAGGGCTTGACGGGTCTTCTGTGGGTTTGCAGGACATGGAGATTCTGTTCCAGCTGGTGTGGTGGCTCCTGCCCTAATCCTGCCATCTTCCTGCTGACACAGGAAGACTGTCCCGTGTTGGGGGTCAATCTGAACTACATAGTGAGTTCCAGGCTAGCCTGGGCTACAGAATGGGACCCTGTCTCAAAACAAATAGAAGTTTCCATTGTACTCTGGTGGGCCTGGCCTCTAGTTAATCTGCGGGGCTTTTGATTTTGGTCTTTGCTGGGGATCTGAAGCCTTAGCTGTTGGCCAGTGTTCCTTCTCGTCCTGCGCCCTCCCTAAGATCTTCGCTTCTGAGCTTCAATCTCATGCATTGGTGACAACCAACACTGAAAGAAACTGTGGAACTCAGGACTTCTATTTTTTTCTCCTGTGGGGTGCGTGCATATGTGTGTTTGTGTGTATACATGTCTGTGCATCTGTGTGTATTATGTATGTGTCTATGTGTCTGTGTGCTTCTGTCTGTGTGTGTGTGTGTGTATGTGTGTGTGTATGTATGTCTGTGTGTGTATTGTGTGTCTACATGTGTCTGTGTGTATTGTGTGTGTCTCTGTGTGTATGTGTGTGTGTTGTATATGTGTATCTGTGTGTGTGTGTCTGTGTGTATTGTGTCTGCGTGTCTGTGTGTGTATGTATGCATGTATGTGTGTGTGCAAAAAGCATTTACTGAGTCACTTAAGCATCTAGCCAAGCCCTTGACTACTGAGCTCCATAAGTATGTATTTCTATATATCACACCCCAAGGTTGACCTGATTCTCTTATTTTCTTCATTGTGTCTAGTGATCGTTTTCCTTCCTTGTGGGCCCGTTGTCCTGGCCTTCACTAAATGCTGTGTCCCCAGGTGCTCTGAGCACAAAATGCCACTTCAGTTTACTGCACTCCCAGAGTCAAGTTCACTGTGCCCAGCAGAGCAATCACTGGCTTAACCATCAGGAGATCAAGCCCAGAAATGAGTAGACCCTCCTCCCATCAGGAGACAGTGCTGCCATGGCTTAACCATAGCCCAGCACGTGTCTCTGTCTGATCTTCCCACAGCCTCTTCAGTGGGCACCTGAGGCACAGAACAGACAGACGACATGTCTGGAGTTAATAAGTAGGAGATCCCAGATAAAAATCCAGACATCTGGCACACTTACCCATTGTACTCCACCACTTGACCCCAAAGTGCATGGCAGTGAGGACAGACTCTGTGAGGGAGCCAAGGACAATGGGGTGGCAGCTGCCTGTCTCTTCAGAGCCAATGTCCTCCTTTCCAGCATGTCCCAAGTGTCTTCTCTGGGAAACTGTTGAGGCTGCACTGATAATAAATTCACTTAATTTAGGAAATGTCATCGTATTCATTTCGTGGGGTTCTGAAGTCTGCATTGTTGTGTTAAAGGTTTGCTTCAAAACAAGCAGTGAAGAAGCCCATGTGACAGGGTTAGCCCAGGGTTCCCCACACCTAAGGAGCATGGGACCTTTCCTTAGCTGCCGGACTGTGTGTCCATGAAAGCTCTCTGTGCTGCTCCACAAGTTGTCTCTGTTAGAACAAAGCCTCTCCATCTGAACAGCACCCCCCCACCTGATCTTCCTTCTTACTGACGCACATGGAGGTGGTTGTGGGGCTCTTGTGGTGCTGTGTAGGTGTAGAGACACTGGAGCAGCCTGACCAAATGAGCCTCCACGCTCCACACCTCTGACTTGTACCAGAAGGGATCCAGGGTCGCCCTCTGTAAACACTGCATCAGATTCCGTAGAGATAAGCTGAACAACTTATTTCCATGAAACGATCCAACTGCATCCGAAGGTAGAATATGATGTCACCAGCTGTCTGTAGCCATTCTCTAATTAACACCTGGCCAAGGAATACATGGCTCTTTTGTTCTAAATCAGGACTACGTCTCATCGCCATTCCTCCCCACTGCAGGGAACCCAGAGAGGGACGGGCTGCCAGAACCCGGGATCATCTAAGGCCTTGGCAGTGGAAGGAAGAGGCAATGGTATTCAGCTATTCCGTAGAAGATCGGAAGGAGTACCAGAAGACACAGAGCAGCCTGGGCCTCAAGGACCCTGCAAGGGTTTGTAGCTGCAGCGCTGTGGCCTGAGTAGCTACCAGGAGCCTGCAGTGAGTCTGCCAGGAGCCTCCATCTTGCAGCCGCAGGCAGCTCACTCAGCCCCTCCTTGCTAAGGTAACGCTCCCATTCATTCTTCCCTAAACTTGCTCTTCCTAAGAGTCATTCCAGGCCAGTGTTAAACAGGCAGTTTCTCATACTCTACCCAGCAGTACTGAACCAGAGAGTTTAATAAATGCCCAAATGAGTCAGGTGGTGAGACAAGTTGGGGAAGCCCTGCTCAGGACTCTTACTCAGCAGTAAGGGGATCCGCCCATTCCTTCTCCCAGTTAATTCTGTAACCTGGCTTGGGATGCCACAGAAATCTGGCAGTGACGCAGAAGAGATGACAAAGGCTCATCTTCATCTTCTTAGGACTTGAGGGGGGTTTGAGACCCTGTGGCCATGGTCAAGGCTTACTCTGATTTAGACCCAGCAAGAGTAAGTCCATAAATATTTTCTCCCTTTCCTGTAGACCTGACTTTTCCTCATTGTTTCAGTAAGGAATTTTAGAAGACATAGTTTGATCTGATATTAGTACTGTGTGTCCCATGATGCTCAGCTTTGGCCAAGATGATTTATGGGTATTGCTGCAGTTTCAAGTTTGACTTCACGCCCAAAGGTCGCATGTCAGATGCTTGTGGAGTATGGCGGTGTTGAGATGTGGCAGAACCTGGAAGAGAGGAGGCTAGCAGAAGGCAGCTGGGTCATGGGCACTACCTCAGTCAGTTCTTCTGAGACACATTGTAATGAGCAGAAGCCACAGGGCCATCGTGTAGTATGTGCAAAAAATAAAAGGAAGGAGGAGGAAATAAGGGAGAGAGCGAGGGAGGAAAGGAAGGGGAGAGAGGGAGAGAGAGAGAGCCCTTCATTCTCTTGGCCTCTTACGCACTTTGCAGCCCTTTCTCTGCTTCTCCAGAAGGCTGCCAGTCAGGCTTTGTGGACGCAGCACGGCGGTCTGAGCGGCCCCGGGAACCTCTGCCAAGGCGCCTGCACTTTGCTCTTAAACCTTCAGGTTTTGTTTGGTTTTGGTTTTAGTTTTAGTTTTGAAACAAAATATCACCATGTAGGCCAGGCTAGCTTTGAATTCATAGAGATCTGCCTGCCTCTGCCTCTCGAGTAGCGGGATTAAGGCGTGCGCCTCCACGCCCGACCAACCTTCAATATTCTAAGCTAAATAAGTCTTTTTTTTAAGTGCTTAGTTTTGAGTGCTTTGTTATAACAACAGAAAATGGCCTTTAAAAAGCACATTGCTACGTGCATAATAATAAAAATTAGGTTAATGTGTTCCTGCTTTCTGAGCATTAAAAAAACTTATTTTGACTTGAGAATAATAAAGTTCTGAAGATGGACATTGTTGAGAGCTATACAATACTGTGAAGACACTTAGTGTCACCCAACTGATTAAACTGGTAAATCTTATACATTTTGCCCCAATTGGAAAAAAAAAAAAAACAACCCAACTTGTTCAGGAGACAAAGTGATGAACCGGTGAATGAGCATGTAGTCTAAGACATCTCTGAGTAATCGGACTCAGTTCTGTCCGGCTCTGCAGGAGGAAGAGTCAGGACACTGAGGAAGTCATATCGCGTGCCAAGAGAACAAGGCAGCGCGTAGAGCGGAACAAAAGTCTGACAAGGATGGGTTCTCACGGAACCAACCGACCAACACCGTTGGGGCCCACAGAGACTGAGGCGGCAGACACCTGCAGGGTCCCAAAATACGTCTTATGGCTTGGTGTTCTTGCAGAACTCCTACAAGCTGGAGTGGGGAGTCTCCGGCCCTTTTTCCTGCCCCTGGGGCCCTTCTGCTCCTGCGGTTGCGTAGTCTACCCTTGATGTAGGGATTGGCAGACCTGCTTCCATTTGTTATGCCGCATCCTGTTCCAGTGGCAGCCGTGGGAGCTGGGAGGACTGCTGTGTTCTGGGGAGAAGCCAGAATGGGTTGAGTGGGGTAGATCTGAGGAAGGAGTCGGGATGTGCTGTAGGAGAGAAGAAAAAGGATGGGTTGGGGAGGTAGCGAGGGAGCAAGGGCTACAGGGAAATGGCAGAGACATGTCTGCGGGCAGAGGGTGACTGAGGGGCGGCTGGCCTTTACTCCGTGTGACCAGAGCGATACTGTCTTGTTCTGGTGTCATCCCTGAATGGCAGTGAGCAAGGACAGCCTGGGCTGCTGTGGGAGAGGTGTGTCTCCTTACTGTTCTTCCCAGCCAATGGCAGATCACGAGGCGGGAGAGAGCCACAAGAGGGCCTTGAAACAGAAGCCCAGGACTCTGGGGTCCCAGCACAGGCAAGGGCTTAGGGCCAGAGAGCCCTCCACTGCGCAGCAATGTGAAGCAGGAGGTTTCCAGAGAAGATGGCGCCTACCGTGAGGACCTAGATTTGCAAGAAGTCTTGGCTTGGAGCTGGTGAGTTAGGGATGGGTTCTAGGAACCAGAACCACTGAGGTCTCCAGATGGGGCCGAGGCGCATGTGGGAGTGAGGCTGTGTGCCTGATAAACCAGCCGCACCAGCCAAACCATCTGCGGTCAATCTGGCACTTAGTAGGCGTTCGGTAAATATTTGCTACATTGAAATGGGTGGTGAGCCTCCCTGTGTCTTGTTTTGTATTATTTGGGCTTTGCTTGTATTAGTTGTTTGTTTTGTATTCTTTCACATGACCGACAAAGGATCTTTTCGTATTTTAAACGCTGATATTTGATGAGGATGCATTGGGCTGAAGGGATTGGCCCATATCTAGAACATGAGGCACCCTGGTGCTAAGGGGCTCTTCCGTCTTCACAGACGGCCCTGTGGGACCCTGACCATGCCTTCCTCCTCCCTGCTCTCTCAGACACTGGCTGGTCGATGGCTCCACGTCTCCCTCCTAAACACTGGCCGCTCACTTTCATTTCTCAGGGCCTGGTGCCTACAAGGAAAGCTCCCAACCCCTGGAGCTACACCCCGAGTCCCAGGATGGCTCCTTTTGTGTCTCGGATTCCCACACCCAGTGTGTCTAAGGTCCCCTCACCACGCTGGTCTGCCTCGCCCTCGTGCCCTCCTGGATTCTCACACACACACACACACACACATACACATACACACCACACACACACACACATGCACACACACACACACACACACACACATACACACACATACAGACACACACACAGATGCACACCACACACACACACACACACACATACAGACACACACACAGATACACACCACACACACACACACATGCACACACACATACACACACATACATACACACACACACACACACATACAGACACACACACAGATACACACCACACACATGCACACATGCACACGCACACACACACACGCACACACACACACATGCATACCACACACACACACATGCACACACATGCACACGTCCGCATCCACATGCCGGGGCACCTCTAGTCAAACATCTCTGCCCTGCACGTCTTCCAGCGCCGCTCTCCTCCTGCTGGCTCTGCCTTGGACGTGGCTCTGAGGCACAGCCTTGCGTGTTTTGATTTTTCATTAGTTTTTTCCCTTAGTGAGTTAGTGACTTGGTATTTGTTGCTGTTGTTCTGATAAAATACTGACCCGAAACAATTTTCATCTTACTAATTCAGCCCTTCACTGAGGGCACGAAGGGAAGGCAGGACAGGAATTCAGAAGAAGCTGAGGGAAGGATCTGAAGTGGAGGCCACAGAGGGACGCTGCTCCCTGGCTTGCTCTCCACGGCTTGATCCACTTGCTTTCTTACACAGGACCACCTGTGTCATCTCCCCCCCCGGGGGGGGGTAGCACCACCTACAGTGGGCTGGGGCCTCCCACAACAGTCATTAATCTAAGAAATTCACTACAGCCATGCCTGATGCTCACAGGCCGGTCTGATGGAAGCAGTCCCTTCGTTAAGGTTCCCTTTTCCCAGGTGATTCCAGTTTGTGTCGCATTGACAAAACCCAACCAGCACAGTTAACGTACAAAAGAAAGGGTTTCATATAGCGGACCTTGTTCTCATCTGTCTCCCCATTTCCCTCTGCACTCTCTTCTTCACCCCAGATTGTCCCCACTTCCTCGTCCATGTTGAATGTCCCTTCCGCTCTCATGTCCTTACGTGTATGTATAGATATACGCACGCCTATGCAGTTTAGATAGACACTCCACACATGAGAGACGTGGAACTTGTCTCAGTCTGGCTTATGCTGCTCAGCACAATGGCCTCCCTTTCCGTGCGTTTCCCCTGCAAATGTCATGGTCTTGTTCTTCTTTATGGCTGACTACAAGACAGTTGTGTATCTGCACCTCATTTTCTTGAATCTATTCATCTGTTAGGCTAGTTCCATAGCATGAGCCTGGCCTGGCTGAACCTGACCCATCCCAGCTAGTCCTGATTTGCAAGCAGGTGCCTGTCTGTTCTGCAGCTGCCAGCTAGATGCAAACAATCCATGCAGCGCCAGCTCTCACGGAGAGAGTGAACTGTGTTTAGAATGTATTTTCTTCTGCCCTGTGCCCACAGGAGGTATCGTAGTTGTGTGGCTTCACAGAGTCCTTGGATTTCTTGTTTCTTGTGCGGAGCCCTGGCTCTCAGGATAGTCAGCCAATGAGTTAGGGTGTGTTTCCTTCCTGTTCCCATCAATTTGCAAATTCCTGGAGCTCTGGGGCTGCCATCCGCTTCTCTTTGGACACCAGTGAGCATAGAGCAGGCTACACTTTGAAATCCGCTGGGGAGTTTAAGAGATTACTAATGGCTGGACACCTCTCTGGAGGCGGGGCCCTGGTGTGAGGGGTTTGTCACAGCTCCCCAGGGGATGTGAGAATAACACCCGAAGCCCTTGTTTCTACTCTAGCTGCCTGAGAGTCAGCACTGTGCCCATTCTCAGATTGCTCCTGGCAGGTTTTCCAAGAATAGCTTGAGTCTGCTCTCCATCTTTCATTTGTGGTCCGTCTATATACTCTGTACCTGAAACTGGGAGACAAAATGTGATTATACACTTACATGGGCATGGATATGTTTTTGCCAACACGCCAAATCGATTATTCCTGATTTCCTTCGAGGTTTTTGCTCTGGTCACAATGGGTGTCTTGAGAAGCTGCCTCCACACCTCATCCAGACTGCATGCTAACAGTCCCCCCCTAGCCACAGTGAGAGGCTCGGGGTGGACCTGACCCGAGGCAGGCCTGTCAGTCACAGTGAGACCCAACTCTAGCATTTTGCTTTGACCTGTACTGCTAGACGCGAACATGAGACTGGGTTCAGAAGAGAGCTTGTCTGAACAAGGAGCCCAAATAGAAACAAGCGAGCCGCGTCCGAGGCAGGGAGCTTGTCTTTGGAGAACAGTCTAGTGGAGGAGATTCAGCCATGGAAGGAACCGGAAAAGTGACAGTCTAGGATAGCTTGAGTGTCTGGGCGGCACAACCTGGATGCCCTGTGGCCCTGTGGGCACTTTCGGCTGGCCGGGCAGCTACAGCCATTTCTATTTTTGCCTCCTAGGGTTGGATTCTGTTGGGAGTCAGCCAGTAAGGTCCAGCCCCTCAAGGTTGTGGGATTGCTGGAGGCCTGGCCCCTTCCCCAGCAGGTGCCATTTTCCTCTTACCTGACCCTGAAGCCGATGCAGACCCCCTCCTCTCCTCTCCTTGTCTGGTCTTGACTGAACCTGTATTGGTGATGTAGAGGACAGGGGCTGACCAAGGCACCTGCCAGGCATTATCTCATTTACTCTTCCTGGTGTCCAATGAAGTAGTCCCACTTCAGAGATGAGAGATGTGAGGTTGAGAGAGGGAAGACCTTGTCCAAGGTCATAGAGCTAGCCAGGGGCTGAGCCAGGACTCAGTGTCCACCAGGGCAATGCAGGTCCTTCCCCGCAGTCTCTCTGCTGGGCTCCGGCAGCCCTGTCCATATGCACCATGACCTGAAGCCACTGTAAGCCATCGCACAAATCACTAAGTCCTGTTGAGTCTCCCTTTGAAATAGTTCTCTAGTTTGTGATCCATCTTTTTCCTGTGAATGGGGGAGGGGTCTGTCACTGAGGAGCCACTTTTTCTTTAAGCCAAGCCTTCAGCTGAGATTCCTTTTTCAGTATATTTGTATTGTTCTTCGAGGACTTCATAATATGTGCAATGTGTTTTGGTTATACTCTCCCCCCCTGCCCTTCCTGGGTGGTGGAGGCCCATGCCTTTAATCCCAGCTCTTGAAAGATAGAGGCAGGTATCTCTGTGAGTTTGAGGCCAGCCTGGTCTAGAGTGAGCTCCAAGACAGCCAGAGATACCACAGAGAAACCCTGCTTTAAACAGATCAGGCTGTTCCTAACCCATCAGTGGATAAACCACAGATTCTCCACCTGGCTTCAGGGTCCTGCACAGCTCTCCCACCTGGTCTCTGGTTTGCTAGACTTGCTTCACTCTGACCACCTTCGAGTTTTCCACACCTGCCATTCTGTCACTCTGGAGCCTTTTCAGTTGTCTCTGCCTGGGACCTCATCTGTCACCCCCTCCACAGACACCACACACACACACACACACACACACACACACACACACACACACACACACACACAAATGCCTCTTAGTCTTCAGACTCCCTAAATACCTCTTTAAAGAGGCCATTCCTCACAACCTAAATTAGAGCCCTTTATTCACACAGGACACAACTTTATATCTGTGTGGCGCATTCATGTGGTGTTCTAGCTCTGTGAATGGAGGACTGTGACTTTGTTTCCCTGAGCACTTTATCCTAACACCCGTCACTGAACCAGGTCCATAGTAGGTGGTCAATATTCGTTGAAGGAATAATGATTTTTCTGTCTTCACAAATATGGCCTAATAGCTTTATAATAATTAATAGTTATCCATGAATTTGTGACTTTAATAGGACATTTCATTTGCAGTTGAGAGAACTGGACTCTTTCCTGGTTAGCAACAATATTCAGTCTCTGTGTCAGTAACCCCAGAAAGTCAGCTCACTAATAATAACATTATGTCTGTACACTCCCGCCTAGTTTTGCTGTTGGAAGAAAAAAAAATACGCAGATAGATTACAGGCTTCAGAATCAATTTGAAAGGCTGTGAGCAGGACTGCTTTTGGAAACAGCCCCAAACGAGAACTGTCAGAAAGCACTGCAGGCGAGAGAACGGCCATGTACAGCCTGTCTCCATTTGACGAAGACGAAGCTGCAGAGTGGGAATATCCGGTTGCGGTAGAAAATACATTTCTTACTCGGTTTCAGTTTTTTAAAGTTGGAATTTGTTTATTTCAGTGGCTTGATGTAGAAGTCACGCAGACATTTTTAAATCCTCAGGTCTGGCCTTGATAAGTCGCTTGCCCTGCGTGCTCAGCTCTCTGGTCTGCAGCTGGCTGTCGATGCAGGACTGGGAGCCCAGGAGGTCCCAGGGGGGCTCAGGGGTACTCCTTTTCTTTTTACAGTTATTGATAGTAGTGTGTGTGTGTGAGAGAGAGACAGACAGAGAGATACAGAGAGACAGACAGAAAGGGAGACAGAGACGGATGGATGGATAGATGATAGATGATAGGTAGGTTGATAGATAGATAGAGAGATGGATGATAGATGGATGGATGGATGGGTGGATAGATGATAGATGGATGGATGGATGGATGGATGGGATGGGTGGATGGTGGGTGGGTAGGGGATGTATCAGAGAACAATTTTCCAGAGCCAGTTCTCTTCTTCTACCATGTCCAGGGACTGGACTCATGTCCTCAGGAGTGGCAGAAAGTGCCCTTACCTGCTGAGCTAGCTCATCAGCCTGACTATTTATTTTTAATAAACGTTTTATTTCAGATAATTTTAGAATTTAGGGAAAGTTTCAAAAATAGTATCAAAAGTCAGATGTGATGGCACACCGTTTAATCGCAGTACTTGGGAAGCAGAGGCAGGAAGATCTCTGTGAATTTGGCCAGGGCAGCATAGTGAGACCCTGTCTCAAAAACAAACAAACAAAAACCAAAATCAGTATAGAGCTTCCTCATGTCCTTTCTCCCAGCTACTCCCTTTTAATTTTTGTTTTTGTTTTTAAGACAGGGTTTCTCTGTTGTAGCCCTGGCTGTCCTGGAACTCACTGTGTAGACCAGGCTGGCCTCAAACTCAGAGATCTGCCTGCTTCTGCCTCCTGAGAGCTGGGATATTTCCTTTATAGTATTTATATTATTACCATGGACTATTGTCATAACTAAGGGACCAACACGGGTTCATTATTACCAAACTCTAGACTCTTTAAGGTTTAATTGTTTTTTTAAAAAATTAAAAATGTTTCTCTATTATTCGTGGGAGCAGAAGAGCTTACATGCTGTGGTGTACATGTGGAGGTCAGACACAGCTCTGTGGCCAGATTAATTTCCTTCTGCGTATGTGTTTCTGGGGATTGAACGTTAGTTGCCAGGCCTGTTTGGCAAGCACCTTCACCCAATGAGCCATCTGGTCAGCCCAGGATTCAGTCACTTTTTCTCCTGTTTCAGATGGCACCATTGGTAGTTGCCGTGTTCTGTACTGTCCTCTGGTCTTGGGCAGTCTCCGTCTTTTCCTGCTTATGGTGCTGGTGATAGCTTTGAGGACTGGTCAGGTGTTTTGCAGACTATGTCTCACATTAACCTGTAGTATTTCTCAGGAGTAGCCTGGCCTTCTGGATTCGGAGGGAAATATCACGTGAGTGAAGGCCCTCCTCGTCATACCCTCTCAGAAGTACATAACATTCATGAGACACCATTGGTGACGGTGACCTCGCAACCTTGGGGTTGAGAGAGCAGCTGCCAGGGCCTTCCACTACAAGGGAACTGTCCAGTTTCCACATTCTGTTCTTCAGAATCAAGTCACTAAGACCCGCCTGTCCTTGAGTGGAGCAGGGGTGAGGTGATGGTGAGGGTGGTTTAAGACCAATCCTACTTGCTTTATACGTCTCACTACTAACTTGTCTCTATCATTTTTTCTTTTGGAGTCAAAATCTCCCTATTTAGCCCTGATGGACCTGGATCTTCCCGCTTCTGCTTCTGAACACTGCTGGGATTGCAAGCACATGCCATCATGCCTGGCTAGGTGTTTACGTGTGGTGCCATAATTATATAATTTACCTCTCAAATTGTCACTCTGCCCAGTGGGAGCTCTTTCAGTGGACCCCTGCACCTGTCGACATGGTGTACATTTGTTTGTCTGTTTGTTTAGAGAGAGCATCTCACAGCGCAGCCCAGGCTGATCCTGTACTGCAGTAACCTCCTACCTCAGCCTTCTGAGTGCCAGGATCTCAGGTATGAGCACTCAGCTGCGTGCTGTGGTTTGGGGGCATGCTCTTATATTTTGGAAACGATAGGATGCTTCAGGTGAGGTCAGCAAGAAGGCTCAGTGGGTAAAGTTCACAGCAGAAGGGAAGGGCTCCCTAAAGTTGGCCTCCAATCTCCGCATGTGTGCCAGGCCATGCCTACCTGCACTCACACAAACCATGCGCACACAATAAATAGTAAGAACAATAACTTCAAAGACGTCTCAGCGCTCAGCTAGCCTTTTTCCTTTCTTACACCACCATCTTTCCAGGAGCTGGCCCTTGAGAACAAGAAGCCGTGGAGTACTGGCTCGTTAGACATGGAGTGTGCACAGTTCCTCTTTGCCCGGGGGCTTCGGTGAATTAGTGGGCACAAGGGAGCTCCTCTGTACCCTTCTGTTGTGACGCTGGTGGTAGAGCTCAGGGCTTTAGAACACTGAGACTCAGCCCATGCCTTATTACCCTCCTGCTCGGCGGTGGCTTGCTGATGAGGCTGGTAGAATTTGGAATCCTCAACCCAGCATCCGTGCCTAGTGATCAGACACCTGTGCAGAATGACCACCGTTCTGAGTCCCTGAGCTTGTGGAGGTCAAGTCTGGCCTGCAGCGTGCTGCAGCGTCCTGGCCTGCTTATCTAGGGCCACGGCTTTACCGTTACTCGTTTCTCACTTGGCTTCGCCCCGTCTGCTTCTCGCACATGCTCACAGGTGTCCTTGCTTTCTTAGATGCCCACCAGGTCAGCATCCCCTCTGACATCTCTGCCTGCGGACACAGTAAGGGCTTCCTCTCCTACTGGGCCCAGGTCCCGTCCTCTCCTGCTTCTTCCAAGACCAGCCCTTCCTCCCTTCTTCAGCCTCGTCTCCATCACTGGCTCCCTTACACTCAGTTACTGGCCTGTGTGGGCTCTCTGTGGCCTGGCCTCATCTACCAGAGCACAGACTCTCCATTCCAGCCTTCTTGAAATCGTCTCCAGTGTCAACCAGGGCCACTGAGATCACAGGGAGAAGAGATGATCCACAATAACGTTTGCCTGCATTGGCTTCCGTGGAGGTCCTCTAACAGGGCAAGGAAATGCCCATCTCCTGGGGAGAGTCCGAGATGACGAAAGGTGCTACTTAGAACAACTTCAGAGGACAAGGCGAAGAGCAGTCAGAGACAACTCTCCAAGAAGCCACCAGCCAGCCTTGGGCTGAAGGAGAGGAGAAAAGCAGAGGCCACTCCCCCACCTGGGATAGCTTGGAGAAGGTGGAGGAAACCCTAAGCCTGATCACCTCCCCCCCCCCCCAGCCTCCTCCCCAGAGGACAGCCAGTTTAGTCACAGAGCCCTTGATGGCCGAGATGGTTCTGCCTCCTGCTGACTGAAGCAGCCGGAGTGATTCAGCACCCCACCTGTTCAGCCTCATTGCCTCTTGCCAAGGTGATGTGGGGGTGCCTTCGCCATCGGCGGAGCAAAGGGGGCTCCCAGCCAGAGCTTGGGGGCCACTTGGCTGTTTCACTCAGGGATTCCTGTCTCCCATGCCCCAGTACACAGGAGCTGGTTCCTGCTTTATCCCCTTCTGCTGGCTTCTTCCTGGACTCTACCAGTGACACCGTCCTCTTCAGGCACGCCGGCACGGCCACGTCTTTGGAATTTAGCGTGTGCTCCCTAGGATGGAGTGTTCATCAGTCTTGGCTCTAAACAGAGTCACCTGTGTGCACAGACCCTGACCAATATTGTGTAGGTAGGGCCTGGTCTATTTGCTTATTCATTCAGCAAATATTTGTGGAAGACTTTGAATCCCCTTGTAGGTAGTGGGGTTTCAATGATGGGCAGGAAGCCACGACTTTCTACGAGTCCGCAGGTGTGTCCTGGAATATTAACCCAATAATTTACTCATGCACGTGAAAGGAAGAAGATTGTGCAGACACACTGCCATGGCCTTAGGTAAGGCCTCTGAAGGAGGTGACAGTTTAACCAGGAGCTGAAGAGGAGAGCACCCCTGGCCAGCTGGCGGAAGTGCAGAGCAGAGAAGGCTGGAGGTGATGGCAGCCTGGGCCTGCGCATGGGTCCCAAGACAATGTGAGGGAAGCCATGGACCACTGTACTTGAGAAATTCCCAACCACAGTTTAGGCAGGGGGCTGGTGCTCTTCTGTGAAGTCAGCTAGCAGGTAACAGTTGCCCAAAGGGAAATGAGGGCAGGGTCCGGCCGTGGCCCTGTTCCAGCTGCTTGTCCTTGCTTCCCCCTGCCCCCCATCCCCCAATCCTTGGCTGGAGATGTCAGGCTATGTGGGCAGCCTGCACTTGCAGAAACAACCCCATGACGGCCCCGCTGGGGGTGATGGTTAAGTTGGCACAGGACCTGGAGTGTGGAGGGGATAAAGAGACTAAAGAAGCCTCTTAAATCGGAGCAACCTGCTCTGCCGAGTGTGTGCTCTGTCTACCGGGGAAGAGTTCAGGGCGCGTGCTCTGGGTTGCCGGGTCCTCCCTGCCACGTTAGTCTCCAAGGCCACCCAGCCAGACGGTGGGCAGGAAAGCGAAGGTGGCCTTCGAGGGGGAGAGGGGGAGCAAGCCGCGTGGTCCTGCCCATCTCAGACCCCGGGGACCGAGCTCTGAGTGCGTGACCTTGGCGCTCGGTTTCCTCTTCTGCAAACCAAAGGTGGCCGAAGAGTCCCTGCCAGCCGCGACTCCGGGTCCGGCGGGACATCCCGCCCGAGGCGCAGCGCCCAGCCCAGCAGGGCGCGCGTGTGCAGCGGCCGGGAGAGGAGGGGGCTGCGGGGAGTCGCGGCGGCTGCGCGGGGGACGCCCACAGGCCGCGGCGCCCCCGGCTCCAGGCTGGCGGCGGCCCGGGGGCCACGAGGTTACGTAAGGAGCGGGCGGGAGGGACCGGCGGCTCCGCCCGAGCGCGGCCGCCCAGCCCCCGCCCTCCCGCCCGCCCGCGCCCGGCGGCGGCCCCGACACCGGCAGAGGAGCCGCGCGGCCGGCGGGATGGAGCGGCGCCGGGGCTGAGCCGGGCGCACTCGGGCCGCATGTGCCGAGCGGGCGGACAGCGGACGCCAGGGGCCCCGAAGGAGCGGCCGCGGAGGCAGCGCCGGAGATGGGGTGAGTGCGCTCCGGGGGTCGGGGGATCGGGAGGCTGCGGGGGATCCCGGGGGTCCGGGGGGGGACTCCAGTGCTTCGGGGCATCCGGGGGCCTCCAGGGCTCCTGGGGGATCTGGGGGTCCCGGGGGCCGCGGCGGGAGCTCGGACCCCCACCCGGACGTGCGGACACCTGGCAGGGACCGGCTCCCAGGCTGGTCTGGGCTGTTCGGCCATTCCGCGCCCCCTCGCCCGTGGGCAACTCCAGGGCCTGGGTTTGTGGGTGTGCAGAGCAGTTTGCCGTTCACCACGGCCGCATTTACTGCCGGCGACATGGAAATCGAAGTTTTCCTGGAAAGGAAACACACCCAGTAATGAGCCTCAGCGTATGGATAGTGGGTTTGCGGGCAGCGTCGACATGGCTGAGGACGGTGGGAATCTGTCGGAACCTAGGTGAGGCTCCCGATGCCTGGGAGGGAAGTTGGAATACAGTCGAAGTGACTAATGCTACTGAGTATATAAAGTAATTTAAAAAGCAGGATTGATTTCTCTTTGGCGTCTCTCTGAACAGTAGGCGCCGTGAGTCAGGAGCCACGGTGCTAATAACACAGTAACTCCTTGCATCTCACCCCTGTGAGCGCAGCTCGGGGTGCTCCGTCTCTACGCAGGGATTGGTTATTGTGCTTGCTTTCCACTCGAGGAAACTGAGGCCGGAGTAGTGCAGTGACTTCTTCCAGCCTGCGTGTCTGATACATTTGTGCAAGGGGAGAGCCTAGAGCGTGGTTTCCCACGGGCAGAGGCAAGGTCACTGTCTGGCCGGGGCCGCGAGGATGTTTGAGTGATCCAGAGGTCTTGAATCTCTGGTCCTTGCTGCTGAGCCCTTCGTGGGACCCAGGGGCTTCTGCTGTGTAGAGAACAAGCTTCCCTTTGGGGATAGGCGCAGCGTGGAGAGGCAAGACTGCCCTGTGGCCTGACCAGTCCCCGTGGGTTGGTGGCTTCCTGTGCCTGGCTCCAGGCAAGTCTCTGAAGTGGCTTTCTCTGTGGGGCTGATAGAAATCTGGAGGGAGCAAAGGCAAGCAAGGGAGAGCTTGGTGGGGGACGGCATAGGGCGGTGGCCAGCGGGAACAGAGGGGCTCCAGGGAAGTTTGCTTAGGGTATTGACGCCCATCCAAGAGACTTAGCCAGTTGGACAACCTGGGAGTGATAGACAGTCACCCTAGCTGGCAGGTAGATTCTCTGCAACACTTCTGGTCCTCTCGCCAGATATGAAAGAGTGAATCTTTGAGCAAGTAGGAATCTTTGAGGCTTTCAGATTTCATACTTAAAAACAAAATCTTTGGGAAGGAGTTAGCAAATGTAGGTCTCAAGATGGAAGATAGAAGGATATGGTAGTTTTAACTCTTCCTCTGCCCCTCCCCCTCAGCTGACACAAAGCCAGGCCAGCCCACTTGCATATCAAAAGCAAATATTGAAACTCTGTGGTTAGAATAGATCCGTGGAAGTGAAAACGTTTACTCTCGAGAGCTTAAAGAAAATACCGGAAAATAGTTTTTGTTTGTGGAGAAGGGGGGAGGAGTATCTTGGGCATTTGTTTAAAGACAGAGCATGTCTTTCATGTAATTTTAATATCACTCAATAAATGCGTATTACTCATTTCTCGTAGCTAATGGCCGATTTGTAGCTCTTACCGCTCCCTGCCATTTTAAAATATATTTTCTTCTGTAGTTTATGGGCATGTACAAGCCATGGTTGTAAACTGAGATGGAGCTAAAGGCTGGATGAACAGTTCAGACAGGAGGTGGGTGGAGGGAGACACTTTAATAAAAGATAGAACTCCTGTCTTTCCTTCTGAGAGTTGTGACGGATGAGAAGAAGAACCAATCAGAGCAGCCTGTGGCAGGCCTGGCTGTAGTCCTTGTCAGAGTTCTCATCAGGGCTCTGTGGTATGGACCTGACAGGATTTAAGGAAGCCAGGTAGCCAAGTTACTTCCTCCGCTGAGGCTGTACCCCCTCAGGGGTACAGTCACTGCCCTTCCCCGCGTGTGCAGTGTTCTGCAGCCCGTGTGCGCTGCCTCCAGGGTTTGTGCTAGCATTCCCCAAGGCAGCGGTTTCCTGCCGCTCCTTCCAGACACCGCTCACTCTTTGGCTCACTCTTTCCCCCGTACGCTCCTTACCTCCCTTTCATGGACAAAGTAGCAACCGTAGACTAAGGGAACCCTCCTCCCTCTTCCTCCCCTTCCTACGGCTAGGATGTAGCTGGCTGGCTGTTGCTGACGGGCCAGTAGCTCTCTACTGGTGCAGGCTCCGCCCGTCACCTTCACCTTCATCTTCTGGTCTCCTAACTTGCCCTCAGCATCAGCACAGGATCGCATCCTAGCTCAGCACTGTCCGGGAGAACTCTCCGCAGTGCCAGGAATGAGCTCTACCCATGGGTCAGTTACAGCAGCCAGCGATGGCGGCCACTTGAGGCCGCTGGGCACGTCAAGTGCGCCTAGGACCTGGCTTGATAGTGGCCGCCGTATTGGGCAGCGCAGTGTGGCCTTTCCCATCTTAAAAAGAGCTCCCCTCCCCGTCCTGCGCACCATCCTGCTTTGGCTCCATTGCTTTGTCCTGAGGACGCCTCAAAGACAGGTCAAGCCCGTTGTCGCTTGACTCCCTTCTGCTTCACCCCAGCGGAGGCCCTGCGAGATGCCTGCCCATCTTCTAACCTCAGCCGTGCTCGCCGGCCCCCGAGTCGGCCCCTCCAACGCCACACCCCTTCACCTTTCCTCTCACATTATGGACGGTTCTGACTCCCAGTGGAGATGGCAGGGATTGGTCCTGGTTCCCTTTCTCTGTCAGTACGCTCTTCCCAGGCCCTCTCATCCGACGCCTCAGCTCACCTCACGCCACGAGGGCGTTAAGCATCACTGTCTATCTGCGGACAAGCCTGCATTTCTTTTCCACCTCAGACCCTTCTCAGTGCATCTAATTCGCCCATCCCGGAGCTCTTGCTGTGCCCTGAGTCCCCACCCTCCCTCCACCCCACCGTCCCTGCAGTGGCCCCACCGTCACCCTTGGCTCTCCCCCTTCTCGTATCCAGGCTGCCCTTGGCCTGTGAGTCCACTTCTCAGATACTCCGGAGCACGCTCACTCTCCCGCGGCCACAGCTCTGGCTGTAGTCCTGGCCACCTTCGCCTCCTTAGATGGGTAAACTTTCCAACCCCCGGCCCAGCGTCCACTCCAGGTTACCACCAACCCTCTCTTTTCCTAGGAGCCCAGATCACTCACCTGTCTAAACACCCTTCAGCAGACAAAGGCGAGGGCCTCGCAGCCTTGTCTCCGGCTTCCCCAGCCACTCCGGTGACACCGCACTCTGCAGCTTCCTGGCCTCCTTCTCAGAGGACCCCTCTGTCCGTCCGTCTCCCCACCTTTCCCAAGGACCACGGTCTTTCTTAACTTCCTCTCAGCCTCAGATAGGAGCGTGTTCTGGCTTAGTACTGTGCTAACTCGTACTTCTGGGGCCTTTGGGCACTGGAAATCCTCAAACCCTGGCTTTACAGACACTTTGACAGCAGGGCCTGCTCAGCCTTTCCACCCCCCCCCCCAAACACTGGCTTCCGTAACTGTCACACCGCCATCGCCGGGGATCCGTTGACTTATTTCCACCCCATCTTCCCCGACCTCGTAGGCTGGCCTGCGCTTAGCAGATGGAGGCAGCATGCTGGGAGTCTTGCTTGGATGCCGGCCTGAAGGTTGGGATGCTTTCTGGATTCCCTGATTTTCTTACGTTACAGGGGCCAAGAGAGAAAGGGGTCACCTTTGGATGCGGTTTCATTTCGATGCTAACGCGGGGCATTCGGATTTTATCGTGATGTGGGCTTTCAGGCTGTGTGCTGTCACCAAGTATCAGAGCTGTGAATTATCTTCTCGTCCTCTGTGAAAGCCAACAGAAGAGGCAGCTGCTGTGACTCTCAGCTGGTCGTGTCAGTGTTCACAAATAAGATCCACTGTGTCACCGGCTGGCCTGCGTTCTGCAGCCACAGTTACGTGCAGCGGATGAGTGTCACAGCTTGGTTACCCGATACAGCCGACTGCCTTTGGGTGATCTACACTGCTTAACTTTCTCCTGATGTTTCCCACCTTGGAGCCACGCTGTGTCCTTTTACAAGTCATAGGGCCTTGCTTTGAGGTTCGGATTCACCAAAATAGAGCCTTTCATGGGCTGGGAAGTCAGCTCAGTGGTTAAGAGCACTTGCTGCTTTTCCAGAGGTGGATGGTTTAATTACTGTTACCCACACGATGGCTCACAGCCACTGGTCCCAGGGGATCCAGCACCCTCTTCTGGCCTCCGTGGGCACCAGGCCCACACATGGTGCATAGGCCACACATGCAGACAAGACACCATAAAATAAAATTCAAAAATATTTATAGAGATGAACTTGTTTTTTCTCAGTCCAGTGCTTTGTTGTTGTTGTTGGACTTCACCAAGGTTAATTCAAACCCTTCATCTAAGACAGAAGCATGGGAAACCCTCCCTCCCACTTCCAGTGCTGTCCAGGACCCAGAGATGGGCAGACCCATGAGTTAATTCCCACCTCCGTGGGGTGGGGTTCATTATCTAAAACGTGAGATAAGCCACGTGTGCTGGCACTGGCTTTGTGTTCAAATGCTGTGAGTGGAAACAAAACGCTATCCTCTGGAGGGTACACAGGGTGGCGACGGGTGTCCATTTGGAGGCTCTCGGGAAGACATCTCGCTGTAGAGGTCCCCAAGGGCCGCTGGCGTTTAGGATCACTCTGGTTCATTTAAACAGCAGTCTGTCTCAGTGTCTGTACCAGGAGAGGACAGTTTGCGAGGGACTATGCCAAATATACAGCCAAACAGGTACACAGGTATGAACAAATAGTCCTTTCAGATCATTCCCGTTTTGTTTATAAAATCCAGCAACCCCCAAAAACAGGGAAAATGCGCTCAAAGACCCCGAGGTGCGTAGCTCTCAGATAACCAGTTGGAAGGAGGCTTTCAGACCTAGGGGAAGGAAAGCAAGCCACATAGGTGTTTGAGGGAAGAGTGTTCTTGGCAGAGTCGACGGCAAGTGCAAAGGCCCGAGGCAGGAGCGTGCCTCGCATGTCAGAGAACGGTAAAGAGGGCCAGGGCCCAAGGCAGAGGTCAGGGGGCAGCAGGAGCTGGGCCAAGGACACTACTGTTTTGGGGAGTGTCACCGTTCCTATTGGAAGGCGCTTGCCATTCTTAACCTTGAGGGTTGTCAGGACTGAGCCAAGGTTTGTAGCTTGTGCACAGGCCCTGAAGAAGGTCTTTGAGCAGAGTCAGTAGTTTGCTCTTCTTAATGGACGCAGTGGCTTGTGGACGTCGCCGTGTCTCTCCCCGGAGGTAACCTTCACCACTCCGCAGACTCTTTTCCATGAGTGCATGACTGTACGTCTACAAAGGGAAATACATTTTTAACAAGATGAAATCCCTCTGTATATGTTTGTAGCATAATTTTTACAACCAAAAAATGCCTTGAGTGGACACCTTCTGCCAATAACTGTAAAAACACACCACCGTTTAAATCCACACCTAATTCTAAGCTGTCATGTTGCCAAACTCGATGTATTTTCTTAAATCTGCTAAGAACAAGGGAAGTATTTTTAAAAAGACTTGACGATCCCTTCAGGCAGTTGTTGGCTTTAAGTGAATTACTGAAGGAAAAAAAAAAATGGCAGAGGAGGCCAAGGTCACAGTCAGCTTTGGGTAATCTGGGGAGCCTGTGTAACTCTGGGTGAGTCACTGCTCCTCGGTGGATCTCGGGGAGAACATTAGGACTTGGCGGCGGCGGCGTTGCTAAGGGTGGGTGCTGGACGGAGACCCGGCTGCTCAAAGCGTACTTCCTTGTTGAGAAATATCGGGGCAGAGCAGTTCTGCTGTAAGGCTCAGATGCGACCACTCTTTGTGAGCAGAAGCACCCGTGCCTGTTTAGAAACCCTCTTTGTGCTTCAGAGGACCATTGTCCTTCTCTTCGAAGAAAATTCTCGTGAGGACAGGTCTGCAGGGACGTACCCGTGGGAAGGACACTGTATTCCTTGCTTTAGTTATAAGACTATTTTTTACATAAAAAAGTAAACAGCCACCAGGGGTGGGGATGCAGTGCAGAGGGAGAATACTTGCCTGGCATGCACAGGGCCCCAGGTTCTATTCCCAGTGCCACAGAACACACACGCACACATGCACATGCACGCGCATGGACACGCACACACATGCACTCACGCACACATGCGTGCACACGCACAGGCACACGAGTAAACACGCGGGTAAATTCAGCAATGTCTCCTTAGCCCCTGAAGCATGTAACACTTCCAGAGGACGACTCGCCTTTGGCCGGTGAGGTAGGCACAGAGACTTTTCGTTTGGTAAGAACTCCCTTCAGCTTCGTCAGATGTGAAGCCACTCTCATTGTGTGTTTACCGTAGAGAAAAGGGACTCTCAGAACATCAGACGTCCCTGGTGCGCAAGCGCTGACCTTACAGACACTGAGAGTTACATTTGCTTAATGAATCGAGCCAAGAGAAGCAGGGCGAGGAGCCGGGCAGAGCGCTCAGGGCGTCGCCTTTGATTCTCTGGCCTCTGAAACGCTGCCGTGCTGTGATCCAGCATCTTCTAGGTATTGGGCGTGCGGCCCCAGGCTTATTTATAGGTTTGGAGGTGAGAGCTGGCATCGCGTACCATCTCCTAGCAGGGTGTGTTCTGTGTGGGAAGAGGCAGGATGGAAGCCTCTCCGAAAGCACTGTGAAGTCTCCGGCACTTCTGCCACCAAGGTGCTCTTAGTCATATGGTATCATTCTGGTGGAAATTATTTAAATTGTATTTCAAATTAGCTTGTTAGAGTAAAAATACACTTGTGGGGAACACATTTAGACATCTGTCAAAGACTAAAGGGTTTTTTTTTTAAACAACCTTTTTATTCACAAACTTGAGAGTCTTCTTCTTCTTCTTTGGAAAAATTAGGGAACATGGACTCTCTCTGCCTTAAGAAGCCCTTCAGTACCTGGCTGCCTCCTGGCTGAAGGATTGCTGCTGTGCCTGGCTTCCCACTGCGCTGGGGTGGGGCTCGGGCAGGCTCTGCTGTCTGCCCTTCCCGGGGAAGCCTGGGTCTGGATCCCCAGGG
Source organism: Cricetomys ansorgei (assembly GCA_026225945.1). NCBI lineage: Eukaryota > Metazoa > Chordata > Mammalia > Rodentia > Nesomyidae > Cricetomys > Cricetomys ansorgei. Next base: position 1,894,888 of record JAMJFZ010003035.1, read on the forward strand.
CAATAGCTGAACCCAGCCAGCCCTTTGGTGGTTCCAAGGTATCCTGTCTGGGTCACGGGGTAGGACTGTCCACAGGGACCTAATTAGTGAGGAACACTGCAGACCCCGCAGCCTGTGCTCTAGAGCCCTTCTGGGATCTTTAATTGGGAAAGTGTCTAATTGGAGTTGTTCAGATAAGTGGAGAAGAGAGAGTTGCTTTGGCTTCTGTTGTCCTGAGAGAGAAGGGTAACTGAGAAGGGCCCCATGGGAAAGGGGTGCAGCCTCTCCAGGATGTTCCAAGGGGCAGGAAAAGGAGCTTGGTTAAGGAGCTTGGTGAAGGTGGCGTTGAGGCATCTTTAGCTCAGATGTGTGACGATATGGTCCCTGCCTCCTCCAGGTGGGCTCAGGGTCAGTTTGTCCCGCCCACTGATGAGTTTGTTCTCGTGCAGAACTGTCAGTGGAGCCAGACGGGGTAAGTATGAGTAGACCAGACCCCCATCTCCTGGCTGACTGTGTGAGCTTAGAAACGTCATTTCATTTCTGCAAGAAGCTTCTCCTTCCATCCCTCCCACCCTCGTCCTGAGCTGCACCCTAGCCCCGGATTCACTGGCTCCCACCTGCTAGATAGTGAAGATGCCCAGGGAGCAGTTAATCCTGCCGTCAGAGTGAGGCCTGGCCTGGGCAGTGGGTGCAGGGCAGAAACAGGCTCCCTTGGACGCCAGTCTGTGGGCAGTGAGGGAACAGTGTAACAGTAGCTGCTGTGGGAGCTCAGCAAGAGAGACACGGAGGCATTTTCCTATGTGCAAGCCCTACCAGGCCTCAGCAGAGGGAACCACCGCCATGGCCAGCGCCAGCCTGGACAGTGGAGCCCCGAGCATCTCAGCTCAGGTGTTTTTATTGAGTCCGAACTCCTCAGGTGCAGATCATAAGCCACCAAACACGGCCCACAGAAACCCAACACCCGCAGACAATACAAAACGCCAAGGCCTAGGCCTTGTGCACCAACAGTGCACAGAACTAAAAATAAATTTCTACAACAGAATAGCTTCCATTTGGAAAGGAAGAATATTTTAGGGAAATTATTCTAGAGATGGTGATGGAGGGTGGCGTGGAGAGTTAAGAGACAGAAAGACCTTCAGGGCAGAGCCGCAGTCCAGGCAAGAAGTGACGGAAGCAGAGAGAAGAGCAGATTGGCATGGGCTTCCAGTGAGCTTTGTTATCCAGGAGTGGACAGTGCAGTGGGGGTCTCACTGGGGTTAGGGTGTGTGTGTGTGTGTGTGTGTGTGTGTATCTGGGGTTAGAGTGTGTGTGTGTGTGTCTCACTGGGGTTAGGGGTGTGTGTGTGTGTGTGTGTGTGTGTGTGTGTGTGTATATCTCACTGGGGTTAGGGTGTGTGTGTGTGTATCTGGGGTTAGGGTGTGTGTGTGTGTATCTCACTGGGGTTAGGGTGTGTGTGTGTATGTATCTCACTGGGGTTAGGGTGTGTGTATGTGTGTCTCACTGGGGTTAGGGTGTGTGTGTGTATGTGTGTATCTCACTGGGGTTAGGAGGGTGTATGGGGGTCTCACTGGGGTTAGGAGGGTGTGTGTGTGTATCTCACTGGGGTTAGGAGGGTGTGTGTGTGTATCTCACTGGGGTTAGGGTGTGTGTGTGTATCTCACTGGGGTTAGGGTGTGTGTGTGTATCTCACTGGGGTTAGGAGGGTGTGTGCGTGTGTCTCACTGGGGTTAGGAGGGTGTGTGTGTGTTTCTCACTGGGGTTAGGGTGTGTGTGTGTGTCTCACTGGGGTTAGGAGGGTGTGTGTGTGTGTGTGTCTCACTGGGGTTAGGGTGTGTGTGTGTGTGTGTATCTGGGGTTAGGAGGGTGTGTGTGTGTGTCTCACTGGGGTTAGGGTGTGTGTGTGTGTGTGTATCTGGGGTTAGGGTGTATGTGTGTGTGTATCTGGGGTTAGGGTGTGTGTGTGTGTGTGTCTTACTGGGGTTAGGGTGTGTGTATGTGTGTGTATCACTGGGGTTAGGAGGGTGTGTATGTGTATCTCACTGGGGTTAGGGTGTGTGTGTGTCTCACTGGGGTTAGGGTGTGTGTATGTGTCTCACTGGGGTTAGGAGCGTGTGTGTGTGTGTGTGTGTGTGTGTGTCTCACTGGGGTTAGGAGGGTGTGTGTGTGTGTCTCACTGGGGTTAGGAGGGTGTGTGTGTGTGTCTCACTGGGGTTAGGAGTGTGTGTGTGTGTGTGTGTGTGTGTGTGTGTGTGTCTCACTGGGGTTAGGAGGGTGTATGAGGGTCTCACTGGGGTTAGGAGGTGTGTGTGTGTGTGTCTCACTGGGGTTAGGAGCGTGTGTGTGTCACTGTGTGTGTGTGTGTGTGTCTCACTGGGGTTAGGAGGGTGTATGGGGGTCTCACTGGGGTTAGGTGTGTGTGTGTGTCTCACTGGGGTTAGGAGGTGTGTGTGTGTGTCTCACTGGGGTTAGGAGGTGTGTGTGTGTGTCTCACTGGGGTTACGGTGTGTGTGTGTGTGTCTGTGTACCCACTGGGGTGAGGAGTGTGTGTGCACATGTGTGTATCTCACTGGGGTGAGGAGGCCTTTCCTGCGCACTTGTTACCTGGATGCAGGTGAGCCCCTGATGAGGCTGTGGTGTCTGTGCTCTCATACCTCTTGTCTTTCTCGAAGGGGCCTCCACCTTTCATGGTTGAGCCTGCATCCAAGAGATTCAGCAACCTATTCAAGCTCTTCGCGTGGACGTTTCTAGGGTCCGCGTCTGATAGTGGCGACCCTGGCTCAGACCGGAATCAGAGGAGAGAGGCTGGGAGCTTAGTATCGGATGGTGGGTTTCCATGTGTGGCCATCCGACCACTGGAGCCCTCTAGAAGTACAAACACAGCAGTCAGGATGGAGTCAGATACAGACTTGGGAGCCATCACGGGGATGGACTGATCACCTGGCCCAGGGAGAGAGTAAGTTAAGACAAAATACTGAGAGAAAACCTGGGCAAAGAGCTACACTGGAAGGGACTGAGACTGAGAGGTGGTGAGACCCGGGTGGAAGAGGAGGCACTGGTGGCAGAAGCTGTGGGAGATAATGCTGTTAAAGGGTCATCCTCAACAAGGCCAGCAACCCGCTAAAGCTCGGAGCGGTCAGACCCAGAAGGTGGCGGCCATGGCCGTGGGAACGTCAGGGCACGTCTGAGAGCAGATTCAGCTAAGTGGGAAAGCACTGGTCCATTCACTGGGGCCCTTGGGAGTGAGTGCGGGGGGAGGGGCTACAATGATTGGAGATGAAGCAGAGGGCATGTTGGAGGTGTTAGAGAAAGAGGTGAGGTTGGAGTGGGTGGGTGGGACCAGCCCACAGAAGTAGTAAACCCTCAGGAAGAGGCCCAGGAAGGACCTCGGGCAGGTGTCCTCTGGGGCCCTTCTGTTAAACACCTTCTTGTTTTGCTGGCGATGGAGCCCCAGGCCTTGGAGCTGCACTTTGTCCCCGTAGCATGATGGCCTGGCAGGACAGAGAAGGAGGGGCTGGATCTGTGCATGTTCCCTTCAGCGTGAAGTGAAGATTTCCTAGGAGCTCTGGGCCACATGGAGAAGAAAGGGAATGAACTGATCAGCTGCTCTAGTGGATCGGGGCGGGGGGAGTTAGCTGAAGCAAATACAGACTTATCACCCGCCTTGAGGGGTCTCTTGCGGAATCAAGATTATTTTAAAGGTGGCCACAGCTAGGCAGCTCGCCAACATGCTGAGGGATTTGGGTGTGGAGCAGAGGCAGGCAGCCCTAGGTCCCATGGTCAGCTTTGCCATCCACAGGCGGGGGTCCCAGTGAGGAGTACCCACCCGCCCCGTGGGTCACAGTGCCCACCCGCCCCGTGGGTCACCCCTCTGCCTTTGCGTCTCACAGTAACATTGTTCCGTCGTTAGTGTCCTTCCAGACTTTTTCTCTTTAAAATGCATTAAAACTCTCACCAGCTCGACCTCTCTGATTAATGAGATCTGTAAGTTTATTAGCCTCTGTGAGAAGTGGATTTCCTTGCTCCATGGAAGCGGATAATCTCTCGGAGGGAGTGAGCGTTAACGCGAAGACTTGAGGGGTGAACTGAGAGCAGAGGCAGTCTGGGGGCGGCGCCATGCGTCTGCTCTCTCCCTCCACTCTGCGTCGTCTGGAAGACGGACGGTGGCTCCCCCTCATCGCTGTCCCTCTGCCCACTCAGAGGCCCCCAGTTAGATGGCCAGAGAAACAGAGCTAACAAACCCTGGCTTCTCATAAGTCCTGTTCCGACTACGGGGAAGAGAATGTAGAGACGGGAACCTGAGTCGCGAGGAGAAAGGACTGCCGTGTCCATTCACACTGGCCTGCAGGAAACGCATCCTCTGTCACCCCAGTGTGGCCTTCCACCCTGCTCGCGTGTGGACGTTTAACATAAGCTGCTTGGGGGACATCTGGCTAAGTGATGACTCCTGCCGTCGGCCTCAGTAGTTCGTCATTTCCAGTGTGTTGTCACCCAGCCCAGTGGGCCTGTCCTCTCTGTGCCCGTCCCTCACGCACAGCGTGTTCCGTTATCATACGAAGCTATGTCACCAGTGCCGTAACCTGGGCTCCCCGGAGAAGCTGAAGGGAGAAAAGGCTGGGCGTCGCCCCAGAAAGAGAGGACAGAGATGAGCCTGGAGCACCCACCGCTATCGGGTGGCCAGGTGGGAGAAGGAGCTGGCGGAGAAGATGGGGGAGGACTGGCTGGGAAGCCGTGAGAAAACACCCCAGAGGCCGCTGGCGTCCTGACCTAAGTCAGTGTCAAGGCAGGGCGAGGAGCCAGGTGGGCCGGGAGGCACATGGGAGCAGGGGGAGAGAGTGCGTGGAGATGCGGCGCGGACCTCGGTTCTGGAGCTACGGAAGGACTATGGCTGTGAGGGAGCACAGCTGCTGAGTGGAACAAGAGAGGCGGGCAAAGATGAGCCCCAACCCCGGGACCGCGGGAAGCTTGGTTCAGAGCAACGGGGAAGGGTGCTCCTTGGAGAAGCAAGGGAGACAGACATCTTTAAAATGGAGGCCACTTCAAGGCTTGGGCGTGGTGGGAAGATGCAGGAGTCCAGTGTGTCCTGCCTCTGAGTAGCGGGAGACAGGTTGACGGCTAGGGCAGGGGTTGAGGGTGGAGCGGGAGGCTGGAGGAGGCAGCGATGAGAGATGCTTGTCTGGTGGTGGACGGCAAGTCCGCCAGAGCACAAGCCCATGAGCACCGGAGAATGACAGTTTGAGGTCAGAGAGCGTGTATCTAAGTGAAACTCACCTGCCCTGTTTGCCCTGTGGCTTGGGTGTGGGCTGCCTACCTCAGGTCGGGGTGCTGCCAGATTGGAAGGACCGTAACCGTGCCGACCACGGTGGGTGTGGACTCACCAGTGAGGACTGTGAAGCGGGGCCGTGGCTGGTGGAGGGGCTACGTCTGGGCTGGAGGGCTCTGCGGTCAAGATGTTTGAACGGGCTAGGATGGGTCATGAGAAGGTGCGCGTGGGCAGTTCATGTTTCCAGGTGCAGAGTCCAGCATGTGGCTGTGGGCGAGGGTCACACGAGGGAAGGCACGTATGGAGCAGGCCAGGGGCCCTGGTACAGCGCGTGGCGGTGGTGACGGGATTGGTGGATGAAGCCGAAGCTTCATCAGGGACAAAGAGACTAAAAGGCAGGTGCCTGGAGCGGCCTGGCCTCCCCGGGCTGTGAGCTGTGAGGACACCAACTGTCTCCATTTGTGTTCTGCGTGCTGGTCTGGGAGGAGAGGACAGCTTGCGTCTTTGTGGGGCTTGTCCTCAGGGGTCAGCTGGTTTCAATTCAGGAGTAGGGACCATCTGAGCAAGGGCAGCTGGTGCTGGCTGACCTGCAGCATCTTCAGAGGCCCACGAGGACTTCAGGGAATGAAGGGAAGGAGACCCACCCAGACTTGGAAAAAACAGAGCGGGAAGACGTTGGGTGCTGGGTTCTCTCTGGGGTGGTGTGTGGACGTGAGACAGCTTTTGTGAGTGTGAGAGACATCTGGGGATTTCCAGAGATGGTGAGTGCTCCCTGCATCCCCCCAGGGAGGTGAGTGCTCCCTGCACCCGCCCAGGGAGGCGGTGAGTGCTCCCTGCACCCGCACAGGGAGGTGAGTGCTCCCTGCACCTGCCCAGGGAGGTGGCTGCCCCAAAGGCTGAGCAGGCCCAGGGCCCCCTCTTTCTTCCAGGAAGGACTATCAGGGGGCTCATCTTGTCAGTGCTTGCTGGGTAATCACAGCAACCTTGGTTTCAAGATGGCGACGTCTGTGGTGGGTCTGAGGACAGAGTTCCACACCAGGCTCCTCCCCGCTTTGGAATTCTGATTTCTTCTATTTCTTCCCTTGTCTGCTCAGATAAATATGTGTGAGTAATTTTCTTTTTAAATCGCCAGTGCATATTATTTGTACAGAATTATGGGTCTGGTGGTGACATTCTCTCACGCGTGCGTGAGGTGCTTTGATCGCACTCATGCTCTCTTGTCCCCAGCTCTGTTCAGAGGGTTCCCTTATGCTTCCGTGTCTATAAATATATATATTTTGCGAATGAGAAGGGCTCTTTCCTAATGCTTTAAAATATCTGTATTAATCCTTTGAAAACATCAGGCAATATCTTTCAGTCGTGTTCACGCCCCAGTCCCGCTCGCTCTCTGGACCCTTCCCACCCTCTCTACCTATCCCACGCCTTCTGTTGCTGCGTCTTAGTCACTCTGGAGTCCAGTTTGTGATGCCCGTTTACTCTCGGGTGTGGGGCCGTCTGCTGGCGCAGTCAAACCACCAGGGACCGCACCCTGGTAAGCTGGTTCTCCTGAGCCTGTCAGCAGCTCCTCTTCGAGGTGGGAGCTGTGAGTCCCTCCCGCTCCGTGCTGGGATGTTAACTCCTTGGTCTTCTGTGGGCCTCATGTGGCTCCCACAGTGTGAGTTCTTGGGTACCGTGGTCTTGTGGCGTCGAGAAGACACGTTATGCTCTAGTTGTCCTCGAGTCTGGGTCTTGCGGTCTTTCCCCTCTTCTGTGATGGCTTCCCGACCTCGTGGGGGTGGGTGCGATGAGAGGAGGTGTTCTCAGTGTGGAATCTGGGAGCCCTCCCCCAAGAAAGCGTTGTAGATATGTCTGTGCTCTTCTGGGGAGTGGGGGTGTCCATAGTTTTTACCTATTTCCAAAGGGGTCATCGACCCAAAAGAGATGGACAGTGCTTAACTAAAGAACTTGGGCGTATATGACCTGAAGAACGAAATCTTGGACCCAGAGCTGAGGGGCAAGGCCTGGCTCTGCGCTTACCCAGCTGGCGGGGTGCAGGTCAGCAAGGAAAAGTACAAGTTCAGTTCCCTCTGCTCAGCCAAGGAGCACCTGCTACCACGCACCTGCGAGGAGCAGATGGCAGAAGGAGGTGGCCTGTGACGCTGGCAAAAGCTTTGTCTGCAGCTTCTCCCGGGAAGGAATAAACCAGTTTGGGTGTGGCAGTTTTTCCTGGTCCTCAGGGGGCAGAGGGCTGAGCTCCCCCTGCAGCCACAGAGCTCTGTGGACTCAGGCAATGGTCTGCACATCTGCTCACGGTTCCTTTCCAGAGACAGCTTGTTAAATACCACCTCAGTCATCGGGTGGGCCTCCGTGCCCGGGGTCTTCAGCCGCCGCCTGTGCAGTGGGACCTACGCCACCTTTAGGTGTGCGTATCTCCCTTACGTCTTATTCAGGACAATGAGCCCACCATCCCGTGACCTCAGTCACATACCTACCAGGCTCTCTTCTGTGATCTGGAGTTGGGGTCACAATCACAAGGCCTGGGGTGAGCACAGTTTCATCTCTCCGAGCTCCCCGCCCGACACCCAGCACTCCTGGCTCCCCAGTGATGGTCACAGCATCTCCTTTACTTTGGCACCAATAGAACCTGTTTTGCTAAATTTAAAGGTGGCTCTCCTGGGATCAAACTGTTGATTAATACGTTGGCTTTGCTTCTTCCTTAAGCTTTTCCACTATTTTTTTTTCCCCTCTCAATTTGTTTTTGGTAGTTTTTGTTCTGTTTTGTTGTTAGTGTTTTTGTTTGTGTAGTTGTTTTGACACAAGGTTTTGCTGTGTATCTCAGGCTGACCTTGAACTTACTATCTAGTCTCTCTGCCTCAGACTCTAGTGCTGGGATCATAGGCCTGCTCTGCCACCTGCGCCCGGTGTGTGTGTGTGTTGTCCTTTAACCAAGAGTGCTTTAGCAAAGGTAGAATATTCTGGAAAACTCTAATTGAGGCCTAACTGAAAGACATATCATTTGCTTCAAGGGAGGGAGCTAAAAAAAGCTCCTCCTTGGCGTCACCCATGAATTTTAAATGCTCCGAAAGCTTTGCCCACGAAGAAAACAATGCCTCGTGGCCTTAAATAATTAAATGGCGAACGCTGAGCATGGCAGTATCGACCCTGTCACACTGCAGTCCCAGTAGCCTCTCTCTCACGGGTGAAGCCAGTTGGAGGACCTGAGGAGCTTGCAAAAAACTCCACCAGCTTCAAATGCTGCCTGCTAAGCATTTGGCAAAATTGGTGCAACTGTGGAAATGTCTCAGAAGAGGGGGTGGCGGCCTGTGTTACAGCAGCCTCCCGGGAGCCGCATCGGCCCTACCAGACCAGGGGCCTCTTGGCTGTCCTTCTCTGCATCTCTGCTGCAGAGGGCTGGCCATGTGAGACGCCTCAGTCACAGTCTCTGGCTTCCCCACCACGGCAATACGAGCACCCGCTTCCCCACACACCCACTGGAAATTTCTGAAGAATCTGTGAGAGAAGGAGAAGGGGACTTTTTCTTTCTGACAGTCTGTCTTCACTGGCAAGGGTGACATTTTGGGATCAGCCCATTATTTCTTGGCTGCCTGCCCATCACTTGCCTCCATAGCCTTTGTCTCTGAGGCCACTGAGTGGCATACAGACCTGGGGTTGGCCACAGATCATTGTGGGATCTCACTGGCCTTCTGTGGAAGAGTGAGTTCTGCCAAGTCAAGGGCTCTGCCTTTTCCTCTCCACTCAGACAAATTATTTCATCTTAGCTTCACGTTTCAAAGATAAGGAAACTGGAGTTCCGAGAGGCCAAGACTTTTAATTCAGGTCACAGCCGGGTCAGAGGACGAAAGCGGTGGCTTCGTGCAGCCCTCCTCAGGGGCACGCCGCCCTAAAGCTCATATCCGTGAGACTCTCACAGTCCCACCTTTATCCTGTGAGCATAGCTGGCGGTCTAAAGGAGAAGCAGAGCTGTGCCCAAGGGGTTGTGGCCACAGAGCTTTAAGATGGCAGAGGCCGAAAGTGCGGACATACTCGGACGGGAGTCAGTCACCTGCAGACTTCATGGGCCCAGAACACACGCCAGCACAGCTATCTTCCCTTCCCATCCCCCTGTCTCCAGCTCTTCCCTGGTCCTTCCCCAGATTTCAGCAGAGATCTCAAAGTGACTGGACTTTCGGTCCTGTCGAGTTGCTTCTCGCAGCCACACTTAAGGTGTTGTTTCAGATGATGTCAAACAAGTCAGGCTGCTGGGCTGGATCTGCAGATTGACTGAATCGATCTGGACCTTGACACAGAGTGTGGTTATAAGCCCTCGGAGCCCACACTGTTAGCTTGCTTTGGGCCGTGACTCAGAGTCCTCCCTGTGCTCCTCCAGCCCACACTTATGGTTACCTTCATTATCTGTGTCTGAGACGTGCAGAAGCTGCCCTCTCATCCGCCGTTGAGCAGGAAGGAACCTGTAGCCAAGTAGCCTCAGGATTGGTCCCCAACCCCTCAAAGGAGTTGGGAGTTTCCAGCGTTAGAGGTCACACTGGCTTCTCTTTGCATGTCTTACAAAAATTACTTGATTTCTCTGTAGGTTCTTTCTCCTGGAGCAAAGCCTTCATCCTCCCCAGGTAAATTAACCCAGCGAGTCATGAATTCAGCTTGCTAAGGAACTCAAACCCTGAACTCATGATGCGAAGCCTAGACAGGGTCTCGCTGAGTGCCTATTGCTGGGAGAAATCCACAGTCGAGGCCTTCCGCGTCGTCTGTTTTTAGAAGGAGAGTTTCAGGTAGCCTCTGAAACTTTTCGTGGTAGAATTAGTTTCCCTGCATCTTTGGGATCAAATATTTGGATGGCTGAGTCAGGGGTGTGCTCGAACATCTGAGGATCTGAAGGCTGGTGGTTTGTGCTTGGACTTACCAGTCAATAGCTTTATTTAGGTGGCCTGCATTCAGACGGCCCCAGTGAGAAGAGCTGCCCTCAGCCACCCGGGTGGAGGTGAGCCCAGCAACGCCCTCTCGGTCCTCCAACAACCCGTCCCCTCGATTGATACTTACCGTGCACCCCCAGCGTCGGCAGACAGACTTGGCCTGTGGACCTCATGGGAGATGGATTGTGAGTAATTATGAAGTAACTACCGTTACCATTAATTCCTTCACTGAGTTTGTTCTCGGTGTTTGTGGTATCGGGAAGCTAGATATGTCAGAACTCTTACCTTCACGGAACCGACATTCTAACGAAGCACGCGGTAAATCCTAGGGCGTGTGTGTCCGAGGGAACAAGAGGCAGGAGAAAGTGACTGGGAGGATGGCTGAGCCGGCGGGGTGGCTGTGCATGCCGAGTTCTGAACCGTTGCTGGATCTCCGCAGAATTCTTGTTTTAAAATTCATCACCAACGCGACGGCGTCAGGGGGCGGAACGGCGGCGGCGGGATTAGGTCTTGAACACAGAGCTCTTGGGAAGGGAATTAAACGCCCTGAAAGGAAGTCCCAGAGAGCTGCCGTGGCGACACCGTCTGTTAACTAGAACGGAGGTTCTTCCTCAGACACCAGATTTGCTGGCACTCCACCTGGAACTCCCCGATTTACAAAGCTGCGAGAATAGATGTCTGTTCTCGAGAAGCCACACAGCCTCTCTGTGCACTGTATAGTCCTGGGCTGGACGAGGGTAACACGCACCAGTTCCAGAGAGAGGGGTCCGCGCGGGGAGGATTGTGCATGGGTTGGAGTCGCTGGTCATGCCAGGTTAAGATAGGGTTAAGGGAGGCTGAGAGAGAGCAAGAAGTTCAAGTCTGGCCTTCCGAGGCTCACCCGTGTATGCACAGAAACCACCAAAAGTCAAACAAGGGTCACGGCAGAGAGGACAGTGATCCAGGAGCCCGAACCGAGAACCCAGGAGGGCAGCGGGGTGTTGGTGGCTGACAGCTGCACCCGAGTCAGGAACTTGAGGGTCGTTCCTCTGCACAAGGACGAACCTGTTCACTCAGAAACCGGTGAACATCTCAAGAGCATGTCACCCTGAGGCAGAGGGCTGAGGGTTCTGGACCTCTCCCTTCCGGTGGGTAGGACAAAGCCCCGGGCAGAGTGATACACACAACGGAACAGACGTAAAGGGAGCCTGGAGTATCACGGGATGGATGCGTATGAACTTGGGCGAGTTACTTAACATTTTCTCTTTGCTGATTCCTTTGCAAAATAGACAATGATGCCAACCTCAGGGTTGGTGGGAAGATCAGGAGTGGTCCAGTGCATGTCCGTGGCTGGCATGATGCCCACAGGGAACAGTGCCTTCTCTCTCATAAGCAATGATTGGAAACATTGCAATCTCTAGGAGCTACCTCTTCCAAGACACTGCTGAGACCATGGTAGGGTGGATCTCAGCATTGCCATAGGTCCATGAGAGGGCCTTTGCTATTTAGAAAACAAATCCCTTATGAGAGGGTACGGACTCCCCGGAAGGCCAGGATGAAATGCTTGGAGATAGGAGGATAGAAGTGTGAAGAGTGTTTGAGAAGGTGAAGTGAAGTGGAAGAGCGTGTCGGCACACACAGACCATCTGGCCCTGTAGAGGAGCCGGGTGACATGCCCTTGGTTCATGGAAACAAGCTCAGGCTGTTCCAGGCCCGACTGGAGCCAGGACACATGAGCCCCAGCTGTCTAGACCTTCCTGCTGGCAGTCGAGCCTGCAACCTTTTCCAGAAGAGAAGAGGAGCTCTATAAGGTCCAGTATGGAGGACCAGAGGTCACGATTAGTCATGACCGGTTATCCACACAGCGGCCAGCACATCATAGGGTGACAGGAAACCATGTCATTCTTTGCTTTTGGATCATTTAGATCTTCCAGAGAAGTCCGAACAGAGCCTTGCTAGGTGTTTGTGGCTATCTCCCCTCTCTGCGTGCCTGCCCCTCTTGCCTCTCTGTTGACGCAAGCTCTGGGTGTCCGGCTCTCTTGAATCTGGCTGTGAAACAGCGCATAAGACACAGTGATAGCTGTGCTTGCCACCTTCTCTGAAGCCAGGAAGGGCACACCCGGAAAGGACACTTGTGCAGGACACAGGGAGCGTGTTTCCAGTGCAGGAACTCAAACTAGTGTTCCAGATGCCTGAGCTGGAAGGGCTGGCATCCTCTGGTACGCCCATGTGTTACCTACACGCTCGCAGAGCTAGCAGTTCCGCTGTAGAAAGGGGTTTTCAGGTCCTGGTACCTTCCAACAGGGGTCTGCTTGCTTCACTTCTGGAATTCCATAGAGTCCTGCTAGCTTGGATTCCCCAAGCTATATTAAGTCTTGGGTTTAGTCAAGGCTTCAGCTTCAAGTTCCCTCTCTCAGAGTTGTGTTTATTAGTTTAAATTACGCGCATTTGTGTGTGCGCATGTGCGTGTCTGCACATGAGTGCAGGTGCCCACGGAGGTGTCAGGTATTGGGTCCTCCTGGAGGTCGCGGGTATCGGGTTCACCTTTGGTTGTGAGCTGCCTGATGCGGGTACTGAGAACTCAGTTCCTCTGCCAGAGCAGTAAACACTCTTATTTGATGAACCGCCTTTCCAACCCAGCGCTTCTCTCTTGAGGTACTTCAGGGTCTACAGAAAAGAAACCCGATCTCTGCTTAAGGGGGTTCAGAGGCTTATTTAAAGGGGTACACCCAGAGCTACTCCAAGATGAGGCAGACTATCACACAAGAGCCACAGAAAGAAGCACACAGAAAACTGAGCTTCAGTGAGAGAACTCAAGACTGTTGGTTCTGATGGAAGAAGAGACTCATTTGTACTGGCCTTGAAGGGTTCTGACTGGGGGGTGGGCTGGATTGGGGGGCCGAGAGAAAGGCATTCCTGGGGAGGACACAGCTGATGGAAAGGTAGGTATAGCCCACCAGGAGCTCCCATCGTGCGGAGCCTATTGGCTGAGTGCAGGGATTGAGGAGGAGGGGACCTCAAAGGCGGGTAGAAGTGGAGACAGTTGGGTGGCGACTAGGGTTTCAGGTCAGGGACCGTTCTCACGTCATGACTGGTTTTTGAGTAGCAGGACAGGGCAGACACCTGCTGCTGGAGAGAACTGGGCCTGGTGGCCCAGGATAACACAAGGGAGCCAAGAACGCGACAAAGGCGCTCCCCCCTGGTTTCTCGCTCGTTTGAGGTCTGTGAGGGCTTTGAGGGCTTTGTGTCGGATTTGGCCTCTCTGGGCATCCTCCAGGCCAGCACACACCCAGTGAGGGCCGCTGGGCTCCACAGAGCTATTTCTGTGGTCCTTCAAATGCCCGTGTTTATTTTTAAACCCGAGCCTTTGTGAGGCAGGGATCTATCATGGATTCCTTGCCTTTGAGCAAAAAGGTTCTCCCAGGCTGCTGGAACCTGCAGGAGGTGTTTCTGGAGTTGTGCGGTGGCAAATGTCATCCATCTCTGGCGTTAGAAGGAAGAACTAATTTGCTTGAAAACAAATCCTGGAAAGAGGAAGCCCTCATGTGGTTGGCCAGTTCTTAACATGTGCTGACCGATCCGTGGCGGGCACGCTCACCCAAGGAAGGGCCGTGTGTTGGATGCAGGGCCAGTTGACAAGCTGGGATGTACATCTGAACCTGCCAGTCTCCATGGTCACCCACTGACAGGAGCCTGTGGATTTAGAATAGAATGACTGTCATCTCCTAAGCATATGAGAGTTATAACTGAAAAATTAAAGATTAACTTAGAGTTCAAGATGGAGGATTCATCTTGGGTGCTTTTATATCTTCTCTGCCCAGAACCCATTAAAATGGTAATAAACAGATTAGGGAAGTGTAATCCCAGGGCACTGAGAGATTTCAACACTGCTGGATGGCGAAAAGCACAGGGGGAAAGGCAATGTCAGAGAAAGCAAGAGGAGGCCAGCCTGCAGGTCCCAGAGGGTCTCTGCTGAGAGACGTGAGGCTGCAGTCAGGCTTCAGAGGCCTTAGGAACACCTGCTTATCAGAGGGAACAAAGACAGGTGGGCATCATGGGACCAATCCGGGCTGGGAGTGTGGGTGGCACTCTAGAACAAATCCTTTCTCCATCTGCACAGTACACCAAACACTAAATGGTTCCCGGGAGAAAGTAAGATTGCTTTCCGTGACAAAGTTCCTGAAGAAATTGATGACTGTTACTGCTATTTTGATTTCTGTGTGTGTGTGTGTGTATCTGCCAGGGCTTGAACATGGCTGTCAAAGGATAACCACAGGTGTCGGTCTATACCTTCCACCCTGTGAACTGGGTGTTCTCTCCTCATCTTGCCATTGTGCGTGTCAGGAGAACTGGCCTTTGAGTGCTCCAGAGTCCTCCTGCCTCTGCCTCCATCTGGCTGGAGGATCCTGGGATGTGTGCTGCCATGCCTGGCTGATGGGCTCTGGAGACTTGGACTTGAGTTCTCACACTTGTGGAGCAAACTTCACCCATTGACCATCCTCCAGTCCTGACCTTGACACCCACTGACCGTCCTCCAGTCCTGACCTTGGTACCCACTGACCATCCTCCAGTCCTGACCTTGGTACCCACTGACCATCCTCCAGTCCTGACCTTGGTACCCACTGACCGTCCTCCAGTCTGACCTTGGTACCCACTGACCTTCCACCAGTCCTGACCTTGGTACCCACTGACCTTCCGCCAGTCCTGACCTTGGTACCCACTGACCATCCTCCAGTCCTGACCTTGGTACCCACTGACCATCCTCCAGTCCTGACCTTGGTACCCACTGACCGTCCTCCAGTCCTGACCTTGGTACCCACTGACCGTCCTCCAGTCCTGACCTTGGTACCCACTGACCGTCCTCCAGTCTGACCTTGGTACCCACTGACCTTCCGCCAGTCCTGACCTTGATACCCACTGACCGTCCTCCAGTCTGACCTTGAACTTTTCAGTCCTCTCTCTGGCAGTGCTGGGATAGTAGGCATGAGCCACCACACCTCATTTACGTGTTGCTGGGGACTGAACCCTGTCTTCATGCTTTCTAGGCACTTACTCTTGTCAGCTGAGTTCCATCCTCAGCCCAGAGAGATTATTTTCTATCTCTCGTGGCCACTGGAAAGTACCCCCCAAAGATAGCAGTCCTAATCTCTGGAGCCTAGACATGTTACCACCTATGGTAAGAGAGTCTTTGCAGAGGTGACTAGGCTTAGGACTCGGTTCTGGGGGACTATCCTGAATTATCCAGGCCTAAACAGCCATGAGTGAGTTTACTAGGGCAGAGAGAGTTTACTACACACAGATGGAAGACAGCAGGTGCAGGAGGACATTTGCAGAGAAAAATTTGGAGAAAAGGCCAGGAGCCAATGAGCTAGCTCCAGAAGCTGGAGGGAGGGGCAGTCTCCCTCGGGCTTCCGAGAGAGGACACTACCCTGCTGGCATCACGGTTTCAGTTGAATGAAACTGGTTTTGCACTTTTAAGCAGTAAATTTGTGGTAATTTGGTTCAGGAACCAACAGAACTAGCACATCCAGTTCCCGCCACCAAGGTGGGGAGGGATTACAGAGACAAGGACGCAGAGGTGACTCTCACTCATCCCAAGGACGGAGACCAACAGACCAGGGAGGAGGCAGCGGGAGAGGCAGTTAGCAGTGGCTTCTGGGATAGAATGAATGTGTTCTCGGTGAAGCGCCTAGTCCAGATTAGAACAGGAAGCCCTGGTTTCCATGAATAACATTTTCAGGACGGAGTAGACGCTCTGGGACGTACTAGGGCTGTAGGAAGCTGGCCTGTGTTTCTTTTCTCCTCAGAAGCGGGGAATAGAAAAATCAGAACTGCCACAGTGGCACAGACACTTCACAAGAGACTTCATGCTTTGGAACAGTTAGGAGAGACTAAGAAAAGCGATGTCTCCCTCCCGACCGCCATGCTGGGAATGTCTTCCTCTGAGCCCGCTCAGATCATGACATTGGGACTACACTGGGAGATTCTAATCGCAGCACATTTCTCGTCTGCGCAGGGAACAGTATGCATCTAGTCCCTTTTAAAAATGGCTGCACAATGCCCAGTCGTGTCTGTTGACTGACCCGACTCTCCGTGGACTTAACAGTTAATATATGCTTGACCTTTTGTAGACAGTGCAGGATTCTGAGTTCAGTTTGATAGTAAGCTTCTTTGTTGGAACAGTAGGAGAACTGAATTATTGTATTAGTAATGTATGATTACACGCAGCGGGAGGGGCCCCAAGTGCACAGGTGCCAGCTGGAAGGAGATGGTTGGCCCGCATAGCTAATGATCGGTCCTTCAGTGGGCAGAGCCATTTGTGCTGGGCACCAGGCCAGTAGATCAGCCTGTCCCTGATCCTGTATTGACGGGCAGCCTATAGTGACTTTGCCAAGGAGGATGTTGGGTAGAACATACATGCTGACTTAGAGGTGTGCAGAGGAGAGACCCAAGCTTGTTAATCTGCCAACAGAGAAGATGTAGAAATAGGGAGGCTATTATAATCTAGCCAGTGTTTCCCAATCTTCCAGTGTCATGGACACATGAAAATATTTGCAGAGCACCTAGGCAAGCAGACAAGGCTGCTCACAGCACCAAGCCCTGGGATTCCTGTTGCTTTGGCCTGCCCCGCCCCTCAGGGTTAGGACATTCCCTTCCCAACTTCCAAGCCCAATGACATCTTTCTGCAAATTGGAAAAGGCCACTTACGTCTTTCTCAGGACCTCTTCCAGATATCTGTTACCTGCCAGGCAGCTGACTAGCGTAAAAGGTGTGTTCACCTCTCACTAGCACACTACGCTCGGGACCCCCGAGCTGTGCACCGTGCAGCCACTAAGTACGCAACACACCTGTGACCCACGGGAAGCAACTGCCAGGAAGGCAGCCGAGGGCCTGGGCTGTTGAAGAGAACACAGGGTGGGGGTGGGAGGTTGTTTCTGCCCTGTGCAAGATATGAGACTCCCAGGATCCTGCTGTGGGGATGGATCACATGGTGTGAGTCACCATGCAAGGTGACGAAGTGCATACTTGGGGTTCCGAAGAGACATGTGAGCAGGAGTTATCCAGGCGCTGTCATGTAGAGCTGATGCTCAGAGCTGTGAGAGGGAGCAAGGTGGAGAACTCCACAGATAAGAACTTGGGAAACAGGTGCCCCTCAGACCCCCGGGCGAGCCTTGTCTGCTAAGGTGTTCTAGTGCTTGAGCAGAATGGGGATCAGGGCCCAGCTGGAGGGTCACTGTGGCTTCACCCTGCCCTTAGAACAGCATCTGCTTATCCTAGAGGACCCTCTGCACCTGCCTGCCTCCCGTCCTGCCTCAGCAGCTGTCCCTGAGGGATGGAAGGGTGTCTGGTCTGAGGCCACCATAGCCTGTCCTTGTAGACAAGACGGGCTGGTTATGCTTCTGACCTTGATGATACGGGAGGTAACAGGACAGAGTGGACATGTGCAATATGTCAAAGCCAAGTAATTGGGTTTGTTCGGGCTTGGCCTTGAACCCATGGCGGTCCTCCTGCCTCAGCCTCCCAGGCTGCTGGGAATACAAAAATACACCACTGTGCCTGGCCATATTATTAGCTCAATGCATATTTTGGACCTACTGTGTGCTCAGGGCTACAGCAAATAAAGGGCTGGTGGGTGGCATACTGCCTCCACGTCACAGTAGATGTGCCATCTCTTCAGAACAATTTGTTCTTGCCGACTAGACCTCCTTGCTGAAAGACTTCCCTTAGTGCTTCAAGTTCTCAGAACATCGGTTCTTCATGTATACCCGAGAACGCAAGGCTGTTCCACGGGGCAGATCTGCCCTGCTTGCCTTCCTTCACACGCCTTTAGTGTCAAGCGCTGTGTCCTTGGCGGTGAAAGAAAAGGTTGGCGGTCGAGCAGTCCTCACCCAGGAGCCTTGGAGCAGGGACAGGTGCCCTCAGGACCCCACCCTCCCCACCAGACAAAGGGCGGCTGTTCTTCGTCCAGGCCGCTTGAGCTGGAAACCGGCACACCCGCATTCTTGAGCCTGCCGGTGGATTCCTGCGGGTTAGTGCGCCATTTGCGTCACATGTGACTTGGACCAGAGAATGTGAAAACAAATTCTCTTTTATGAATATTGCCCGAAAGGCCAAAATCTTTTGATAATGGCACCTCAGGGGAGGGATGGGTGGTGAGGGGGCAGCTCTTGGTCAGCAGGTGAGGAACCAGCACATTCACGGCCAGCTTGAAACCAAGCCAGGTGAGGACACACACACAGACCGGGCTCTCCTCGCCATTCTGAGTGCAGTGCCTGGGCGCTTGCGGACTCGGCTCCCCGGCTGTAGCCGTGGAGCGTCCCTCTCCGTCCTTGTCTCTGCTGCCTCCTGCTCTCTTCGCCGGTGTACCTGGTCTTTAGCACGGGAGCAAGAGATGTGCCACCCACTCACCCGGACACGCTTCTTACGTTTGTCAGAATTCCTTGTCTGGACACGGCATGCACTCAGCAAGCTGCTTCCCGGTCTCTCCAGGGAAAGCTGCACATCTGCGGTCCGCACTCGTCGTGCCTGACGGTCCACACGCCCGACACGCACGGGCAGCCGCTGACCGCCCAGGTTCTCAGCAGAGGCTGCTACCGTCTCATTCCTTCACAGCTGCAGCCTAAGTGTGTGTGTGTGTGTGTGTGTGTGTGTGTGTGTGTGTGTGTGTGTGTGAGTGAGTGTGTGTGAGTGTGTGTGTTTTAGTTCTTTGAGGCAAAAGGTATCAAGTGATCAAGTTATCTCCCAATCCTCTCAGGTCTGGTTAGTTCTGTTGGCAGAAGGGACAAAGGACTGGGCTCAGTAGATAAAGCACTTGCCGTGTAAGTGTGAGGACCAGGGTTCGGATCCCCAGACCCCTCATAAAAGCCGGTGTGCCAGGTGCCTAGAATCCCAGCATTTTGGAGACAGACAGGGGATTCCCCAAGCAAGATGGCTAGCCGGTGATCTCTGAGTTTAACTGAGAGACTTTGTCACAATAAAAAAATGAGAGCAGTCAAGAAAGATACCCAACATCACCTTGAGGCCTCCACATGAAGGCACACACATATACACGTGAAATCACACGTGTCCCCCACACGTGCAAACACATACACATGCACATGCATAGATACACACATGCACACACATTACACATGTACACGCACACACACACATACACACATGCACACATGCACACACACATGCACACATATACACACATGCATCTCACACTGGGCTGCTTACCGTGGGGTCTCTTATTAACATAAGAAAAAAATTTAACACCTTGGAAGATATTGAAAACTCAGAGGCCTGGGGATATTGAGGGCAGAGAGGAGTCGGGAATTAGTGTAATAAATGGCTTGTGTGCAGTGTGGCCTTGGGAGACATGCTTGCAGGTGGCACACAGGCCACATTTCAAAGACTGCTGAGCAGCCATGTGTGAGGCTAGGTCATCCTGGAGCGCCCCGCTTGGGCTGCAGGCCGCCTTCAGGTGGGCGCATGACTTCCCTCGGAGGTGTAAGTATCCTTTCCCCACCCCTGCACACGAGGAGGGCTGAATCTGGAAGGCAGACAATAGCAAGTGTTGACAAGAAGGTGGACAGGCTGTAATCCGATGCATTGCTGACGGGAAGACAGAACAGTGAGGCTGCGTTGGTACCTTGGAAAGTTAAGCGGAGAGCTACCAACTCGCCCACAGCGTCCACGCCTGGAAATAATCCAAGAGCCAGGAGCATTGTCTACATAAGCCTGGCACATAAATATTCAGAGAAGTGTTATTTACATCAGCCTAAACCTATCACCTGAAGATAGACTACGTATAATACACCATGTGGACTATCACTCGACTGTACAATACACCATGTGGACTATCACTCGACTGTGTACAGTACACCATGTGGACTATCACTCGACTGTACTATACACCATGCGGACTATCACTCGACTGTGTACAGTACAGCATGCGGACTATCACTGGACTGTGTACAATACACCATGTGGACTATCACTTGACTGTGTACAGTACACCATGTGGACTATCACTCGACTGTACAGTACACCATGCGGACTATCACTCGACTGTACAGTACACCATGCGGACTATCACTCGACTGTACAGTACACCATGCGGACTATCACTCGACTGTGTACAGTACACCATGCGGACTATCACTCGACTGTGTACAGTACACCATGTGGACTATCACTCGAGTGTGTACAATACACCATGCGGACTATCACTCGAGTGTGTACAATACACCATGCGGACTATCACTCGAGTGTGTACAGTACACCATGCGGACTATCACTCGAGTGTGTACAGTACACCATGTGGACTATCACTCGAGTGTGTACAGTACACCATGTGGACTATCACTCGAGAGTGTATATTACACCATGAGGACTATCACTCGACTGTGTACAATACACCATGCGGACTATCACTCGAGTGTGTACAGTACACCATGCGGACTATCACTCGAGTGTGTACAGTACACCATGTGGACTATCACTCGACTGTGTACAGTACACCATGTGGACTATCACTCGACTGTGTACAGTACACCATGCGGACTATCACTCGACTGTGTACAGTACACCATATAGACTATCACTCCACTGTGTACAGTACACCATGCGGACTATCACTCGACTGTACAATACACCATGAGGACTATCACTCGAGAGTGTATATTACACCATGAGGACTATCACTCGACTGTACAATACACCATGCGGACTATCACTCGAGTGTGTATATTACACCCATGCGGACTGTTACTCAATCACAAAGAGGATGAAGTATTCGGGCTGGAGAGAGGCAGTTAAGTGCCTACCACTCTACAGAGGATCCCAGTTCGGTTCCCAGCTCCCATATCCAGCGGCTCATCTGTGACTTCAGCTTCAGGGGAACCTCGTGCCTCTGGCTTCTGTGGGCACCTACACACTCGCACTTTAACAATTAATAATAATATTAACACATGCTATATTATTGATGATCTTTGAAACTATGCTCAGTGTGGGGATGGCGGGGGAGAGAGACAAAGGGAGTGAGTCACGTGGGATACAGTTCCATTTGTTCCGTGTAGTTCAGATAATGAGCTCCGAAAGCCGTACTTTGGTTTTGAATGGGTGAGTTCACTAAGTATGAGGCACTCCAGAGTAAAACAACAGCAAGAGACATAGATGGAGATAGATGATAGATACATAGATACGTAGGCAGACGGACAGACAGACAGGCAGGGAGGAAGGAAGGATAAAAATCATCTAATCAGGTGTTCAAAGCATCTAGCAGAATGCCCTGGGGAACCACCACAAAGGTAGACAGTCTCCTTGTGTGGGGCTTCCAAGGAAAGGAGCAGCAGGGTAGCAGCAGACAGAGACAACATCACCAGATAGAGGGCTTTAAAGCATCCAGCTGAAACCAGCTGGGGAAGTTGAGGCAGTCCGCTGAAGTCCCCTCTGAGCCTTCTCCCTGTGGAAGAGTTTACCTGGCCAAACTCTTTCCACTGCAAGCATTTCCCACCACGGATGAACAATAGCAGCATCCACTGGAAACGCCCTGCCTCCCATCTGTTCCCAAGGACGCCGTGTTTCACTCTTGGGCTGCTCTGTTGCTCTCCCCGCTGTCCTCACCTGCTTTGTCACAGACTTGGCGATTTGTCAGCCCGTCCTCAGACAAGGAGCCCTGGAGGACGCTCGGAGACCAGTATGACCCTGAAACGCAGAGTGAGGAGAGAGGACGGCACACCCAGAGCCAGCTTCCCACCATTCACATGCAGTGCGCACAGTAGGAGCTTCACAGTCAGAAGGCAGCGCTGGCTCTGAAGTCAGGCAGAGGTGCTGCCGCTCTCCGAAAGCCCCCAGAGTCTGTGTTCTTCAAGAGGGTGGGTTTAATGGTGTCCGAATTACACGCAATAAGAAGTTTAAAAACTATTCATTGTTAAAAAACAACCAATGCTCCGTATTTAGATAAATAAAATATACTTATCTAAATATGCATCCAGATAAATGTAAGGTACGTTTATCTAAAGAGGAAATATGGCCAGAAATCCGATATTTTTAACCTACCAAATGTGCGGACTCTATCATTGCCATTTATTTCGTAAGCAAGGCTTTATTGAAGCGTACACACATGAAATCACCATTTGCGGGAGAAAGCTAGTGGTGATGGGAATAGAAACATCATGAACATTCCTGTGGCGTTTCCGCACCCTGGCTTTTGTGTTTTACACCTTGTGTAATTGACTTGGCGAGGCGCCAGCCCCTCCACGCCATGCATTCTAATTTTAAACAAGCGTGATTCCTAAGAGCAAGCCAGAAGTCAGGGTGGTAGCTGCTCCCCACAGGGGTTGTCTTCTAGAGCTGGACTAGACTCTGTGGCTGCTACCCAGGACCTAACAGGTACAAAGGACTCCTAGAAACAGCTCGCTCAAGCTAGCCCTACTAATTGGCCAGTCAAAGAAAAATGCACAATTCTAAACTTAGAAACCCAGTCATTCTTTCGGAAGCTCTCTTTGTTTAGCCTCTGATGATAATAGGGAGAGTGAGCGATTACAGGCTCTTTGGGCGCGTTCGACTGCATAAGGTGAAGAGGGATTCTCTGCAGCAGCACCTTCCGGTGTAATTAACATGTTACGATATCCGTTAGCAGGTTGCCCTCCTATAAGAAGGGCATTTTATACACACTGCTAGATCTCATCTTTCACTTTTAAATTTTATTTATTTGTTCTTTAATAGTTTCATACATGTATACAGTATATTTGCTTTTTTTTTATTTCTAGACAGGGTTTCTCTGTTGTAACTCCGGCTGTCCTGGAGCTCACTCTGTAGACCAGGCTGGCCTCGACCTCATAGAGGTCCTCCTGCCTCTGCCTCCCGAGTGCTGGGATTAAAGGTGTGCGCCAGTGCACCCGGCTCATCAGTTACTTTCCTTCTGGCTGCAGCTACAGTTTATCACTCACCTGTGAAGGATACCTGAGTTGCTTCCGTGTCTCGATAGCTGTAAATGGAACTACAACACACACACACATTCAGGGTGTTTTTAAATTTATTCTTAATTTTTCTTCTCTCATGCAACTTACAGACTACATCCTGACCCCTCCTCCCCTCCGTCTACTCCCAGATCCTCCCTCTCTCCCCTCCCCCAGATCTATCCCATCACCACTCACAACCATCCCTCCTTCTCCCCAGAAAAGAACCATCCCCCCAGGTTTACAGTGCAGCCAGGGCATGGCATAGCAGACTGGAATGGGGCCAGGCACCGGTCCCTACGTCAAGGGTGGGCCAGGCAGCCCGGCAGCAGAACAAAGGTCTCAAGGGCAGATCAGATAAAATGGTCAGACACCCCCACCCCAGCCTGTAGGGGTTTCTCAAGGACTCCAATCCAGGCAGCCATGTGATGTATTTAGAGGATCCTGCAGGCTCCATGTCTGTACCTTCAGTCTCTGTGGGTCAGTTGGCAACGTGGGGCTTGTTCCCTGGTGTCCTCAGCCCCTCTGCACGTTCAGGCTTTGCGGAGATGGTTTTCCATTCATTCGGGTAGGAACCAGAAGTACAATTACTGGAGTGTTGTGGAAGGTACAGAGTAACTGTTTTGTGCACTGTTGGGTGAGGGGCTCCCTAGGTCTCGGCGTTCTGTATTGTCTGCAGGTGTTGGATTCATGTGGGGAATGTTTGATTGCTCATGACCTGCACATCGTAGCAGTAGAACACCTGAGGAGTTCTGAATCAATAAAAACACCTGAGCTCAGAAGCTAGGGCTTCCGCCTTCCAGTGTGGCGCTGGCCAGGGTAGTGGCTCCCTCTGCTGAGGTCTGGCAGGGTCTAAGTCTGTGAATATGCTTCTGCGTCTTCCTTGTGAGCCTACACAGGCTACACAGGTGTAGCGCTCCACCGGGTCGTGAGCGAAAAGGATGGTCAACTGTTTCCAGATCGGCCGCAGTGGGTGACGGCCCCTGCCAGCCTTTGTTCCGATTGGTGTTTGGGTTTTTGGCTGCCCTGAGAGTGTGCCGTGGATCTCATTGTCTTCACTTGCTGTTCTCTGATGACCTCTGATGCTGACTGCCCTGTTGTCGGTTTATTTGCTGGCTGCTGTGGCTTGAATATTTACGTCTTGTAATTTCACCCTATTGCAACAGGGTTGGGATGGGGTTTGGCTCTGAGAAACGATTGGGTGTGAAGGCTGTGCTGTCATGGGTGGGATTAGGAGCCCTTGTAAAAGGGCTTGTTGGAGGGAATGTGCCCCTTGTTCTGTGGGTGTACAGTGCACCTCGGAACCAGATGGACTGGAGTCAGAGTCTGGACTCACCAGGCAGTAAAGCTCCCGTTGCCTTGGTCCTTGGCTTCCCTGACCTTTAAAGCCATGAGAAATAGTTTTCCAGGTTATTTTTTTTTCCCATTTGAATATACGGAACGCCTCACAAATGTGCGTGTCATCCTTGCACAAGGGCCAATAATCTCTGTATTATTCCAGTTTTTAGCATACATGCCGCCAAAGTGAGCACAATTTTTATGTTTTTAAAAATTGTCCATTCTATGGTATTCTGTTCTGCAGAACAGAATGGGCTGAGATACACCAACTGCATATGCTTCTCAGTGCTGTGTCCTGAACACCATCAGATGTTAGGTATTCCGTGTGTGTGTGTGTGTGTGTGTCTCACTGTGATGTCCGGTCCATCCTGGAACTCCTGAACGCAAGCAGCTTCTTCCTCTGCCTCCCGCCTAGGTGACTAGAGAGAGGTCCCACCAACACACCACTCCGTTTTGGCTGGTTTGCTCGTGTTCTTACTGCTAACAGTCCTTTCTCACAGGTGCCTTTTGGAAATATTTCCTGTCTTTCCATTCTGTTAAACAGTCTTTCTGTAGTGCAGGCCGGCTTTGAATTCATGATTCCCCTGCCCAACCCTCTACATGTTAAAATTACAGGCATGTACCACCAGTCTGGCTAAAAGTTTTAAATTTTAACGAAACCCAGCTTACCAGTTATTTCTTTCACAGACCGGGGCCTTGGTGTTGTACTTTACAAACCCGGCCCACACCGATAGCTACCTACGTCTTTCATGTTGTCTTAATCTGGGCATTATAATTCCTTTGTTTTCCATTTAAGGTGTGATCGCTCTTAGCTCATTTTTGTGACTGGTGTAAGATCTGTATCTGGATTATTTTCCACATCTAAATGTACGGTTGTTCTAGCATCATCTGTCAAAAAGATTGTCTTTGGGCCATCTTAATGCCTTTTGCTCCTTGGCAAAGATCTGTTGATATTTATGCAAGACTATTTCTGGGCTCTGTGTTATATTGTTCTATCTTTTAATTTTTTTCAAATTTCGCACTGTCTTGATTATACCATGTAATAAGTCTGTGTGTGTGTCTCTCTCTCTCTGCCTCTCTCTCACTCTCTGTCTCTGTCTCTCTTCCTCCCTCCCTCTCCTCTCTTGTTTTACTCTGGGGGTAGGTGAATTGAATCCCGGGCCTCCTGAATGCTAGACAAGCACCCTACTACTGAACTGCACCCCAGCATCTAGTCATTCTTAAGGGTGCCAAGCATCTTCAGCCTCTCCGTGTTTCCGTATCTGTTCAGATTCTCAATATCTAACTAGCTGGCATCTTGACCGGGTGGCGTAAGTTATGAGAAACCAACATCGTGACAATGTTGGCTCTTCTAGTCCGTGAGTATGGCGTATACCTATGCTATAGATTAGACATGGATCATTTGTGGTACAGGAAAGGCTAGAACCTTAGGAGGTGGGGCACAGGTTAGTTCTGTGGCTGAGCTATGAGACAGCAGCCTGTCTCCCAAACCCGCCCGGCTTCCCTCAGCTGTTCCCCTCACATACATTCCCAACGTGACACTGGTCACCATGCCGTGACCAGACCCTGGCATCTCAGCAGAACAAAGTAGGCGCTGGTGCTGTTTCAACAACACAACAGGACAGTATCCCTTTGCCTAGTTCTTTGCTGTTTCTTATCAGAGGGCATTGTGGGTCTTCTGCTTACTCTGTTCAGCTCAGACCTGCGCGCTGTCTGCTTACTTGTTCCAGAAGTCTGTTCTTTCCAGGTTTTCTACATGACGCTCCCTGCGGGCAAGGAAACCTCTGTCTAGCCCTTCGTAATTTACACATCTTTCTCGTCTCGCTGCATTAGAGAGGGCTTTTCAGCATGGTGCTGGAAAAGGAGAAAAATAGTAAAACTTGGAGTTTCTCACCGTGAACTGTCATATCAGTTGCTGGGTTTCCTGTAGCTATCCTTTACAAAGCTGAGAAAGTCCTTCCTGGTCAGAGTTGATTGACAAGAGTTTTTTTTTTCTTTTACACGAATGAGCATTAGATTTTACCAAACACTCTTTCCTTACTGGTGTGACAATGTGATTTTCTTCACGATCCTATTGATGCGATGGATTACATTAATAGATTTTCAAACAGTGTGTTGGGGAGAGGCTCCTGACAGTCTTATGATGGATTCTCAGTCGTGGTGGTCTAGCTGCTCAGCGGGACTCGATAGTCAGGCGGCTGGAGTGAGTCGCATGGGCTCTGATGACGTTCCGAGCACATTAGTTTCCGTGAGGCAGGCCTTGCTTGTTAAGAGCAGAGCCCTCGGCTTGTGCTTCCACAGGCTGTCTTCCTCTCCACCTGCTAGGAGCGTACTTGGGTTTTTCTTTGGTCTTCGCTGTCAGAACTTGGTAGGGCTCCTAAAGTAAGTAGAGGTACTCTGAATTAACTCCTTCGGTCGATACAGCCGACGAGTCTAAGGGAAGGGAGGCTTCCTTGTGTTCACAGTTTGAGGAAGGGTACAGATCACCCCAGTGGGAAGCGACAAGCCGCACAGTCAGGAAGCAGAGCGATGGGTGCCTGAGCTCAGCCTGCCAGTCCCCTTCTCCTCTGTATTCAGCCGGGTCCTTGGGTGGTGTCAGCAGCAGTCAGGAGGGTCCGTCCTGCGCGGATGTCCCACCCAGCCAAACCAATGAGGAAGCTTAACCATTACAACCCCATCCTGTCTACTCCAGGGCCCAGAGTTTCCTCCACGGCTGTAACGCAACTCTGAACGCCCCAACACATCTCCGTGGCTGGGTCCCCACAGTTTCCAACTCGACCATAATGAGACCAGCTGCAGTGCAGACCCTCCTGCCCCGGTCAGTGCTGGGCTTCTGTTCTGAGGCGTTGTGATTCTCTGTGTCAGAGGGCTGAGGTGTGCTGGGGCCCGCCTTCTGTGACAGCGCTAAGTTAGGGCGCAGCGGTGGTTTCTCGGTTGTTTACCCGCTGGGCTGGAAACCAGACATTCTCCCAGTGCCGCTTTTGAGATCCCAGTGGCCTGTTCCTGGTGGCCAGGCCATCCCAGGAGGGCTGTCCAGGGCCCCAGCGGAGGCTTCTGGTCTCTTCCCTCTTCTGTTCACTCACAGTGCGCCCGTCACCGCTCCGCCTCGGCTCAGACTGTGCTGCTTCTTTGCTCTAAACTCCGCATTTCCCAATTACCGCGAAATACTTCACCAGTTTTCGTTTTTAAATTTAATTCTATTTGTTAAACATTTTTTGAGGCAGAGTCTTATAATATAGTCTGGCTAGCTTGAAACTCGCGATATAGGCAAGGCTGGTCTCAAACCTGAAGCGATCCTCCTGCCTCTGTTTCCCCCAGTATCGGGATCACAGGTGTGTGTCACCACGCCCGATCCATTTTGAGATATTAATGGGGCAGCAGGTGGCAAGAGGGGACTTATCCGAGGTGAAGTGGGGAGAGGGTAGCAAGATAACAATCTCACAAGTGAATTCATCGCTACCGGTGGTTACACCCTTTGTAAACACTTCTTAAAGTATCGGGGTAAAACATCAAAGAAAATTCAAGTTTGTTAAGACAGAGTCCTTAGGCAAACATCTAACTTATTTTTTATTGTAGGTGAATGGAGGCTCTCTCAACATTTAGAACCGAGAACACTGTTTTCCTAGTCTTTAGCAGTTGTGTTGCCGAGCCGCAGCCTCGGCAGCACGAAGCTGCTGTATCCTGTCTCGCCGCGTGCACAGAGCTGCTGTAGCGAGAGGAGCACCGTCCCTTCGGCAGGCTTCCCGCTCCCCAGAATTAGGCTGTCCGGGGGACCATTAGCCATCGTGAGTCTGGCAATCCAACACCTGCTTCTTCAGAAACCACTACTCGGGTGTTTTCCGGTTCTCGTCTGTGGGGTTCGCAGTCTGAACTGTGAAGTTCTGATTTTTTATTCAGAATCTGTTCTACTCACCATGAATTCAGGTGGAATGATTTGTTTTTTTTTTTAAAGACAGGGCCTCATGTCGTCCAGATTGGCCTGAGATTCACTACGTAGCCAAAGAAGGACCCAGAATTTCTGATCCTCCTGCCTCGACGTCTGAAGTACTGTGATCACAGGCGCACACCACGTATACCTGTCTCATCCAGTGCTAGGGATGGAACCCTGGACTTCACGGATGCTAGGCTAGCACTCCGTCAGTCCAGTCAGATCCTCAGCCCTGCGATGTGTTTCTTAAAACATAACGGTTTAGATACTCAGTATGCTTTCTACAGAATAAAATTGTGAGCCGGTGCTGAATCCCTGAGACCTTCCCATAGACCGCGTGTAGTGAATAGGATAGCCCACATGTCTACAGTAGTCTGTGTGCAGGCCACACACCTATGCGCAGCTCCTGACAGATAAGTAGCATGTAGGATCCATGCTACTTCCTAGCAGTGTTGAGAATGCCACTTAACATTTTTTCCTACATACGTTTTTTTTTTTTTTTTTTGGAATGCACTTCGAAGAGAAAATTGCTCTGATATAAAATTTCCGTGGAGCATGGTTGACAGATGCTGGCTCTGGGATAAAGACTGGTTCAGGATCCACGGCTGGCTGAGTCCTGCCCTTGGCTTCATCCCCTGGTGCCCCTCCCTGTGGCCGCACAGTGGTTCTAGCGAATGCTGTGCTGACCTCTGGCTAGGAGTGAGGGAGGTGTGTATGGGTGGGAGAGGAGCCGCCTGTGCAACTGCGCAGAGGCGCTGTCTGAATATGGAAAGGCCTTGCAGCCTTGCGATGAGTTCACGTTCTCTCCTGCCTCTGCCCTTGGCCAAGCCTCACCCCTCCCTCGAGCTCTTCACCACTTGGCATTCTCTGAGGAGCCCCGCTGGTACCCGTGAGCACTCGCTTTCCTATTCAGCTCTCCACCCTGCTGCCTCTCTCCTGCCACCTCTCCTGCTCTGGACCTTCCGCCTCCTTCAGAGCACACAGAATGGATCCGATGTCCTCCCTGGGGCAGCCCACGGCCGTGGAACTTAATTAGACCCACATGGCAACGGGAGAAATTGTGCTGAATGCTCTTTAAAGACTGCACTCGGAGGAACGGAGGAACGAGGAGCACCATTAATCAAGCCTGTCATCATCTATGGGGCAGTTGTCTCTGGTGTAAATGTGACCCTCGGGCCATAGGGTCCGATGGATGGGAGGATTTATGGCCCATGCTTTTACTCTGAGGCCTCTGACTTATCAGCTGTGGTAATTAGGCAGGGGTGGGGGTAATTTAACACAGTGAGGCTGCTCTGGTCCATTTGAAAGGTTCAGGCAGGTCAGGGAGGTGGGCTTCTGGCTCAGGCCCAGCAGCTTCGAGTTCCCCAAGTAGTTGTGGATTCTTGGAACAGGATATGGAGTACTGATTTGTGCCTGACAACGGGCAGTGCGCCTGTCCCGAGCACTGCTCTGTTAATAGACCCGTCTCTCCTGTGACTACGCCCACGCATTTGCTAACACTTGGCTCTTTGCTTCCTGATAGCTTTAGGGTCCTGTGCTTCAGAGTCTGACACAGCTGAGTAACCCGTTGGTCTGCGTTTTCAGATTTTTTTGTTATTTTGGACTTTGTTCACATAATGAGTTTTCTATAAAAATGACCTTGTTTGGCTCTAAAAATAATCCTCCTGGTGTTTTCATTATATTAGACTTATATATTAATTTCAAGGCAATTGACATCTTCATATTGATTTTCTTGTGTAAAAATGGGGTATGTCATCTTAATTAGTGCTTACTTCTGTAAACCTCGGGAGTTTTTATCTTTAATATAGATATTGCATACTTCTTAAACAGATTCCTAGACACTGGCTTCTTTTGGTAGCTATTGTAAATGGAATTTTTTTAATTCATTATAATTTCTGTCTGGCTATTCGTACACGCTGGTTTACTTTTTAATTAGTGATTTTATGCATACCTCATCAACTTGCTGAATTTTGCTATTCATGTAAGCAGTCATTTCTGCAAATAGTGATAACCTTACTATTTGCATTTCGTATGAGAGTAGAACCCCTGTGCGCTTGTGAATTAGATTTTCTGCTTGAGATAATATGTGAGAATTTCTGTCTGCATCTCCTCTCTCTCTCTCCCTCTCTCTCTCTCCCCCTCCCCCCCCCTCTCTCTCTTTCTTATTTGGCCTCACTGGCAAGGAGCCTGTTAGCCATCTGGGATGCTGGCCAGGGCCCAGGTAAGCAACGCTTCTGGTCCTTGCTTGTGTCCTGACAGAGGTGAGGGTGTAGCATGGTAAAGGATTGACTGGCTGCCACAGGGCCTTAGACCCTAAGAAAACAAACCAGCAAACATGAGGTGCTGTGGTACGATTTACTCTTCTGGCCAGCCGAGAGAGGAGATTGTCGTGTGGACACAAGAAAGTATAGATTCAGAGCAGCTGGAAGGAAGGCTGGCCTAGCTTAGTCGCAAAACACTTGCCTAACCCACGTGAGGCCCTGTGCGTGATCCTCAGTACCCTCAAACAGCTGAAGTCCCAAAGGAAAGCAGCAGAAGGACTGGGGAGATGGCTCGCTCGCCTCGTAAGCGTGGGGACCTGAGTTTAGGTCCCCAAAACCAACATAAAAAGCCAGACTTGGCGGTGTGTTCCTGTAACCCAGCAGTGGTGAGGTAGGGAGAGGCGGCGCCCCAGAGCTGGCAGGCGAGCTAGCCTGGCCTGTGTGCCCAAGTTCCAGGCCAGTGAGAGACCTGTGTCAAACAAAAGGTGGTGATGGGGGGGGGCAGCAGATGAGTGACTCCTGAGGCTGTCCTCTAACCTTCAAAGCAACATGCACGCACACGTGCGTGTGCACACATACACACACACGCGCGCGCGCGCAAACAGCAGAAGTCAGTTTGGCGAGGGGGCAGAGCAGGGCAGGTGGTCTGGAGCCTGTGAGGATTCCCAAAGCTTGGAGCTGGCCTGTGAGGGACGGAATGGAGAAGGCTTTGTTGGTGGCCGGGTAGGACCTGTCCATCTGGGCTGGGGAGACTCTCCTCTAGGTACCACGGGGGCTCAAAGTCAAGACCAAGCAGAGAGTGTTGTGAGACTTTGAACTGTTTAAATAGCTGCAGAAATAATTTCCGAATCACTCTTTGCAATTCAAATAGAAGTAGGAAAATAAGAATCATGAGGCTTTATAGATTTATGTCAGAAAACAGCCTGGCACTGAGCAATGAAAGATTATGACAAGTTAAAACCTCATTTTTCTTTCTTTTCTGAAAAAAAAAAAAAAATGTAGTCATGCCAGTTCTTTGCAGAATCACTTCACGCGGAGCCAGGAATCGTTCAAAGCCAAAGCGGGAGCTCTGCCGGGAGGTTTTCATGTTCCAAACGTACATATGTTGCACAGAGCGTCTAATTATTCTTGGGGACAATTACTGTCAGGTTCCAAAATGTGCTCAATGAGCAGCAATTGGTGTTTATTCAGCCTACACAAGGGAACGGTAGGTTACATTGTCTGCCTGGAGAAGCATCTTGCCACCCGGAAACATCTGCTTTCTATTTAAAGCTGGGGAGAAGGAATGGGAGGGTATCTTAGATATACTCTCTGAGCACCAAACGCCAAAGAAACGGGATGGGAATCGGATCCGAGGGCGCTCTCTGCCTCTGA
Organism: Cricetomys ansorgei; assembly: GCA_026225945.1. NCBI lineage: Eukaryota > Metazoa > Chordata > Mammalia > Rodentia > Nesomyidae > Cricetomys > Cricetomys ansorgei. The sequence continues at coordinate 1,926,864 of JAMJFZ010003035.1, forward strand.
TCCGCACCCTTCGCCGGTCCCTGCTGGGAGGGGCCTGTGGCCGGGTTGGGAAGCTCTGATTCTGTTGGCTCTCCTTATTCTGATTTGCACACATACAGTACCCGACACCAATGTCCCAGTTCAGCAGTTTTACTTTCTCAGACGAGGCTAAATCAGCTTTCAAAGTTGGGCTCCGTTCCTCTGAATTTTAAGCACTCCAGTTCTGCTCTTTCTGCCGCTTGGCATCATTCCGTGACCCTGAGCTCTCTGTGCGGACAACCCGGTCGACTCAGCCGTCAGAGGGACCAAATGAGGGCATTTCCGTCTGTTGGGTGCACCGTGAACTTTCTGTGAAGGATGGCGTATTAGCTGTCTGTCTCGCTGTCGTGAACCTCAACCAAGCCACATTTGCGTGGGGCGGGCGCTGTAACCGGGCGGGGCTGGAGTCTCACAGAAGGCGTGACTGCTCGCATCTGGGTTGGAGCACGGTTGAGAACTCTCGGTGCCTTGCAACGTGAGACTCTTCATATACCTGAAAGCCAGCGAGAGAGAGAGAGAGAGAGAGAGAGAGAGAGAGAGAGAGAGAGAGAGAGAGAGAGGGAGAGAGAGGAGAGAGAGGGAGAGAGAGAGGAGGGAGAGAGAGAGAGAGCACGCCCAGGTCCTGCATGAGCTAATCACAAAGTGACAACCTGCCACCTTTGCTGTATTCCATTGGTTGGGAGGAAGTCGGAGTCAGAGCAGGTGGCGCACGCCTGTGATCCCAGCACAGGAGGCTGAGACAGGAGGATGGCAGACGGGAGATCTGTCGGGACAGAGACCCTGCCTGAAAAAACAACCCCCAGCCCCAAACAACAGCCAAAAGGCCAACCCACAAGTCTCACCTGCAACAAGGGAAGGCGATGCACCCATGCACTGGGAGCCGGCCCAGAGCTGTGTACTGCCCACAGCCTTCCAGCTGTCCTCACAGGACACGGTTGGGGGAGGCCTTCCATGTCTCTTTCTGAGCCTGTGTCCAGCCTCTCTCCGCAGGATTGTCATGATCTAAATGAGAAATCCCGTATGCAGAATGCTAAGCAGTTGGTAAATGTCAGGGCCGGTCTGTCCTTTTCATCCTGGTCTTTTTTTTCCCCTCTTGAAACAACATTAGACTTTTCAAATAGCAGAATAGCTTGAGCCCCCCCAGCACTCTCAGATGGGGTTATTCACCTGGAAATCCCAGTCCTACGGGTGGTATGCTGGGCACAGGGCTGCCAGATCGGCTGTGCGGGTCCAGGTCCTGTCCCACACCCTCCCCTTGCCCACTGCTGGGACCTCGGTGCCAAGGAGTGCAGCTCTGTGGCCTCAGTGGGGCCACCGCTTGTCGGTTCCGTGATCACTCTCAGAGTCCTCCCGGGCCTCCCCATAGAAGGCCTGGCTCTGCTGAGCGTGGCCACTGCCTGCCCCCACCTCTGTGCGAGTCTGGTTGAGGTTCTCAGAGCTGAGAAGGCAAATATGGAGACGGAGGCCCTCGGACCCAAGTCACGCCCAGCAGACAGCAGGCTACCTTGGCTGAACGGGGTCGCAGGACTCAGCCGCCTTACCTTGCCTTCCAGTCTTCCTCCACGCTGCTCTCCGCTGTGACCAACTGCCCCACTCCTGCAGACTTTAAGGACACGGAGAGTCACTGCTGGAACATGGCAGCCAGCGGGCAGCCAGCCTTCTCCGCCCCCCTCCCGTGTCAGCCCCTCCTCTGACCAGAGTGCCCTGCCTCCCCTCCGCCCCCTCTCCAGGTCACTCCCTTGCATCCAGAGAATTGGTTCTTGGCCCCGCTGTTGACCTTCAAAGCTGTAGGTGACCTTTCCAGGGTAGACTGAGTCACTAACAGCTGTGTCCTTCTAGATGAGGGCTGTGGGGACGCGTCCTCTGTTGTTTTCTGCGTCCTCAGACACCGAGAGGAAACAGCAGCTAGAACTCCTGGTATAGGAGAGGCCCCAGACCCTTCCTCTAGAGCAGCAGCTCTCAGCCTCCCTGACCTGCGACCCTTTAACACAGCTCCTCGTGTCGTGCTGACCCCAACCATAAAATTATTCTCGTTGCTACTTCATAACTGTGATTTTGCTGCTGTTATGAATCATAATGTAAATATCTGAAACGCAGATGGTCTTAGGCGACCCCCGTGAAAGGGTTATTTGACCCCCAAAGGGGTCTTGACCCATGGGTTGAGAACCGCTGCCCTAGCGAGTCGGGTGCCAAGGCTAGAGCAGGCTTGGGAGCTCGTACTTTCAGTAATCGTGGCTAATTGCTGTCACAAAGGTTTAGCAAACTAGCGTAAGCCCACTGCATAGACCGGACACCAGCCCCTCTCCTCGCTGGGGGAGCAGGAGGAGAGATCCAAAAGCCCAGGCTCTGTCCCTGGAAGGGGCTCCTCTTGGGGGCTACCGCTGAGCACTGGGGGGGAGTGCAGCAGAGAGCCAGTATTAATCCCCAGATTCTCCGCAGCAGCAGCAGCAGCTGTCCACACACTCCCTCCCCTCACACCCTAGGCTATTGCCTGAGACCGTGCTCTTCCTCAGAGTGCTGTATTCAGATGGCTAGGAAACCACCACGCTGGCTGCAGAAAGGCACAGCTGGGCCATGCAGACATCAGACTTCCCCACACGGTATCCATGAGACCACGATCACGCTGCTTGGCAGACATGGAACACTACTGTGAGAACCTGCCTTTCTCTGCAGCTGCCTGTCTCTGCAGCTGTCACCTCGCTGCTGAAAGGCGGGTTGGGTCACCTCCATGCTGGAGGGGGGTTGGGTCACCTCCATGCAGGAGGGGGGTTGGGTCACCTCCATTCTGGAGGAGGGGTTGGGTCACCTCCATGCTGGAGGGGGGTTGGGTCACCTCCATGCTGGAGGGGGGTTGGGTCACCTCCATTCTGGAGGGGGGGTTGGGTCACCTCCATGCTGGAGGGGCGTTGGGTCACCTCCATGCTGGAAGGGTGGGTTGGGTCACCTCCATGCTAGAAGGACGGGTTGGGTCACCTCCATGCTGGAAGGACAGGTTGGGTCACCTCCATGCTGGAAGGGGGGTTGAGTCACCTCCATGCTGGAGGGGGGTTGGGTCACCTCCATGCTGGAGGGGGGGTTGGGTCACCTCCATGCTGGAAGGGGGGTTGGGTCACCTCCATGCTGGAAGGGGGGTTGGGTCACCTCCATGCTAGAAGGGGGGTTGGGTCACCTCCATGCTGGAAGGGGGGTTGGGTCACCTTCATGCTGGAAGGGGGGTTGGGTCACCTCCATGCTAGAAGGGTGGGTTGGGTCACCTCCATGCTGGAGGGGGTTGGGTCACCTCCATGCTAGAAGGGGGGTTGGGTCACCTCCATGCTGGAGGGGGGGTTGGGTCACCTTCATGCTGGAGGGGGGTTGGGTCACCTTCATGCTGGAGGGGGGTTGGGTCACCTCCATGCTAGAAGGACGGGTTGGGTCACCTCCATGCTGGAAGGGGGGGTTGGGTCACCTTCATGCTGGAAGGGGGGTTGGGTCACCTCCATGCTAGAAGGACGGGTTGGGTCACCTCCATGCTGGAGGGGGGGTTGGGTCACCTTCATGCTAGAAGGACGGGTTGGGTCACCTCCATGCTGGAGGGGGGGTTGGGTCACCTCCATTCTGGAGGGGGGTTGGGTCACCTCCATGCTGGAGGGGGGTTGGGTCACCTCCATGCTGGAGGGGCGTTGGGTCACCTCCATGCTGGAAGGGTGGGTTGGGTCACCTCCATGCTAGAAGGACGGGTTGGGTCACCTCCATGCTGGAGGGGGGTTGGGTCACCTCCATGCTGGAGGGGGGTTGAGTCACCTCCATGCTGGAGGGGGGTTGGGTCACCTCCATGCTGGAGGGGGTGTTGGGTCACCTCCATGCTGGAAGGGGGGTTGGGTCACCTCCATGCTGAAGGGGGGTTGGGTCACCTCCATGCTGGAAGGGGGGTTGGGTCACCTCCATGCTGGAAGGGTGGGTTGGGTCACCTCCATGCTAGAAGGGTGGGTTGGGTCACCTCCATGCTGGAGGGGGGTTGGGTCACCTCCATGCTGGAAGGACGGGTTGGGTCACCTCCATGCTGGAGGGGGGGTTGGGTCACCTCCATGCTGGAGGGGGGGTTGGGTCACCTCCATGCTGGAGGGGGGTTGGGTCACCTCCATGCTGGAAGGGGGGTTGGGTCACCTCCATGCTGGAAGGGGGGTTGGGTCACCTCCATGCTAGGAGGGGGGTTGGGTCACCTCCATGCTGGAGGGGGGGTTGGGTCACCTTCATGCTGGAAGGGTGGGTTGGGTCACCTCCATGCTGGAGGGGGGGTTGGGTCACCTCCATGCTGGAAGGGGGGTTGGGTCACCTCCATGCTGGAAGGACGGGTTGGGTCACCTCCATGCTGGAGGGGACGGGTTGGGTCACCTCCATGCTGGAAGGGGGGTTGGGTCACCTCCATGCTGGAGAGGGGGGTTGGGTCACCTCCATGCTGGAGGGGGGGTTGGGTCACCTCCATGCTGGGGGGGGGTTGGGTCACCTCCATGCTGGAGGGGGGGTTGGGTCACCTCCATGCTGGGGGGGGGGTTGGGTCACCTCCAGCCTGGAAGGGCAGGTCGGGGAATGAAGCGAGTGAGAGAACTTGAGTGTCATTAGAGAGAATGGCTGATAACCCACACTCCTGGTGTTACTTTTCCTGGTCCCAGAGAGAGCAGGAATTCTAGCACGCCAGCTCCAGAAGCATCTACATTGGCATAATACTCTTCTAAAAGTTTCTGCACTCCCCCGACTGTGCTGTATCCATGATATTACCTGACATCCCTTGTGTGAGGCTCAGATAGTAAGCTGCTTTCCTAGAATAAAGTTTCCCCCCGAGACCCATCTTCCCAGTCACGGGTCTCCTGCGTGTGTTGAGGGGGTGGCGGCCCAGAGACTCCTCTGCCCAAAACTTCCCCACTGAGCGGGCAGGACACTCGAGGCTTCCTCTGGAACTTGTAGGGATTTAAAAAATGAATTTAGCTGAACTAAAACAAGACCTTCAGATGTGTGTTGCTTCTTTAGTAAGAGTTTACTAATCTGCAGCGTTTTGTGACTATTTCTGCTGTTCTCCCCCATTTTTGTCTTATTTTGAACACTATTTCTGGAATAGTTTGCCTACAAAGTTTTTCTTCGAAAAGCGGATTTTGTGATGAGTCTGTTTCACGTTTTGTTATTCTGTTAAGCAGAAGCCTCAAAGCATGACTGCGCAGTGAACCCGATTATATTTTTTAAATGTCTCACTTAGCCGGGCAGCAGCGGTGGCGCACGCCTTTAATCCCAGCACTCGGGAGGCAGAGGCAGGCGGATCTCTGACTACAGAGCCCGGTCTACAGAGTGAGTTCCAGGGCAGCCAGAGTTACAACAGAGACACCCTGTCTTGGGGAGAAGAAGTCTTATTTATTAATGCCTATCCTCAGGACCCAGTTAACTCTTTACCAAACAGAAAGAAACATGGACAATGTGTTAATTTTTTTTAGCAGTCACAGGCTTGTGAAGGGCAGCGTTGGGCGAGCAGGAGATGTTGGATAAAGCATGAAACTCAGAGCGAAGGTCACACAGAACTGGCATTTCCTCCGAGCGTATAAAATGATCTGTTATCCAAAACAGTTCCTCGAATCCGAGACATACTTAAAAGAAATGTAATATTAAGCTTCGAATGGGTTACAGAATCCTAGAATTGATGCACGACCTCCCAAAATAAATAGGTTTAAAAGTTTCTAAAATGAATTAGTTCCAAAGTGCCTGTCACCCCCACGAATGCCAACAGGGCGTCAGGAGAAAAGACAGGACACTCGACAGGGATGTAAAAGCTGTCAACAGAGAGTTTCATTTTAAGCAAATTGCTCGTTAGGCCAGTTGCCCGCAGCCTCCAGGTAGCTGCAGCTACGCGGAATGTGGGTTGCGGAAACTGCTCACGGGGTCTCCTCTCTTCCTCCTCTCCTCCGCCTCGTTCTAATTGTCTCATGCATATGCATCTTCGCCTAGAAGCTATTTAAAATCTTAGGAGACAGCAAGCAGCCTAGGAATCATGAATTATACATTCGGTCAAGTTGCATTAACTCACGGACACACCTGTCCCGTTGCAGAGAACAGCCCATCTTCACCACGAGAGCGCACGTCTTCCAGATCGACCCCAGCACCAAGAAGAACTGGGTGCCCGCGAGCAAGCAGGCCGTCACTGTCTCCTACTTCTACGATGTCACCCGGAACAGCTATCGGATCATCAGTGTGGACGGAGCCAAGGTACTGCCCTGCCAGGCGATCCTGCCAGCCTCGCCCGCTCTAGACCCAAAGCAACACGGTGCATCTGAAAGATGAAGGGGAAAAGATGCATCCTTGACCCCCACCATCTTATCTCAGAACTTACCTCGAGCACACATCTCTCTCTCTTTTCCACATAAAATCACGGTAACTGAGTCAAAAAACAGCAGTCTTCCCTGTCACCTGTCTTCATAGTTAACGTCAGTGCCTGAGCAGTGGTTACATTGCGGGCCTAGAGTGACCGTATTTCCTTACGATGGCTTCGCTGTCTCGCTGTTGCAGATCCTGAGCATTCCCTGCAGCGAATACCCTTCACTGCTCTTTATGTATCTGTTGCTTTCTTCTGAATATCTGCTGGGGTAGAGAACACTTTATGGCCCAGGCTGAGTGCTGAGTGCCTTCCAAGGGCCGCCAGTGTATTGCACCCCGCAATCACTGAGTATTACCTCTGATCTGGTTTTGGTATCATTAGATATGGGAATCAATGTTATTAAATAATTTGGAAGTGTTTCTACTCTCTCTTTCTCTCTCTATTTCCCTCCCTCTCTCCATCCCTCCCCTCCCTCCCCCCTTTTTAGAGCAGAGCGTTATATACCCGGGCTAGGTATGAACTGGTGGCGATCCTCCCGCCTCAGCCTCCTGAGCACTGAACTTACAGGCGTGCACCATCATAATTGATTCAGTATTCCTTACAATGGTTTTGATTCCGCGTGTTTTATTATCTGTTGTCCCTCTCTGTGTTTTTGCCACAGCATTTGTGGGAAGAAGAAGAAGGGATATCAGCAAAGGAGCTACCATGTCTTTAAAAGTAAATAACCCCTCCGCGTGGCAGCCTTGCTGTTGTCAGCCTGAGCCCGCTGAGCGGGTTACTTTTCCGTGCTCCCTGCTTCTGTTCAGTGTGTTTAAAGGCAGCGTCCCCGTTCTAAACCACCTCTAAACCATCTAAACCACCTCTCCATTTCCATTTCTAGTATTTGGAATAAAAACCAAAACAGACTCTGTCTTCTGATGTTTTAAAGCTGTAACTCGTCATCACACGGCCATGCTCCGGCCTTTGCGGTGGCCTCCTGGCTGGCGGCTCTCTGGTCCCGTGTGGATTCTGCCTCTAGGTCAGCGTTCCTGGTAGGAAGCAAGAGAGTCAGGAGCTGAGCAGTAGAACGGGGCCTGTCTTAGCATCTCCCTCTTCGCCCCAGTAGAGAGAGCAAGGGAGCCTCCAGTAGAGGGTCCCCCGGGTAAGCATGAGAGCCAGCTGGGGCCGCCCCATCTGCCGCAGGTCCCCGCCTTTGCTCTGAGCGGCTCCTTTGGGCTGTGGGCACCATGATGTCTAGAGACGAAGGCGGTTGGTCCCATGGTCCTTTCTTTCTCATCCGTTTGCCACAGCCCTCTCTTCCTCAACCAAGGACCCAAAATGTCCTCATTCTTTACAACTGAGGTCCAGGCACAGACAGCGAGATTTCATACTCTTAGGGGAGGCATGGCAAAGCTGGGGCCAGGTCCCGGTTCCTCCGACACCAGGTCCTGGCTTGTCGACTTGGCTCCAGGTTCACTCCGGCAACCAGAGGAGCATTTGCTGACATTTTTCGTCAGCGAGTGTGTGGCCCCCGTCATTTGGGAGAAACAGTTCTCCCACCTGGGCATCTGAGATGGAGCGCTGGGGGTGTGGTGAGGGCTGGCCAGGAGCAAGGACGTACAAGGGTGCTTCACACGTACCAGGGGCCCCCCTGCGTGAAGGGCTATCTATTGTAAGGTTTTCTGTTTCTCCCTTCCGGGGATCGCAGTAGAACTGCAGTTGTACCACTTCTCTGTGCTTCCGAGCCGGAACCTCTCGGGCTCTCCCCGGGTTGTCCCGACAGGGGCGCAGAACAGGTCTGACTCACCTTCTCACCTGTAGAGTCTGTCGGTGACTCTGCCATCCTTAGATGGGTTTGCACTTCTGTCAGTCGAGTTTTCCAAGGATTTATTGGGCTTACCTATAGACGGACGAAACGGTGTTCCTACGGCAAGTGCGTTGGTAATTAGCTGGGCTTTTAGTAATTTGTCAAACTGTCAGCCTCTGCGGTTCCCGCACGCCGTGGCAGCATGGTGGAGTCCAAGCCAACTGAAACGGCTCCGAGGAGTCCGACGGATGCAGGAAGGTAAGTCATGTGACACTGTGGAGTACGGTAGCACAGGTGTAGCATCGGGGTGCCCATTGAGTTAGAGAGGCACCTGAGAGGTAGGACTTGGAAATGTGAAGCACCACCGAAATTCAGAGACTAAGCCAGAACTTCTCAGGCTACCCTTCTGGCCGTGTCTCTGGCCACCTAGTGTTCTTGAAGCCCACCTAGAGCTCCAGGAATACCATCCAGCACCTTGGGGCAGAGCCTTGATTGTCAAAGGGAGCAGAAGGCTAGGGACTGCAGGGTTGGGTTAGACTCAGACACTGAGTACTATCCTATAGCCAGGAGCTGGGATGGGGCGGGGCTCTTGCCTGGATAGTGCTAGCTGTGATTCCAACACCACCACAGTCCTGCTGGGCCCTGGCTTGACCCAGCAGCACGTAGGATGGACAGGGAAAGTCCAGAACAAACTCCTGCTTCCAGCGTCCATAGTTAGGGGAGGCATGGAGACAGGACCTCAGACCTGGAGCTGGTGCCACCCAGATTGCCCTTCTCTGCCCACCCAGTACTGACGTCTTAATGGCCTGAGCCCCAGCTCCTGCCCTGTCTGAATATTCTGGACTTCTTGCCTTCCTTCCTGCCGCTTCAGTAATGTAGTGTGCTGAGCTGATCGCTAGGTGACTGCTGAGGAGAACCTCCACCTCTGGACTCTGGTCTGCAGTCTCTCCCCAACGTCTCTTGTTTCTGAGCATCTGTAATGGGTTTTTCTGAACATCTGTAATGGGTTTTTCTTTTTTTAAAGGATGTGTAGCTGTTTTCTGCCATTGGGTCTGGGCTCTTAAAGGCTGCAGCTGTTCCTAAACGTGGTATCTAAGCTTTTCATAACTGTTAATCTTTCACTGGTTACTGGAACCCTAATGGAACCCCACCCCCTACCCCCCATCCACCCCCTCACCCCCTGGTCCAGCTTCTCTAGGCAGTTACTGAGAAAGAGCTAACTTGTAACCTTTTAAACCTCCTTTAGATTCAAGGAGTTAGGAAGGAAAGGAAGGGAAAGAGAATGGACGGGAAGGGAAGGAGAGAGAAACTCTTTACAACCCTTTCTGGCTGTCTTAATCTTTCTCTGAGGCTTCCCAGCAACTGTCTGCCTTCTTTATTATTCTCCAGAATGGTCTGTCTGTATCTGAGCCTTGTTTCTGCCTGCCTTCCATGCCATCAGCCTTTGTGCTCACTCTTCCCCTGTCTCTACCCCAACTGTCATTTCCAACAGACATTCTTTCTCTTATATACCTCCCTCCAAGCTGTTCCCGGAAGTTCAAGTTGCATGTTAAGGCTTCACAGCACAGCACTGCAAAGCCTCCTGGCAAAGTGTTCCTTTACAAACACCTGTCATGGTTCCGTGTTCACACAGGCCTTACACCCAGGGTGCAGGCGCCTTCCTGTGGCTGCCCCCTCCGGCCTGGATGCACCAGAGCACTGGGAAGCATGGCTACCTTGTCACACTTCCATCGTTGTGTTCCACCACAGGATCATGACCCTTTCGTTTAAGGCCGTTGGTTGTAAATGTTGGTCTGAACTGGGGACCGTGTCTCAGCTCACAGGCTGTACTTGATTGATCACCAGAGGCAGGCCTAGGTTCCGCATCTCTGTGTTGGCTTGGTCACCTCACACAGATGGCCTTGAGCTTCTGCTTGGCAGATGTAGGCCAGCTGTACCTCCTGAAGCACAGGGCCTTTCCTGCTGGAAAAGCAAGCTTGACTGGTCCCTCTGGGATGGACTAGATTACTTCAATCACAAGTTGCTGGGATGGAAGGGACTTGAGGGTCATTTTGAGCTAAGGCCACACCAGATGAAGAACTCAGGCTCTCCTGGAGGTGAGGCACCAAAGTTGGCAGCTTAGCTGCTGTCACCCCATCCCAGGCACTGCCGGGGCCTCTTCCAGTCTTTCTCCTCGAGAAAAAAGGAACAGAGGGCCTCACCTGAGAGCAACAGGCTGCTTATTATATGAAGATCCAATTCCACCCTCTCCTTCATCGAAACACGAAGGCATCTCCTTTGTTCAGGGACAGGATAGCATGTATCCTTTCCAGCTGTGGTCTGGGAACCCTGCCCTGTGGTACCTCAGCATCACACAAGGTGAAGTGGGTCCCGCGTCTGCATGGGACTGCCCAGAGACAGAGGTCTTTGCGAATGGGGTTGGGTAGAGGTATGCCTGGCTTGCTTTCTTGTCTCAGAGCCAAGCCAGAGTGTAGTACCATAGGCATGCTGGAGGGTAAGCTATGGTGGAGAGTTAGCTGTAATGAGATCAGGCTACCCCCCTGCAGGCCTGCAGCCGGTGTACCGTGTGCACAGAAGGCCAGTGTGCAGGAGCTGGGCCGCTGCCAAGGGTGAGCCAATAAAGGTTCACCCTGCTCTCGGGTGGTGGACCGATGGGGCCACAGACACGTGGCTCCTAACTCCCGGCTTCTTAGAGCATCTCCGTGAGCCGCGGCTATAACAACAGCCACGTGATTTGTGATGAGTTTGTGTACAGTGGCCGACTCCATTGTAAAGAAGCCCCGTTTCCAGAGCATCTGCTAATCTCACTGTTTCTGGTGCTCTCTCTGGACCACGTAATCACTGGCATCCCTCCAGCTGCCTGTGCCGGTGGCAGGGCTTCCCTGAAGCAGGTGCTTCCCCCGGGCGCTCTGGATGACTCTCTGCCCTTGGCTCTCGGTTATTTATAGGATCACAGAAAGCCAACCTGAGCAGAGACCCGAGAGGTCCTCTGTTCTGCAGATATTTAGTGGCGCTCGCTGTGCTGAAGGTTCTTCCTGATCATGGTGGTTCAAAGGATGGAAACGGCTGCAACCCTAGAATATTGAGGGTGTTCTAGGAATGGAAAATGGCTTTCAGAAACACAATCAGGAGCCGGCGAGGCAGCTCAGCAGCTAAAGGCGCTTGCTGCCAGTCTTCAAGGTCTGAGTTTGTTCCCCCAGATCCACACGATGCAAGGGAAGAACCAATTCCCAAAAGCTGTTCTCGGAACTCCATAGATGAGCAGTAGCCTGCATGCCCCCCGCCCCCATCTCTCTCTCTCTCTCTCTCCCTCTCTCTCTCTGACACACACACACACACACACACACACACACACACACACACACTACATATGTTTATTGAAAAAAAACCCTGAAGAACACTGGTTCCCATCTTCCACCCACCAGTGTTGTTTCCTCTTTTGAAAAATGTAAGCCCCTCTGTTAAGGGATTGACTTTCCGGAATGTTCCTACCACATAGACTCTTTTCTTCCATCTCTGAAGCACAGAGAAGACGAGGGATTGGGAGGGGAGTATCTCACTAATCCGCTCTGGAAGGAGGGAGCCCATCTTTTGGTTGCTGTACCTCCTAGCTTCCCATGGAAAACTGCTACGCCCTCCTGGCCTCCAGCTTCAGAACCTGGTAAAGTCCTCTTCTGGGTCACCTTGTCAAGGTGTTTGGGGATTCTAGGAAAACTCGGTTCCAGTGATCTGCAGGTGCAGGCCTTTCTTCAGGACATCTTTCCCTGTGCAGGTTGCAGAGAGAACCCAGGAGGTGTGTTAGCAGCCCACGCTAAAGTCTGCACCTGGGATACTTTACAAAGCAGACCCTCTCCCCAGTGGGCTCTGGTTTCCCCATCTTGTCTTCCCATGTGCCTGAGAGGCATGGTCTCGCTGTCCCGTTAGCATGGCCTCTCTCTCCTCTCAGGTCTTCATTCTTCCCCAGCGCCTCCACCTGCTCGCAGCAGCTGCTTCCTGATGGCAGTTTCCTGCCCCAGGCTCCTTGTCCCCTTCCTGTGTATGACGCCCCCACTTCTGTGACCCGTTCATTCCTTGCCCCATCGTCTGCTAGAACCCCACCTCTCCTCCTAAGATTAAACCCTGTAAGTCCAGCCTCGTCTATCCCAGTGTGACTTGCCAACGTCTCAGGGTACAGCCTCTTCCAACAACTCCGTAATGGGCTTCGGTAACAGTTACTTTAAATGTCTAATAATAAAGTGACCCTTGTGTATCTCCTTCACAGTTGAAGTAGGTCCTTTACTACAACTCAGTGAACCCATTACACGTTGAAAACAACAGAACAAAGCAGTACACTGAACACACTACCCTGCTGACTGCCCAGCTCACACTGCACAGAACACACTACCCTGCTGATGCCCCGGCTCACACTTCACTGAACACACTACCCTGCTGATGCCCCAGCTCACACTGCACAGAACACACTACCCTGCTGATGCCCAGCTCACACTGCACTGAACACACTACCCTGCTGATGCCCCAGCTCACACTGCACTGAACACACTACCCTGCTAACTGCCCAGCTCACACTGGTTGAACACACTACCCTGCTGATGCCCCGGCTCACACTGGTTGAACACACTACCCTGCTGATGCCCCGGCTCACACTGCACTGAACACACTACCCTGCTGATGCCCCGGCTCACACTGCACTGAACACACTACCCTGCTGATGCCCCGGCTCACACTGCACTGAACACACTACCCTACTGATGCCCCGGCTCACACTGCACTGAACACACTACCCTGCTGACTGCCCCAGCTCACACTGGTTGAACACACTACCCTGCTGATGCCCGGCTCACACTGCACTGAACACACTACCCTGCTGATGCCCCGGCTCACACTGCACTGAACACACTACCCTGCTGATGCCCCGGCTCACACTGCACTGAACACACTACCCTGCTGATGCCCAGCTCACACTTCACTGAACACACTACCCTGCTGATGCCCCGGC